>JBAIZL010000002.1:85675733-85708233 GCA_036971475.1 Prosapia bicincta | reverse complement strand
TGGATTATGTGAATTTCAAATGTTTAAAATTTTATTGGAAATTAGGAATTTCGAATTTTTATACTTTTATTCGATTTTGTGAATTTTAAATGTTTATAATTTTATTGGATTTTGTAAATTTCACGTATTTACAATTTTATTTGAGTTTGTAAATTTCGAATGTTTATGTTATTGGATTAGTCTATGTGAATTTCGAATGTTTATAATGTCATTGGATTATTCTGCGTGAATTTCGAATGTTTATAATTTTATTGGATTATGTAAATTTCAAATGTTTAAAACTTAATTGGATTATGTGAATTTCAAATGCTTAAAATTTTATTTTATTGGATTTTGTGAATTTCAAATGTTTATAATTTTATGGAATTTTGTAAATTTCACGTATTTACAATTTTATTCATTTTTGTAAATTTCGAATGTTTATGTTATTGGATTAGTCTGTGTGAATTTCGAATGCTTATAATTTTATTGAATTTTGTGTATTTTAAATGTTTATAATTTTATTGGATTTAGTGGATTTTGAATGTTTTATAATTTTATTGGTTTTTGTGGATTTTAAATGTTTATAATTTTATCGGTTTTGTTTTAATTTTATGTATTTACAATTGTATTCTATTTAGTAAATTTCGAATGTTTATGTTACTGGATTAGTCTATGTGAATTTCAAATGTTTATAATGTCATTGGATTAGTCTGCGTGGATTTCGAAAGTTTATAATTTTTTGGATATGTGAATTTCAAATGTTTAAAACTTCATTGGATTATGTGAATTTCAAATGTTTAAAACTTTATTGGATTATGTGAATTTCAAATGCTTAAAATTTTATTTTATTGGATTTTGTGAATTTCAAATGTTTATAATTTTATTGAATTTTGTAAATTTCACGTATTTACAATTTTATTCAACTTTATAAATTTCGAATGTTTATGTTGTTGAATTTCTAATGTTTTTACTGTATTGGATTTAGTGGTTTTTGAATGTTTATAATTATATTGGGTTTTGTAAATTTCACGTGTTTCCAATTTTATTCGTTTTTTTTTTAATTTCTTATGTTTGTGTTGTTGGACTAGGCTATGTGAATTTCGAGTGTTTTAAATTTTATTGGATTTTGTGAATTTCGAATGTTTATAATTTTCGTTATGTCTGTCTATCGTAGTTTGAAAATTTTTTTCTGTTTAAATCTACACTTACGCATAGTTTACTACCTTTATCTCTGTATGGTATACTGCTGTTAAGTATCTATGTATAATAAAATTGCTATGTAAAGTTTTGTAATTCAATAAATAAATTATAGACAATACGATAAAGAATACAAAGAAAATATTATCGTTAAAAGAGTACATCGTTAAAGCCTCTCAATCATCATTCAATAAATTGTTAGATTTAAATTTTTAAAAACCTACTGTATAACTTTTTACAGTTATTATTATTATTAACTAATTTACCACTATCGAGATCCAAATCACGTCTATTTTGGATAATGTGGCCACCTACTATTTTGGCCTATCTTATTTAATATTAACAAAACGTTTCTTGAATCTAACAAAAAACTTCAAATTCGGCTAAAAAATTCATTTTAATCTAAACAGCTTTCTGTATTGATAATTTATGTTAAATATAATAAAAACGCTATGCAAAATGCCCAATAAGGACCACGGATTGTCCTTATCTTACATGTCACCAGAAAAACAACTAAAGTAAATACAAGTTACGTATAGGCCAACTTATAATGTTCAAACTAGTGTTTAAATAGGGGCTGCTTGTCCATTACTAGAATTAACTATTCAAGTAGCCTATTTTATGAGTTACTTATGGCCTACAACTGGAGCATGTATTTACTGACATTGAGGCTAACGTGTCGACAAATGAATCAAAACTTAGATATTTAGTTCACTTGTTCCGATAAATATTTCCCAGTAGTAATCCGGCTTAAAGAGAAAATCTATTGCACTAATTGGATTTTACACAAAAGACTTGAAAGATTTAATAAATATTGCAAAATGTGTTTTCGATAAAAGGTTTTTTTTAAAGGCAAAGCTATAAACAAAGCTTCGGCGTAACAAAATTACGTTTAAAACCAAACATGACGGATTAATTATTTCTTAACGAAAGTAATTCAACGCGTTACGGTGGTAAAATGACGTAAGATAAAATGGTATAATTAGTGATCTATGTTCATCTATAATAAAGAAAAACTATTGCATATTACATAGGTATAATCGCAATGTGGAGTAGTCAAGTCAACTCGGTATATGTATATAGGCATACACTATTTTGACATAAAGAGTATATAAAAGTATCTGCCCGCTGCCCTGAAAATAAGAACAACCCGATTAAAATACAGTAAACAAATTAAAACCTAAGTCTCGCAACAAACCCTTAAATAAAAAGAATTAGAAAAATCAAATTATGACCTCCCGCTACAAGTATAAAAAGAAATCATGGCATAGCGTGAGTTGGGTGACAATGTGGGCTATGCCGGCTGTCATCCAGAACAAATAGAGGTACCTGCCCCCGCTGCCCTGAAAACAAGGACAAACATATTAAAATACAATAAACAAATTAAAACCTACGTCTTACTACAAACCTTTAAATAATAAGAATTAAGAACATCATATTATGACCTCCCGCTACAAGTATCAGAAGAAATAATGACATAGCGTGAGTAGGGTGACAATGTGGGGTAGACCAGCTGTCTTCCAGAGCGAATAGAGGTATCTGTCCTCAGCCCTGAAAATAGGAACAAACCTATTAAAATACATTAAACACATTATGCCTAAATCTCACAACAAACCTTTTAATATTAAGAATTAAGAAAATCACTTTACGACCTCCCGCTTCAAGTATCAGATGAAATTATGGCATAGCGTGAGCAAGCTGGCAATGTGAGGTAGACCTGCTGTCATTCAGAGCAAATAAAGGTATCTGATCGGTGCCCTGAAAATAAGAACAAACCTATTAAAATACATTAAACACATTATGCCTAAATCGCACAACAAACCTTTTAATATTAAGAATTAAGAAAATCACTTTACGACCTCCCGCTTCAAGTATCAGATAAAATTATGGCATAGCGTGAGCAAGCTGGCAATGTGGGCTAGGCCTGCTGTCATCCAGAGCAAATAACGGTATCTGATCGGTGCCCTGAAAATAAGAACAAACCTATTAAAATACATTAAACACATTATGCCTAAATCGCACAACAAACCTTTTAATATTAAGAATAAAGAAAATCACTTTACGACCTCCCGCTTCAAGTATCAGATGAAATTATGGCATAGCGTGAGCAAGCTGGCAATGTGGGGTAGACCTGCTGTCATCCAGAGCAAATAAAAATCTGATCGGTGCCCTGAAAATAAGAACAAACCTATTAAAATACATTAAACACATTATGCCTAAATCGCACAACAAACCTTTTAATATTAAGAATTAAGAAAATCACTTTACGACCTCCCGCTTCAAGTATCAGATAAAATTATGGCATAGCGTGAGCAAGCTGGCAATGTGGGCTAGGCCTGCTGTCATCCACAGCAAATAACGGTATCTGCCCGCTGCCCTGAAAATAAGAACAAACCTATTAAAATACATTAAACACATTATGCCTAAATCTCAAAACAAGCCTTTTAATATTAAGAATTAGGAAAATCACTTTATGACCTTCCGCTACAAGTATCAGAAGAAATCATGACATAGCGTGAGCAAGCTGGCATTGTTGGGTAGGCCTGCTGTCATCCAGAGCAAATAACGGTATCTGCCCGCTACCCTAAAATTAAGGACAAACATATTTAAAAACATGGAACACATTAAAGCCTAAGTCTCACAACAAACCTTTAAATAATATGAATTAAGAAAATCACTTTATGACCTCCCACTACCAGTATCAGAAGAAATCATGACATAGCGTGAGCAAGCTGGCAATGTGGGGTAGGCCTGCTGCCATCGAGAGCAAATATAGGTATCTGCCCGCTACCCTAAAAATAAGGACAAACATATTTAAAAACATGGAACACATTAAAGCCTAAGTCTCACAACAAACCTTTAAATAATATGAATTAAGAAAATCACTTTATGACCTCCCACTACCAGTATCAGAAGAAATCATGACATAGCGTGAGCAAGCTGGCAATGTGGGGTAGGCCTGCTGCCATCGAGAGCAAATATAGGTATCTGCCCGCTACCCTAAAAATAAGGACAAACATATTTAAAAACATGGAACACGTTAAAGCCTAAGTCTCACAACAAACCTTTAAATAATATGAATTAAGAAAATCACTTTATGACCTCCCACTACCAGTATCAGAAGAAATCATGACATAGCGTGAGCAAGCTGGCAATGTGGGGTAGGCCTGCTGCCATCGAGAGCAAATATAGGTATCTGCCCGCTACCCTAAAAATAAGGACAAACATATTTAAAAACATGGAACACGTTAAAGCCTAAGTCTCACAACAAACCTTTAAATAATATGAATTAAGAAAATCACTTTATGACCTCCCACTACCAGTATCAGAAGAAATCATGACATAACGTGAGCAAGCTGGCAATGTGGGGTAGGCCTGCTGCCATCGAGAGCAAATATAGGTATCTGCCCGCTACCCTAAAAATAAGGACAAACATATTTAAAAACATGGAACACGTTAAAGCCTAAGTCTCACAACAAACCTTTAAATAATATGAATTAAGAAAATCACTTTATGACCTCCCACTACCAGTATCAGAAGAAATCATGACATAGCGTGAGCAAGCTGGCAATGTGGGGTAGGCCTGCTGCCATCGAGAGCAAATATAGGTATCTGCCCGCTACCCTAAAAATAAGGACAAACATATTTAAAAACATGGAACACGTTAAAGCCTAAGTCTCACAACAAACTTTTAAATAACAAGAATTAGGAAAATCACATTATGACCTCCCGCTACAAGTATCAGAAGAAATCATGGCATAGCGTGAGTAAGCTGGCAATGTGGGGTAGGCCAGCTGTCATCCAGAACAAATAGAGGTACTTGCCCGTTGCCCTGAAAATAAGGAGAAACATATTTAAAAAAAGGGAACACATTAAAACCTAAGTCTCACAACAAACTTTTAAATAACAGGAATTAGGAAAATCACTTTATGGCCTTCCGCTACAAGTATCAGAAGAAATCATGGCATAGCGTGAGTAAGCTGGCAATGTGGGGTAGGCCAGCTGTCAACCACAGCAAATAACGGTATCTGATCGGTGCCCTGAAAATAAGAACAAACCTATTAAAATACATTAAACACATTATGCCTAAATCTCACAACAAACCTTTTAATATTAAGAATTAGGAAAATCACTTTATGACTTCCCGCAGAAGTAATCATAGCATAGCGTGAGTAGGGTGGCAATGTGGGTAGTCTTGCTGTCATCCAGAACAAATAGAGATATCTGCCCGCTGCCCTGAAAATAAATACTCATACATTTACATATCATATAATATATTACGATAATGTATTACGATCATCTTTCACTATAATAAATGAATGTCAGTCAGTGTATTATAGTAGGGCCTATGAAGTCAAATGGTACAGCCAAAGTAGGCATACAAAGTAATTTCAATTCAACAATAATAAAAATATTTGTCACTTTAATAATAGATTACTTACACGAAAAAACATATCATAAAAATTAAATAATTAATAACCGAATAATATTTATTGTGAGATAAAACATATTAAAGCAATACGTAAAGCACTAAATTATTAATGTTAAACAATTTTGTTTCCAATATCTTAATGTAGAATAAAATCTTTTAAATTATTATATTTGATCTAATAACAGTTATACTAACTATCCTAATAATATTTGCTATATATATAACTAATAAACGATCTAAATGTTCAACTAAACCTCTTTTTCGGCTCTTCAACATCTACAGCTATCACATCTGTGGTATGTGTGTGTGTGTGTGTGTTTGTGTGTGCGCGTGCGTGAGTATGTGTGTGTGTGTGTGTGTGTGTGTGTGTGTGTGTGTGTGTGTGTGTGTGTGTGTGCGCGTGTGTGTGTGTGCGTGTGTGTGTGTGTGTATGTGTGTGTGTGCGCGCGCGCGTAAGTATGTGTGTGTGTGTGTGTGTGTGTGTGTGTGTGTGTGTGTGTGCGTGCACGAGTCGAAGCCAAATTAACTCTAAACCCACAAATGTATTTTATAAGCCTAGGTTCCGCGCTCCTAATTACTCGTGTTGTAAAGACTCGAGTTTACGCTTTGTTTGAAGATGGGCATAAATTTATCGCAATTTGTGCTCGGGCAAACATGTTGGCGGTAATAAAAACAGGTCAAGAAAGGCATTCGAGCAAATTAGCTTCGGAGAGTTACGACGAGTCTATGTTGTAAAACGGAATTAACTCGTTTTGATCGACAACAGAGTGCCCTGACATAGTTTGATACTATGGAGTCTAAATAAATTTTGACGTTTATCCACCGACATCAAGATATATTGTAAAAAACGTACAGTTGGGAAAATAAGAGTGATAAACCACAATATGAGTGATAAGAAGGATGTAGTTGTATTGGTACTTAGCTTAAACTACTGTCAAGCCAAAAACCACCTCAGAGAGACTAGCTTTAGCCCACAGATATATTACTATTATCCCACGGATAGCCTACAGACTACTCTTAGCACACAAATAGACTATTCTCAACCCAAAGATAGACTACTGTTATCCTACAGATAAACTACCTTTAGCCCACAGATTTATAACTACTATCCCACGGATAGCCTACAGACTACTATTATCACACAAATAGACTATTCTCAACCCACAGATAGACTACTGTTATCCTACAGATAAAATACCTTTAGCCCACAGATTTATTACTATTATCCCATGGATAGCCTACAGACTACTATTAGCACACAAATAGACTATTCTCAACCCAAAGATGGACTACTGTTATCCTACAGATAAACTTCCTTTAGCCCACAGATTTATTACTACTATCCCACGGATAGCCTACAGACTACTATTAGCACACAAATAGACTATTCTCAACCCACAGATAGACTACTGTTATCCTACAGATAAACTACCTTTAGCCCACCAATTTATTACTATTATCCCACGATAGCCTACAGACTACTCTTAGCACACAAATAGACTATTCTCAACCCACAGATAGACTACTGTTATCCTACAGATAAACTACCTTTAGCCCACAGATTTATTACTACTATCCCACGGATAGCCTACAGACTACTCTTAGCACACAAATAGACTATTCTCAACCCTCAGATAGACTACTGTTATCCTACAGATAAACTACCTTTAGCCCACAGATTTATTACTACTATCCCACGGATAGCCTACAGACTACTATTAGCACACAAATAGACTATTCTCAACCCTCAGATAGACTACTGTTATCCTACAGATAAACTTCCTTTAGCCCACAGATTTATTACTACTATCCCACGGATAGCCTACAGACTACTATTAGCACACCAATAGACTATTCTCAACCCACAGATAGACTACTGTTATCCTACAGATAAACTACCTTTAGCCCACCAATTTATTACTATTATCCCACGGATAGCCTACAGACTACTATTAGCACACCAATAGACTATTCTCAACCCACAGATAGACTACTGTTATCCTACAGATAAACTTCCTTTAGCCCACAGATTTATTACTACTATCCCACGGATAGCCTACAGACTACTCTTAGCACACAAATAGACTATTCTCAACCCAAAGATAGACTACTGTTATCCTACAGATAAACTACCTTTAGCCCACAGATTTATAACTACTATCCCACGGATAGCCTACAGACTACTATTATCACACAAATAGACTATTCTCAACCCACAGATAGACTACTGTTATCCTACAGATAAAATACCTTTAGCCCACAGATTTATTACTATTATCCCATGGATAGCCTACAGACTACTATTAGCACACAAATAGACTATTCTCAACCCAAAGATGGACTACTGTTATCCTACAGATAAACTTCCTTTAGCCCACAGATTTATTACTATTATCCCACGATAGCCTACAGACTACTCTTAGCACACAAATAGACTATTCTCAACCCAAAGATAGACTACTGTTATCCTACAGATAAACTACCTTTAGCCCACCAATTTATTACTATTATCCCACGATAGCCTACAGACTACTCTTAGCACACAAATAGACTATTCTCAACCCACAGATAGACTACTGTTATCCTACAGATAAACTACCTTTAGCCCACCAATTTATTACTATTATCCCACGATAGCCTACAGACTACTCTTAGCACACAAATAGACTATTCTCAACCCAAAGATAGACTACTGTTATCCTACAGATAAACTACCTTTAGCCCACAGATTTATTACTACTATCCCACGGATAGCCTACAGACTACTCTTAGCACACAAATAGACTATTCTCAACCCTCAGATAGACTACTGTTATCCTACAGATAAACTACCTTTAGCCCACAGATTTATTACTACTATCCCACGGATAGCCTACAGACTACTATTAGCACACAAATAGACTATTCTCAACCCTCAGATAGACTACTGTTATCCTACAGATAAACTTCCTTTAGCCCACAGATTTATTACTACTATCCCACGGATAGCCTACAGACTACTATTAGCACACCAATAGACTATTCTCAACCCACAGATAGACTACTGTTATCCTACAGATAAACTACCTTTAGCCCACCAATTTATTACTATTATCCCACGGATAGCCTACAGACTACTATTAGCACACCAATAGACTATTCTCAACCCACAGATAGACTACTGTTATCCTACAGATAAACTTCCTTTAGCCCACAGATTTATTACTACTATCCCACGGATAGCCTACAGACTACTCTTAGCACACAAATAGACTATTCTCAACCCAAAGATAGACTACTGTTATCCTACAGATAAACTACCTTTAGCCCACAGATTTATAACTACTATCCCACGGATAGCCTACAGACTACTATTATCACACAAATAGACTATTCTCAACCCACAGATAGACTACTGTTATCCTACAGATAAAATACCTTTAGCCCACAGATTTATTACTATTATCCCATGGATAGCCTACAGACTACTATTAGCACACAAATAGACTATTCTCAACCCAAAGATGGACTACTGTTATCCTACAGATAAACTTCCTTTAGCCCACAGATTTATTACTACTATCCCACGGATAGCCTACAGACTACTATTAGCACACAAATAGACTATTCTCAACCCACAGATAGACTACTGTTATCCTACAGATAAACTACCTTTAGCCCACCAATTTATTACTATTATCCCACGATAGCCTACAGACTACTCTTAGCACACAAATAGACTATTCTCAACCCAAAGATAGACTACTGTTATCCTACAGATAAACTACCTTTAGCCCACAGATTTATTACTACTATCCCACGGATAGCCTACAGACTACTCTTAGCACACAAATAGACTATTCTCAACCCAAAGATAGACTACTGTTATCCTACAGATAAACTACCTTTAGCCCACAGATTTATTACTACTATCCCACGGATAGTCTACAGACTACTGTTAGCACACAAATAGACCACCGTCACCTCAGAGATACATACTACTCTTAGATTCCTCTTAAAACACGGACTTAAGACTACTCTGCTATACATTTGAATTTAAAATTAAAAAAGAAATTAACTACATTACAGTCTCGAAATTCCTTAGTCCCGATAATTCGAGATTCCGTTAAATTCTAGCCTATTTCTATCTGAGCCTATTTTATCTATTTAAAAGAAGCTGATGGATCGGCTTTCAAAGAAACGTCCATATCACTTGGAAGTGAGTCAGACTTCCAAGATTTATTAATATCAATACGGTATGCAAAGAAAGTGAGTTGGACTTTCAATAAATGTCAATATGAAGTTATATACAATGATGTTGTGCGTTCTTAATTATAGTACTGTACTAGGGTCCATTAAAACACCTGTTTTTTTTCTAATGCACAGTAACGTACTTCCTTGTCACTCGAATATTCGGTAATCCGAAGGGGTCTCGGTCCAATCTACCTCGAATTGTCGAGACTCTACTATACATGATTTTCGTTAGAACCCCACGGCTTTTTATTGTTAACAATTGATTTATATTTAATAATTCTTTGTCGAATTCAACGTGACAATCACGCCAATTTTTTATAAAATCGGACATGCATATTCAATATAAAGTTCTAAAGTCTGGGCTGAAGGATTCCGTGCAATATTTATGAGTTTGTGTATCCTCTTGTTGAGTTTTCTTCAAGACATTCCATAGTGTGTAAAAATACAGATCGTGTTTAAACAGAAAATAAACTCCTGGAATACACACTTAAATCCAGTTTCCGGGCTCATGAGTAAAGGCTTAAGTTTTCGTTTAAAAACTGCCGAAATGACTGAAACGGCGGAAAGAAAGGACCAAAACTAATCATGCCTTGCTTCGGACACACAAAGGGATCGCTAACAATCAACCAAGGAGGGTTTAACCCAAGTCAATACAAATATCTCTTTGAAGGATTTTTGTAAATGGAACATGTCCAGTTCATTCTTTTTACTATCTTTAGACTTGCCCTGAGACTTTTATAATTTTCAGAAAAAACTGTCTAGAGACATAACCTCATATTCAAGGTAAACATAAAACATTATATCGTAAATGATGTGTATTATTATAATAATTTGAGTTTATATGGTAAACAATATGATGGTGATGTATAGTAATCAATTACTAAATATTAAATTACTATAAAGTAATGTGATAAATGTAGAAAATAAAGGATAAATTGTAATGTAAAAATTAAATTAAAAATGCATTTACTAACTATTGATTTTATCACCAATATTTTCTCTGCACAGCTTTAGAATAAAATAACGAATAAATATTAACTCTGGTTATAATGAAAAATGATGACGTCACGTATTTATTAATACATAACTTCAAGACTTGAATGAACTGCATAACACTAGTAATTATTCAACTTATATTTATTGTACTATTATTTGTTGCCACTTTTAACAATGTATAGTGCACTGCGTGCGTGCGTGTATGTGCATGTGTGCGTGTGTGCTTGCGTGTGTGTGTTGTGTGTGTGTGTGTGTGTGTGTGTGTGTGTGTGTGTGTGTGTGTGTGTGTGTGTGTGTGTATGTGTGTGTGTGTGTGTGTGTGTGTATGTGTGTGTGTGTGTGTGTGTGTATGTGTGTGTGTGTGTGTGTGTGTGTGTGTGTGTGTGTGTGTGTGTGTGTTTGTGTGTGTGTGTGTGTGTGTGTGTGTGTATGTGTGTGTGTGTGTGTGTGTGTGTGTGTGTGTGTGTGTGTGTGTGTGTGTGTGTGTGTGTGTGTGTGTTTGTGTGTGTGTGTGTGTGTGTGTGTATGTGTGTGTATATATATATATATATATATGTGTGTGTGTGTGTGTGTGTGTGTGTGTGTGTGTGTGTGTGTGTGTGTGTGTGTATGTGTGTGTGTGTGTGTGTGTGTGTGTGTATTTGTGTGTGTGTGTGTGTGTGTGTGTGTGTGTGTGTGTGTGTGTGTATGTGTGTGTGTGTGTGTGTGTGTGTGTGTGTGTGTGTGTGTGTGTGTGTGTGTGTGTGTGTGTGTGTGTGTGTGTGTGTGTGTGTGTGTGTGTGTGTGTGTGTGTGTGTGTGTGTGTGTGTGTGTGTGTGTGTGTGTGTGTGTGTGTGTGTGTGTGTGTGTGTGTGTGTGTGTGTGTGTGTGTGTGTGTGTGTGTGTGTGTGTGTGTGTGTGTGTGTGTGTGTGTGTGAGTGTCTGTGTGTGTGTGTGTTTGTGTGTGTGTGTGTGTGTGTGTGTGTGTGTGTGCAACCGGACAATACTTTTACTGAACGAAGAAGCCGTAATACATTTGAAGGAACAAAAGTATTCAGAATAACATTCCGGGGCAAACATTCGGCCCTTAAGACCGAGACAACTATGTAACGTAATAATTGACTTAGGATGCATCTCTGAACCATTGCAAGCATTTCCATGTCAAAAACGAATTGTTTAATAATTTTACAGACGACATAACAAACTTTTGTGTACACAATATCTAGAGCACAGTGGTACAATATATTACAATAAAAATATTGAAAAGAACCCCAATACCACAAAAATAATCAAAAATAACAAATAAGACAAGTTACTTAAGATTAAACCCTTATGTACATTTCGATGACCATGTCATCATCATCAGAGGGTCTTGTTACAAAACACAATCTAGCACACAAGAAGTTACAAACTAGAATGATACCAATCGTTCTCCGCGGTCGCTATATATAGGCGTGAGGTAAGCTCCGCCCCCTCTCCGCCCTCGACCGACAAATAACGATCGGCCATCAGGAACCAAATAGGTTATGTCAAAAAATTACATTATAATAATACATATGTAATAAAAACTACAGCAATAACAATTAATAAACTAAAAGTAATTAGATTAAAACATCGTAATTTGAAGAAAGCTATTTAAGTAAAGTATATAATGGTGAGTAAGGAATAGGTCCTTTATCTGCATTCATTAATTTACAATTTGATTTGACTATAAACACACTTTCATAACTATTAAGTAACTTTTTTGAGTTTATACATTTAGCTAAAATAACATTTTTATCTAAATCATGCTGATTACTAAGGACATGTTCTGCTGCACTTGATTTTTCAGGTCTTTCATATTTAATATGGGCAAGATGTTCTTTAAATCTGGTTACAATTTTTCTTTTAGTTTGACCTATATACATCTCGTTACAAGTACTACAAATTATCTTATAAATACCTGATTTTTCCAACATTGGAATTTTATCTTTCGGGTTACACAATAAATGCTTGAGTTTATTTTGAGTTTTATAGGCTATCTTAACATTTACCTTTTTAAAAATAGAGTCTAACCCTTTTGTTAAAATATTATCGAAAGGTAAACTAATAAAAGTACATTTTTTAACTTCTTTTTGAAGAGTGGTAGTTGTGTTCAAAACATATTTTAATCTTTGTTTTCTAACAATATTATCTATAATTTTGGTATCAAAATCGTTATACCTAGCCACTCCTTTGATATAATTAATTTCCTTATAAAAACGTCTAGGACTAAGTGGTACATTGATAGCTCTGTTAACCAAACTGTTAAATGCTGCTATTTTATGTGTATAACAATGGTTGGAACTATTTAAAATATATCTGTTATTGTTAGTAGGTTTCCTGTAAATATCAAATTCAATTTTTTCATGATTTTTAATACACAGAATATCTAAAAATGGTAAACGATTATTAGTTTCTAATTCATAAGTAAACTTAATGGAACTATGTATACTATTAAGTTGGTTTACAAAAACATCAACATTACATTTACTGCTATCAAAGATCGCAAAAACATCGTCAACATATCTTAACCAAATCCTAGGAAAATAAGTAATACTATTCTTTAAGTTTTCTTCAAATCTGCTCATAAAAAGCTCAGCAATGAAAGGAGACAAACTGTTACCCATAGCAGTTCCATCACATTGTTTATAAAATTCATTATTAAATTTAAAGAAATTTTGGTACATACATATTTCAGTTAATTTGACATATTCGTTTATTTTAATAGGTTCGATGTTGTTTTCTTTTAAAAAATCTTCAACAAACAATATAGTTTCTTTAACAGGAATGCTAGGAAACAACGAACTTACATCAAAAGATACCATAATATCAGTACTACTAAGTTTTATATTCTTAACCTTGTTGACAAATTCTATGTTATTTTTAATAGGAAACATACCACGTTTTTCTTTTAAAGAAGTAAATTTATAGGCTAACCATTTTGATAAAAGGTAGGTTGGGGAATCAATCCCAGAAACTATAGGTCTCATTGCTTTCCCTTCCTTGTGGATTTTTGGAAGGCAATATACCCTAGGTATAACAGGATTAGAAATTTTAAATTTATAAATATCTTTCTTAGGAATGACTATACTACAATTCTTAATAGTATCGTTTGTAACTTGAACAAACTTATTTAGTGGGTTTTAAAGTAGTAAAGAAGGTATTTTGTGACGCCACTAGTTTGGCAGCTATTAGCCGACGGTTACTTGTGACGCCACTGCTGAAACCTAGACAAAGAACTTCACGAAGTATCATAACTTTTCTTTAAACGACTTGGATAAGAAACATATTAGAAAGAGTAGTGAATATATAGAATCATAGTTTTATAAAAATTAGACAGAAAAATGAACGTAATTTGCTGCATTAAAACAATAAGTAACGTGCGATAATAAACAATAAGTAATATAGTTACTGAAACCTCATTATTATTATTATTATTATTATTATTATTATTATTATTATTGATTAATAACGATATTATTACTATTATTATGAAGAAAATAAAACATAATCAACACGAATTCAAGGTGAAGAATAAAAATTAAAGATAGCTACTGACTTTTTTTCTATAATTAACACTTATTTTGTGTTTACTTTCTACAAATCAAAGTTTTTCAAATATAAAAATTATTATAACTTATGTTTCTATTTTAATATTATTAGTGCTCTCCACTTCTTTTAGGGATATTTGTATAGATTTGAATACGATTTTCTACCTTTTCTAACGTTATAATACTTTTTTTTGCTGATGCGTTTCGGAATAACTCCATACTGAAAACTTTAATATTACTATATCACTATTGACGTTTTGAGAATAGAGTCACTCCGAAACCCGTTAAGAAAGGAAAACATTGTAATGTTAGAAAAGGCAGAAAAACGTACTCAAATATATTGTATTTAGTCTCTCCCTTTCTCTTTCTCACTCTCTCTCTCTCCCTCTCTCTCTCTATATATATATATATATATATATATATATATATATATAGGTTATTAGTATTGTTTCGTTTTCTTAAAACGTCTATTATTGAGTTCTAAATGTATACAAATTGTTTGTAACCGTCTGTGTATTTATGAGTCCGAGCGCGTGCGTGTTGTGAGCGTCGGAGCAATATGGTTTAAAAATCTTTCAAAGTTCATATTGTTATTACAAAAATACAGCGCTCAATATAAAAACAATTCAACACACTACACAAGCGTTTCGTTTGACCTCAAAAGGTTTAATATTAAATTGAAACATATATTGCCTTGATATTACAAGTACAATACCGCACTTATTGTTGGCAAATAGGAGAGGTTTTCTCGTAAGGGGTTTAAAGTTGGGAGAGTTTAACCATGAGTAAAACTACGAGTGCAAACTTTTCCCCGCTCTGAATACACGCTTTGATTGGATAGATGTGGCAGAGTTTAGAGTGGATAAATTGCAAGAAACTTTTCATTTCTTGTGACATATAATTTTTGGTTTAATGAATTTGACATTTTATCCTGTATCTAAAGGCAAATATAGAAATGGCTAAATAAAGGGTTTATTTAACGACGATAAAATCATAACTGTAACTTTTCTAAGAACTTGAAAATAAAATTTTAAAACAATTTTATTTAATCCGTTTACGATTTTTTAACACTATATTTTAAAATACTTTGGGGCCTAAGGAAGTTAGTTTTTGTTCGTATTATCAAAAACATTGTTTTTCACTGTTAAATTAACTTTAGTTCTATGTATACTTATATTAAGAATTTTTAAGCACGGACACTTGAAACTTTTACTTTTATTCCGGGGTGTACGTTCGCGTCAAATTTTACTAAAGAAATTTCTGATAACCCAAGTAACAGTATTGAGGCCTAGGAAAAATCTTATGTTTTCGACACGTACCTTTCTTCAACACACCTGCAAAACCTAACTAACTGTTTACATTCATCCTTTGTAATTTCAGTGTGGTCGCCACAGTACTCCCTTACCAGTCACGACAACTGGCGCTTTAACAAAAGTTTTCACATTGGTGCAATGACTTACTTAAAAATCACAATGAATCATCTTAGTTTTTGGTAGGACCATACACAACCATGACCAGACCAAGCACTCACTAAAATCACCGATCCGTTAAAGTAACTAGGTCGACTTCTTCATTTATTTGAATAATGTACATAAAAGAGTTTTCTAAATACAATCTATTTAACGTACTAATAATAAAAAAATATTTGATAGAAAACCATTAATAGATTATGAATATTTACAAAATGTTATTTTTAACAAATTTATTTTAAATAGAGTTTTAAAAAGTGTCAGACGCCCTTAAAGGAGTTTTCATTTAAAAAATTGGAATAAAAATATATAACACTGCCATTTTATTGAATTAATTAGTTTCAGATTTATCGACATATAAATAAATATATTTATTAATTGATTAAAAAGTATATAGCAATAACCTTTCAACTTAGTAGTCCACAATAAATAAAGAAACATAGCCTTGGTGTTAAAACAGCTGTTCTATTAGATAACCTTTAACATAAAATCAGCTGTTTTATGAAAGCATATGTTATCACCTAATTTGTGCTAAAACATGAAAGACGTCACGGATAAGATGATATAACTCCTGTAAAAAACGTAGTCATAACCAGCTAACAGAAATATTCACCTCAAACCTAGATCTCACTTTCTCTCTCTCTCTCTCTCTCTCTCTATATATATATATATATATATATATATATATATATATATATATATATATATATATTTATATATATATATATATATATATATATATATATATATATATATATATATATATATATATATATATATATATATATATTTATATATATATATATATATATATATATATTTATATATATTACACTGTCAGTTTATATAAACATATTTTTAAATAGTAAAAAGTCTGTAAATGCTATACAGTTCAAAATACAAATACGATATTACACACAAAACCACGTACACATGAACAAACTAAGAAGAAAATGGATAACACAAATTGAAATGCATAAATAACGACGATTAATTATTATTAGTACAGAAAGTTAAATCATACATTTTTAATAGAGAATTACCTTCAATAGAGAATAAAGTAGGACACATTTTTTTCAAGATGCTTTTAATTGCTTTTATAATTATAAAAGCTTTGTGTCGACGTATTCTTTTTTATTTCTTAAGAGTTACGAAATGTATACTTTGAAAATAACCGCTGC
Source organism: Prosapia bicincta (assembly GCA_036971475.1). Lineage (NCBI taxonomy): Eukaryota > Metazoa > Arthropoda > Insecta > Hemiptera > Cercopidae > Prosapia > Prosapia bicincta. Next base: position 85,691,192 of record JBAIZL010000002.1, on the reverse strand, counting down.
ACAAACTTCCTAAACAATTATATTTTTTTTGCTCCAATTCCATAACGCCATTATTTGTTGCCCACTTTTACCTTTGATCATGTTTTGTCTCTGTTTTTTTAAAGAAGATGAAAACTTTTAACGATAAAAGCAATTTTATGAAATCCAATTAAAACGTTGATTTCATTAAAAAAATATTTCCCCATTAATAAAGTTTTGTAAAGTTTAATTATTGCGTTAATAACATTACTTCTTATTTTGTTGGTAATCTTAAGGTGTATTTTATCAACTACTTTGTATTTAAAACCCGACTGTAGTACTTTACTTAAACCAGACAGTACTACTTTACTTAAACAAGACAGTACTACTTTAATCAAACCAGACAGTACTACTTTACTTAAACCAGACAGTACTACTTACGTTACTTAAATTAGACAGTATTTCTTCACTTAAACCAGACAGTACTATTTAACTTAAACCAGACAGTACATCTTTAATTAAACCAGACAGTACTACTTTACTTAAACCAGAGAGTACTACTTACGTTACTTAAACCAGACAGTAATTCTTTACTTAAACCAGACAGTAGTATTTAAATTAAACCAGAGAGTACATCTTTAATTAAACCAGACCGTACTACTTTACTTAAACCAGACAGTACTACTTTACTTAAACAAGACAGTACTACTTTAATCAAACCAGACAGTACTACTTTACTTAAACCAGACAGTACTACTTACGTTACTTAAATTAGACAGTACTTCTTCACTTAAACCAGACAGTACTATTTAACTTAAACCAGACAGTACATCTTTAATTAAACCAGACAGTACTACTTTACTTAAACCAGAGAGTACTACTTACGTTACTTAAACCAGACATTAATTCTTTACTTAAACCAGACAGTAGTATTTAAATTAAACCAGAGAGTACATCTTTAATTAAACCAGACCGTACTACTTTATTTAAACCAGACAGTACTACTTTACTTAAACCAGACAGTACTACTTTAATCAAACCAGACAGTACTACTTTACTTAAACCAGACAGTAGTATTTAAATTAAACCAGAGAGTACATCTTTAATTAAACCAGACCGTACTACTTTACTTAAACCAGACAGTACTACTTTACTTAAACAAGACAGTACTACTTTAATCAAACCAGACAGTACTACTTTACTTAAGCCAGACAGTACTACTTACGTTATTTAAACCAGACAGTGCTTCTTTACCTAAACCAGACAGTACGACTTTACTTAAACCAGACTGTACTACTTTACTTATTCCAGACTGTACATGAAATCGCAGAACGAGACGCATCAGATTAGAGGTTTCAGTAAATTAACGCTTAGTCGTTTACAAAAATTAAAATTATAAAACCTTATTGGAGTAAATGCTTAATAAGGCTTAATTACGGTGTCTAATTATATTCAATTGTGAAATTTCAGAGTTTTTCAAAGATTTCCAGGGTAAAAATTGTTTTTTAGGAAGTTTAAAAGTGAAAATTACGTTTTTAGATTTATAATTACATGATAAATATTTATGAAAAACTTTACATTTTTAATTTTATTCTTATATGATTTACTTATTACAATACAAATGTATTATTCAACTGTGGCGTAATGTTTAATTTAAATAAATGAAACCTCTATATCACAAACCCTCAGAGAGGCAGTTGTTTTGTAAAACTCTGAGGATGATTACTATGCAATTGAAATATACATAAGATTTTACTGAGTAAATAAAGGAAAAGGTTATTTATGGTATAGAGGCTTCAATTATTAAAATACGCTTATCTATATTATAATTTAACTCATTTTAAGATAAACAATTTCTTCTTTACCTTTCTCAATATATCATTAAAGCTATGAAATTGATATATCAAAAACTTTAGGATTTGTAATAAGTTTTTTATATTTTCCTTCTTCCTTATTTATCAATTTAGTTTCAACTTTCATACTTTCAACTAGTTCTCTCTTTTCTTCTGCATTACGTCTTACTGTTTCTTCTTTCATTTCATATCTATCTTCTTTTTTTCTTTTAATGCATTTTTTTATTTTTGTGGGGATCACGAAAACATTTGGGGGGGGGGGCGCTTAAGTGACATCTACTATAAGCTTTACAACAAACACAGTGTAACTATATATGCGCATTAAATATATTCTGTGTGCGCAGAACAAATCCTGTGACACGACTGAAATGGGTAAAATATAATAAGTATACATATGATATTGTCATTGAATAACGTCCCAATTTGTTCGATTTGTACTGAAAATTATATGCATTTATAATGTTACTACACGTGACTTATTTATTCTGTAGATAAAATTTTAATAAACTAAATTAAAGTTGACAAAAATCAAGGGTTTTTCAGAATTATTTAACAATAAAACATATGTAGACATTTCTTACTTTATGTAGGCTACAGTCTATTTATTTTAATTCATTTTGTACCCTAAACTAAACGCAAATTTCATCGTGCATAATATTAAAATGACGTATGATCAATTTATTCCAGAAATGAAGCCGTCTAGAGACACATACAAATCCTACAATCATTCCATTTTATGTCAAACAAAATATAAAATCTTACTAAGTCACGGGGAAACCGAAAGCGCACGGGGAAACCGAAAGCGCTTGAGTATATTCAACTCAATGGCATTTGAACGTACCACATAGTTTCCTTATAAAAGCAACCGTTTAATTGCCTTTAGGACATTACAAGCGTTTCCTGTAGCAACAATATAGTGGGAAACGTCACAAAAGCGCTGACCAAGCACGAGGTATAAAGCTGAGTTAAACTTGTTTTGATCGGAAATAAAACTGCAAGCCCTTAAGCTATAGTCCTGAGGGATTGGTTTTAGTTCAGCCCATTTGCACAATGCTTCAACTGTCAGACTTTCCACGACAAAACGACTAAAAATCCATTATTATCCTAAATAAATTGAGCAATAGAATAAATATTATACTTTGAAAAAAATTGTATATAATACTTTATTCCTGTTCGAATTGAGTATTGATAGGTAGACAGGATAACGTCTGTAGGGTCAGCTATTACGTTGATAGATGCTAAATTAGGTTTGGCTAAAGTTGACACGAAATTAATTACTATTGGGCGGTAAAAAGTATCCGGGTTAGTTGATGTTTTTTATAAAAACTATGAATATTATCATAGCATCAATTTAAACATCATAAGATCATTTAAAACAGGGGTTCCCAAACGTTTTGGGTCCACGCCCCCTCCACTTTACACTATAAATAAATGGTAGGTGTGTATGAAAAAGAATTAAAAATTATTTATATTGAGAAGAATTTATTTGTACATACTTTCACAAGAAACATGATATAATCATGCAAGTTTTAATTTGTAAGGTAAATTTAAACTGATAGGAGGAAAATCTGCTAGTGAAATGCTTGAGTTGGCATTTTTTACAATAGCATGCCTATTTGAGGTTGTATTTTAGTAAGGGCCCAATCCAAGTCATTAGCAACGCCAAGTTTGTTCCTATAATAAATAAATATATTTAATTAATCTTATTATTTTTCAATTTGTCTCGCCCCCCCTTGACCTGACTTCATTGCCCCCCATTTGAGAACCCATGGTTTTAAACATTCAGAATGAATAGCTCTTATTAAGAATTTTACTAAAAACTAAGAACTTAAAAATGAACTAAAGACCTCAGTATTTGTCAAGCAGTATCAAAAACAAAATTTTAATGAAAACATTTTCTTTACGATACGGTTGTCTGATATTAAATGGAAATTACTGCTGACTTTTGAATCATCGATAGAAAAGCATTGAACATTACTTTACACTATATTGGAGTATTAGGATGTAGTTTAAGGGAGGGACATAAAACCTCCTGGCAAGGACCACGTACCTAAATTAGACCTCTCCTATCGTGGTCATAAACCTGCACCAATTTCCTCCCTAATGTGAGAAATACGATAGAGGGAATAAGGTTGGGTTAAGGAAAATCCATGATGGTTTCTCTAGCAGGGGCAATTCCCGAATTTCATCCTGGGTGCAGAACATTTTTATAATAAACCTACCGGAAGAATGTCTTGCGCTCCACAAAGGATTAGCGTAGAAATTGGTTCTCACAACAATATCGTAACGTCATAAAATATTGCAAAGTTCAAAAAACAAAATATTCTTTTAACATTCGTTACGTACAAAAATCTATACAGAGCACAGTAGCGTAATTATAATAAATAAACAACAACACATCTTGCTACTAATATTTAAACAAACTTGTACGTTTCGCTAACACTGTTAGCATCATCAGAAAGTTACAAACTTACATACGTTCCGTATGTTTGAAACCTTCTAATGATGCTAAGTGTGTTAGCGAAACGTAAATCAAGGTTGTTTAAATATTAGTAGCAAGGTGTGTTGTTGTTTATTGATTATTCATCTCCTATTCCACATGTAAGTGTTGTATAAACTTTTAGATATCCACTTATTTAGAAATAATACAGTTATACCTAATGTAACCTTTAACTGTTCGGGATCGCCCTCTGGATCCAACAGACTCTGGTAGTCTTCTGACAATAGGGAATATTACGTGCGTATAGTTAGGTCTTCGTAAGAAGAAGAATTAGGAAGAGCTAGTTATATCTAGCTAGAGGACGTATTGATTGTCTGGTATTGAAAATAGGTAGCATTGTGAAGGTAGAGTCGTTTACCTGATATAGACCTGCTCTATAGAGGAGGAAGAGAGATGTCTATTCTTTATCCGTTATAAATAGTGTATAAACTATTAGGAACCCTTTTTCCACTTTCTTCTAGTTCACACTCTCCTTATACATATTGGGAAAAATACGCCATAAACTTTCTGAATATAGTGCAAATATAACCTCTGTATATTGCATTATAATTTTGCAAATAACTCTACTAGCTCACGCTCTTCTTATATACATATCTTGTATATATTTTCAATAATTAATAAAATAGTTTGTATTCATCCACTCAAGTTCAAAATACATTTCTTTAAACTTGTAGTGAAAGACAATTAATATTAATACAGTTTTTTTCAAATATTAATTCATTAATTAAATTAAATGAATTAATTTCAGTTTTATATGAAAGAAGTACTTTTCTTAACATGAGAAAAGTATGCAAAATAGTTATTTCGTCCCATTTCACTTAAAATAAGTGATAACATATAATTTAATAAAACAGCTGATTTAAAGTTAAAGGTTATGTAATAGAACAGCTGTGTTAACGCATATATCATGTTACTTTATTTATATTATTTGTAATTATTTAATAAAAAGTAACTAAACTAGAACTTTTCTCTATTGACCTAAGTAGGAATTGACTTAACATAAATGTTGTTTATATTACGTATTTTAAAGTTGATCCTCTAAAGTGAAAAATCAAAAACAAAATATATAAAATTTTACTTTTAATATTACTCTAAAACCAATACAAAGAAAAACGACTTAAATAACCCGTGTAAAACCTAAATACGTTTCCTGGAGCTGCCTAGATTGGATGCCGGATGCTAACTCATTATATTAAGCCACTTTGAGTTTAATCTTGTTACAATTGTTTTAAACTAATGTCAGTTCAAAGCTCTCTGCATCACTGTCAATGAAAGCACTTCGTCAGAGTTTAAGCCTTAGATCGAATTAAACCCTCCTAATTCAATTTATAGGTTCTCTATTTATCGAATATCTCTCGCTATATGTACGTTCAAACTATTATCAATTTCCATTAGTAAAAATAATGTAGGTATAGAGACGTATTATATAGCATATAATACTGGCTCAGCCGTTACAAAAATATGCAAGTTTTAAATATATAGACAAAACTTGTACAAAGTACTCTGCTTTGTTTGTAATAAGTAGCAAAGGTGGGATACAGTTACTCGTTGTGGTCCAAGAGAAACAGTCGTCCCTCCTTACACTCGAGCCGAAATGCTCTAACCTAAAAACTTTAGACAATTCTTTATATAGTGATCATATATAAAATGGCCTTTGTATGACTACTTATCTATATATATAAAAATGAATATATATATATATATATATATATATATATATATATATATATATATATATATATATATATATATATATAATGAATGTGTTGTATGAACACAGATAATGAAATTTAAAGGGATTGTTTGAAATATTCCCAGGTAGGTTCGTGTGAGGTTTGGTGTAGATCCATTAACAGAGCTCCGTCCCAGAGGGTTGGGATGGTTTAAAAGCCGATGTATAGATGTATGTGTATATGTATGTATCTTATGGACGCCTAAACCGCTAAACAGAAGTTAATATAATTTGAAGGGTTTGTCTAACATATTCCCAGGATGGGTCGTGTGAGGTTCGAGAGAACTCTGACTTATAGGCTTGTGATGTAGGCCTATATGTGAATGAGCCGTATGCATTACAAAACCACTGAACCGATCACCATGAAACTTTGGGAGGAGTAAATTCCTGGGAAGGTTTCTGACGTCATATGTTTTCCAACATGTAATTTGTAAGTGCCAAAATAGCATAAAATATTTCTTCATATCCTAACTTTTCATTGAATTCATTTTAAATTTTGGTTGTTAAGCAACACTCAACAATTGAAAATTATTTTCCAACAATAGAGCATAAATATTGTATATCCCAGTGCATTTCAATGAATAGCAATCAATCAAGAACTTCTATTGTCACAGTTTTCTCGATCGACTTCTATTAGGCCTAGCTATTATTATGTTTATAAATTAAGTTTAGCTAATATTAACACGTCGTTCATTGTCTTTTAGGCGATACGAAGTTCGCCGGGTCAGCAAGTAGATAAATAAATTAAGTCTACATTGTCTTTAACCCTCTTTCGTTTAGTTTTTTTATTATATTTAGTGAATCATTAACAAATAAATCTCGTTAAGATATTTATATTGTTATCAGGTACTCTATCCTATATATAGATGCTATGGGTCAGTAATGTTATATGTAGATGTGTAACAGATGTATAAACGTCCCTTCGGGTTAAAAGGAGTCAATTACCTCAACTTAAGTACGTATGCATCTTAACTCAAAATGTTACATTAAAGTGTAAGTGTTAAGTGAATACAAGAAACCTGTGTTGCAAAGTGTGTATGTATGTGTGTGTGTATTGTTGTGTGTGTGTGTGTGTGTGTGTGTTTGTGTGTGTGTGTCTGTGTGTGTTTGCGTGTGTGTGTGTGTGTGTGTTTGTGTGTGTGTGTGTGTGTGTGTGTGTTTGTGTGTGTGTGTGTGTATGTGTGTTTGTGTGTGTGTGTGTGTGTGTGTGTGTGTGTGTGTGTGTGTGCGTGTGTGTGTGTGTGTGTGTGTGTGTGTGTGTGTGTGTGTGTGTGTGTGTGTGTGTTTGTGTGTGTGTGTGTGTGTGTGTGTGTTTGTGTGTGTGTGTGTGTTTGTGTGTGTGTGTCTGTGTGTGTGTGTGTGCGCGCGCGCGCGCGTGTGTGTGTCTTATGTTTATAGCAATATACACCGTTACTTAACGTAGAAGGTTTTCTTCCAAATTCGTTTTAGAAAGGAGAAGTTTAAATGCTTCTTTAAGGGGCAGCGCTGTTTTAGGGGGGGGGTTCTTGGTAGACGCATAATTAGTCCTCTTACTGTTGATGTGTTAAAACATCATCAAGACAAATAAGCCAGGGTTGTATTTGACACTCACCTATTCTGAAGAGGTCTTAAGACAGCGCTAGACAAATACAAACTAAATATCGTCTGCATTGTAAGCATATCACACATAAAAAACGTTTGACAAGAGACTTAATTTGAACGCACAGACCAAAAGTTTTGTTTAGGGAATGGCATTGAGGGAGACGTGCAAACTAATGCCCTGTTGGCAGCAGAATGATTCAGCGCGTTTGCAAAGAACTTCAATTCGAAGCAAGTTGTAAAAGTTAATTGCTCCTTTTTATCGCTCAACTGACTGTGATTGAATGGGCGTAATTGAAAACTCCTTTGGAGGCTTTAAAATGCCCAACTAACTTCTCACTCTTTTATAAAACCTAAATGCCTTTATATGCCTATAGTTCAGCCCTTTAAAATCAGGTTACTTTGGACTATATTGTGTAAAACATTGGTACACTGATTAAAAGTACAATCTGTAGATTTTACCTATGAGTATAAAGAAATTAAGTAAAACTCCTTCAAACACGTTTAATACTTTCTGGCGTGGACAAAAACCATCCATTTCGCGTTGTAAGCATTAAGAGTCCCGAAGAAAAAGTTAAAATGTTATTCTTCAATTTTATTATCTACTTGTTAGTAACAATATTCATTTATATTTTATTATGTATGTTTTACCAGCTAAAATTTAAACTCTGCTCTTGTAACGTAGGAGTAAGGTGACAGTCGTAATAAAACACACACGCAGGCGCGCAAACACAACAACAACAGAGTCTTATTTAAACTGTTGACTTCTAAAGAGACTATTGAGAATCTCAATAATGGTTATATGACGATATGCCAGAGACTTGCGTTTTAAATATTCTTCATAACAAGTAAAGTAGCAAATAAATATACAGCAAGAAAATGTATTTACAAATACAAGTAAATAAACATGCCACCGTTCTCCCATTAAAAACCACCATAAACCCTAAAACTACCTCTAAAGTTTTGTATGTATACATATTTGATGAATAGTTTATATCAGGAGTACATCCGTTATTTTGCACTGCATAAAATTGCAGTAACAACGTTTCGATAGAATCTCATGTAGCACTGACGAAATGAACCCAATACAACAACACTTGAAGAGCGAATGAAGAATGGCCAGTCAGTTAATCGGAGGAGGAATGAAGAATGGAAACAGCTCTGCTCCTTATATAGAGGAGAATATCCCCGACCTAAGGACAGGAATGAGACCAATGGTTTATCTCATGTAGCACTGACCAGGTTAACCCAATACAACAACAGTTGAAGAGCGAATGAAGAATGGCCAGTCAGTTAATCGGAGGAGGAATGAAGAATGGAAACAGCTCTGCTCCTTATATAGAGGAGAATAACCCGACCTAAGGACAGGAATGAGACCAATGGTTTATCTCATGTAGCACTGACCAGGTTAACCCAATACAACAACAGTTGAAGAGCGAATGAAGAATGGCCAGTCAGTTAGTCGGAGGAGGAATGAAGAATGGAAACAGCTCTGCTACTTATATAGAGGAGAATATCCCCGACCTAAGGACAGGAATGAGACCAATGGTTTATCTCATGTAGCACTGACCAGGTTAACCCAATACAACAACAGTTGAAGAGCGAATGAAGAATGGCCAGTCAGTTAATCGGAGGAGGAATGAAGAATGGAAACAGCTCTGCTCCTTATATAGAGGAGAATATCCCCGACCTAAGGACAGGAATGAGACCAATGGTTTATCTCATGTAGCACTGACCAGGTTAACCCAATACAACAACAGTTGAAGAGCGAATGAAGAATGGAAACAGCGCCACTCCCTATATATAGAGAGAACATCCCCGAACTAAGGAGAGGAATGAGACCAATTGTTTAGCTCAGGCATGTACAGATTGACGTCAGTTGGCTGCTTTCCTCCATATAAGGAGCTAAACTGTCTGTTTCTTTTTCATTTACGCTTCAACTGTTGTTGGCTTCACCTCGTCAATGCTAGATGAGATTCTAGCGAAACGTCAGAACTGCGATATTATGCACTGCAAAATAATGCATGTATACACACACGCGCGCGCGCGCTCGCTCACACGCGCACGAACGCACGCACGCAAGCTCATGCGTGCGCGCGCACACACACACATTCCCTACTATTACAAACATTTGTAAAATTGTAAAACGAAATCCATAATCTTTCTATGTGAAGAACATTCATTCACGTTGTTGGGAGATTAGTTAAAATATAGAGAAATGCATTTTGACCAGCAGTTAAAAACTTTAAAAATAGTAATAAAGTTGTCAGTAGTAGTAACAATCAGGCAGTTTTTATATTCCAACAGGCGGACTCATAATAAAACCAACTGTAGCTATTAATAATAACAATTCATTTAATCACCGAAATAAGAAAGTATATATATATATATATACAACCACCAATTTCAGTGACTTATAACAACCCTAATCATTTCTCACCCCAAACCATCCTAATTCACAGCGATTGGCAGAATTCAAAAAATATCAATTCCCCCAATGTCATAGTAGTCTCCTAACTTTCACACCTTAAACATTTTCATTTTAAACCCGCCTTTAGTATCGGCGATATTTTCCACCCCTAACCACATGTGGCTCAAGCTAGCAGAGCCATTTGGGCGGAATTCAATTTAGCACACAGTCACAACAATCGTGAAGCCTATTGAAAGCCTTCAAATACATCACCAAGTTTCCTTACTTTATTTATACGAGTATTACTAAATACGTATTTTTAATTATGTTCATATTTAATTAGTTTACACTCTTCCTATACATATTTATTTATCGTGTTCGAATTTTCAGTCGTTAATAAAATACATTTCATTCATGCAGTAAGGTTCAAATACATTTTTTTTAAACTTGTAGATGACAAAATTTGATGTTAATACAGTTTTCTCATATAATATTTATTCATTAGTTCAATATCTTTATTTTTGCACACTCTCCCTTTATATATATATTTATATATTTTGTCTTCAAATTTTCAGTCGTTAATAAAATACATTTCATTCATGCAGTAAGGTTCAAATACATTTTTTTAAACTTGTAGTTGACAAAATTTGATGTTAATACAGTTTTCTCATATAATATTTATTCATTAGTTCAATATCTTTATTTGTTCACACTCTCCCTTTATATATATATTTATATATTTTGTCTTCAAATTTTCAGTCGTTAATAAAATACATTTCATTCATGCAGTAAAGTTCAAATACATTTGTTTAAACTTGTAGTGGAAGACACTTGGTGCTAATAAAGTTTTATTCAAATACTTATTCATTAATTAAATTTAATGGATTTATTTTAGTTTTATATGGGACAAAAACTTTCCACAAAAAGGACAAGTTATGCAATATAGTTATTTTCAATCATTATTGAAATAATTTTTATTCATCCACTCAAGTTCAAATACAATTTTTTCAACTTTTAGCAAATGACACTTGCTGTTAATACAGTGTTTTCTAATATTAGTCCATTTATTAAATTTAAAGAAATAATTTTAGTTTTATATAGGAGTAAAACCTATTACAAAAGAAGCAAAGTAGGCAATATAGTTATTCCATCCCATTTGGCTTAAAATAAGCTATAACATGTGTTTCATAAAACAACTGGTTTTGTTATAGGTTATGTGGTGGAAATATTTTTTAAAGCATAGGTTATGTTATATTATTTTTAATTATTTAATAAAAAGTACCTCATATAAAAATGTTATTTATTTATCTAGGTGGGAATTAACTTAAAACATTTATGTTTATATAACTTGTATTTTAATCGGTTAGTTATATAGTGCTATTTTCTTCTACACACACCCTATTTTTGTAAAAACTAAGTAAAAAGTTGAATTATTTTTTTTAATTTTTAGTATTAGTGTGTTCACAACAATCTCTATTATTTGTGTTTTTACTGCTGTTTTTGAGGAATTATCAAAAGTTATAATTTTATTTATAATATGATGGCGTATTGATTAGCGTCAATTACCTTTGGTAAATTTAAACTATTTTCTTTTAATTTTAAAATCAACATATAATAAAATTTTATTTAATAAATAACAGATGATAATTTTAAAATCCATTTGCTGTTGATCTTGCAATAATTAATTTCTTGATCAGTCAGGTTAACGGGCAAAAACTGTTGTTTATCTACATAAGCCAATACGTACGCCGAACAATTAAACTTGACATATTCATACATAAACTGTGTACAATATTACAGACACAAACAATAAATACAACTCACAATTATAAAAACTTTAATATCAATCGCGCTTCAATGACATTATGTCATCATCTATTACAAACAAAACTTTAATTAAAAAGAAATGGTACATAGCCTATAATATTTTTACTAGAAGTTAGATCCGATTCTTACTGTTATTAAAATATTAAAGGCTATGTTCAATTTTTTTAAATTAAATTTTTTTTGTAATAGCATTACTGAAGATGATGACATAATGTTACAGAAACGCGTTTGAGATTAGAGTTTTTATAATTGTGGTTCGTATTGTATTTCTTGTGTTTATAACCTTAACTCACAAGCCAGCTAGATTATTGTTTATATATACAAACTATTGAATGCACGTGAGCCTACATATATATTGTTATTACTCATTGTAAATGAACAAATGACGTTTGCTGCTGACGTCACTTCCTGCTATGCTCCGGTAAACGATAAAGACCGACCGCAGTGCAGTTTCAAATGTCGGTCGGCGAGATTTATTGCAGGTTTTACACATGTGTGTTCTATGAGCGTAAGCGTGTTATCTGTGCATGTGTAGATAGTGTGGTTTTTGTGCTATTTGTAACAAAATTAATATAACCTGTGCACAATGAGGTGAAGAGTGTGCCTCCGAAACGTGATGCTAGTAAAATATGTAACACGCGCGCGCGCGCAAAATATAAAGTCGGTAAAACAAAAACATATTTTAAATAATTCACAATATAAATCCTCTAACAAAGATATTTTAATAACAACTGGTTGAATAACAAGTATTATAAACAAAGAATTTCAAAGTCGATTATTACTTCGACTAATACAAATTTCATTTTAGTTATTTTTTATTAATTAATTACAATTAATAAAAGTAAAGTAACATAATTTATGCGTTAAAACAGGTGTTCTACCGCATAACCTATAACATAAAATCAGCTGCTGTATGAAATCATATGTTGTCTCATTTTATGGTAAAAGGGACGAAATAACTATATTACATACCTTGCCCCTTTTGTGAAAAGATTGTCTCTCATATAAAATTACAATTAATTTATTAATAAATTTAATTAATGAATTAATATTTTAATAAACTGTTGACCTAATATTTATATTTACCATTATAAATAATATTTAAACATAAAGAATCACCCAATACAACTTCTTTAAAAAATACATTTGAACTTGAGTTAATGAATGAAAAGTATTTTAGAAACGATTGAATATTTGAACAAGATATGTATAAAAGGAGAGTGTGAACAATAGAAGGAATTGAAAAAATAGGTATTTTACGGAAATAAAACCTTAATTTCCGAAAGCCTTTGTTAACTGACAGTTTGCTCCACAGCAGGCGTAATTTATTCCGTTTTTTTTAATAAATAAAATTAATTTGCATAAGGTTAATCGAAGGACGTGCTTTAATTAAATTTCTTCTGCGCCTGCATAGTAATGATTATTTTCATTTTGTATCTCTGCAGAGAGTTTTCATCAGTACATAGCGAGAAAAATGTGTGATAATAAAATCTTCAACGATTGTATTATTTTATACCCGAAATTAAAATAGGGAAGCGTATTTTAAAATGAACTGTTTTAAATTTGACGATTTTTTTCTTGAACTACTCAAGTGAATGATTTGTTATACGAAGCAAAATATTAGGAAAGGGAGAAGCAGAAAAATGATCTAGAGTACAATATCCTTCCAGGATTAAATTGGCCAAATAGCCCTTCTCCTAAGAAAACTGTGTAGTAGGAAAAATAAAGGAACAAACTTAGGAAAGATAAATATAAAAAATTACATTTAAGACTTTCAAAGATCATCGTATCTCCACGCGCACACACACTCGCACGCGCTGACCTGCCTCTGATAGTTTTCCTTGCGTCACTTAGTAGGCCTAGTAAAATAAAGTAAAATGCTTTAAACTGTTACATTTAGATAATATTTACTGCCACTTTTAATTTTATATATTAACTCTTGAAAATAGAGGCCAAATACGATGTAATTAAATTGATAGGCATTGAATATTTAATGTTTTTCATAAATATTGGAAATTTCCTATTAATTATTTAATTACTTTTATATTTTCTATTATCTTCAGCAAAGGCATAATTATGCCGTGTTTTGACTCTATTTGAACGGAATAATATATATAATAAAAATATTTCAAATAAATCATCTAAATTTTACAGTTTAAAAAATTTACGTTATGCAGACCAAGGCCTAGGAGGTGAATTATCATAACACTAGGACCGGGTCGGTGCGAGTGTGTGTGCTAGGGTCGCCTAATCCGATGCAGGGCTTCCGAGTCTAAACGTAGTATAAAGTATAACGCCAGATAATAAAGATAATAAGAGTTACACTTTAAAACTATGAAATAAAAATAATGTTCACATAACAATCTAGCATTAGGTAGTATACTAGCTTTTTTAATTATTTATTTAACTATATTTTTCAAAGACATTACCCCTTTTTATTTACAATATTAGATATTTTTAGTAAACTTGCTTTGAAAAAAGTAATATAAACATAAAAATGTTTTAAAGTCATTTTCTACTTGGGCCAACAATGAAAAATATTATTTTAGTTACATTTATTAAATAATTACAATTATTATAAATAAAGTAACATAACTTATGCGTTAAAACAGCTGTTCTACCACATAACCTATAACATAAAATCAGCTGTTTAATGAAATCATATGTTATGACTTATTTTAAGCCAAATGGAAAGAAATAACTATATTGAATACCATGCCTCTTTTGTGCAAAGTTTTCTCTCCCATTAAAAACTAAAATTAATTCAATAAATTTAACTAATGAATTTATATATGAAAACATTGTGTTCACATTAAGTGTCATCCACTACAAGTGTAAAAAAAGTATTTGAACTTGAGTGAGTGAATAAAAAGTATTTTATTAACGATTGAAAATTTGAACAAGATATATATATAAAGAGAGTGCGAGCTAATAGAAGGAATTGAAAAAGAAATATAGTTCAAGTAATTTAGTTCACCAGACTAACGAGATATACTTACCAAGTTTAATTAGATTTCAGGTTGTTATTAGACAGAATAGCCACACAATTTAATACTGGCATTGGGTGAAATTGTTTCTGACAAGTAAACTTCTAGCAGACGCCAGGCGGTCGGACGTCAAGGGTACAAAAAGCAATGTCAGCTTCCTACTTCCATAAATATACGTCCCAACACAGAAACCTCTGTTACAGGCTATCGCCTGACGATATACCATCCACATTCGTCTTCCTAACGTAATTTTAGAGAAAGGCCGAGAGGTAAACGGCTCTTTACACTTTAACCAACTTGCAGTTATATATATATATATATATATATATATATATATATATATATATATATATATATCGCAATATGTATTCTTGTGTATTAATAAAGAACTAAGTCAAAATACAATTACAAGAATTATAATTGAATTTACAATTCAAAGCTTTTCGTTGGCTAACAGTACCAACATCATCAGGAATATTAAACAATTAAAATTAACATATGTGCAAATTAGATCAAATAAATAGCTATGCCAAATCAATTACAACGTTGTTAGAAAAAAACTTTTTTTTCTTTATTTTGCTGCCCAAACATTACAAACACTGAATATATTATCA
>JBAIZL010000002.1:85588233-85673233 GCA_036971475.1 Prosapia bicincta | reverse complement strand
CGGTCAAACAAACTCTGGCGTGAAAAAATTCCCCATACAATTTATATATAGAAATAAAATCAAAACTGTATGAGAGGTTTATTTAATTCTAACCAAATTGTTACTAATTTCAACATAGGTGTGCAAAACAAAAAATTAATTAATATTTTAAATTTAGGACTCTAAATATTAGAGTTAAACGATAAATAGCTTTGCAACGTATATAATATATGGTCTCCAGATGTTATTTTACACTGTAACTTTTACGGGCCGGAATGCACATAAATACGTTTGATAAGATCGCCCCAAATACATTCTTGCCCACCGTGAAAAGTGATCCCTTTTCCGCGGATCCGTAGAAAAAGGTGCGATAAACACAAATACACCGTATATTTTCCCTTTTCAGAATAACTGTAGTGACTATATTTCTCTAACAGATGAAATATAAAATATTTTATCATAAAGGTTCACGTTATGATAAAAACTATTATTCCAGGAACGATTTTTCCATTCCTTCTATTAGCTCACAGTTTCCTTATATATATTTTGTACAAATTTTCAGTCGTTAATAAACTACGTTTTTATTCCACCAATCAAGATCAAATACATTTTTTTAAACCTATAGCGAGTGAAAATTGATGTTATTACAGTGTCTTCAAATATTTATTTAATAATTAAATTATAAAAATTTGAGGGTTTAATTCGGATTCGAACTGAGTATCTTCACGTTCAAAGTATTGGAACTGAGCCATCTTTTCCATATCTAGAAATGTGATTCTCAAAGATGTACATGAGTATTTTTGCCGAATCTGATTGCCGTCGAAATTTCCATTGTACAACTTTAAATTGTTGCCATGGTTACCACACAATATCATAAATAATACTCTAGGATTAAATATTATTGTAACGAATAAAATAAACAAACTGTAATAACGGTATCGAACCTTGCTTCCCAAACGGACAGTGGAAGAGGAGTGCGAAAAAAATTACAACAAAGAAAGCGACAAAAAAATAAATTGTATGAATAGTAACATAATAGTCCAACGCCATACAAAGAAAGAAAGATGAAAAATTGCAAGGAAATTTGCTTTCTAATTAGCCACTGAATTATATTTTCAATATTGTTATTCTGACACATGTATTTACATATTTATATTAATTGTAATTATAAAATATAAAGAAACTAAAATACAATTTTTCTTTGTTGGCTTAAGTAAGAATAGACTTTAAAAATTGTTTTCATACTACTTGTTTGTGAGAATAAAATTATGTTTATTAGCAACAAAACGTGTTGACAAAACAAAACAATTTCTAACATGGGCAAGTTCATCAGCATTGTTAATAATCTCGTTTTTTGTAACCCCCCCCCCCGTATTTGTAAATGGAAAAAAACTATAAATAATAAGCCCGTGTAGTATACTTATCCAAAACAAATCTTTACAGATTTATATTTTTAATGACAATTGCCTACTACACCGAAAGTCATTTTGGAAGGTAATAGAATTCTAATACCTTAATTATATTTATAAAAGTAAAGTCTGTATTAGAATTTGATTTATAACATAAAATTCTTAATTACTTTTTTTAAAAATAATCGTAATAACTTATTATTATAAATAAATAAAACTTCTTAAACCACAAAAACTTTTATTTACGTCCTAGTGGACGTTTCGAATTTAAAGCAATCATCTTCAGAGGAAATTACTACAAGATCTCTTGTATACGTTAGTCTTGTAGTAATTTCCTCTGAAGATGATTGCTTTAGAATCTCAATGTATATCAAGACGTAAATGAAGATTTGTAATATGCTAAATAATTGTTTGCAACAATTCAGCATGTTGTATATACAGTATATTTGGTTTTTTTAAACTAATATAATAAGGCCTGATTTAACAGAAATGTTTGTTTCTAAGAATGCCATTAGACAGCGTTAGGAAACCAATGTAAGCGTCTACCAAAGCGATAAGGGCCTGTACACTTAGCGTGAGAAGTCAGTTTCTGCCGTACTTCAACCAAAGAAGGTCCATGGGTTGCAATCTTAATGTTAGATAGATCAGTCTTAGTTAAAAAATTTTAAATGCAATATTCTGAATTTAATCGAAAGTGAAAATGTTTTGAAATCCTCAATAAGTAGCTTGTAATTATATTTTTAAAATTTAATTATATTAAAAGAGTAAAGCCGAATGTTTTGATTTTGTAGATAAGACACGTGAGTTCTGGCAATTGCCAAGGTATGTTTTAAATTTAAATTATTTTAAAGTAATTTCACTAAAACAAATTAGTAAATATACGAAAATAACCAGTTTGCATCTAACCTAACGTTGTCTAAATAAAAAACGTTAAATTTGTAAAAGATTTTAACTTTTTTAATTTAAATTAATATTGTTCGAATGCTTTTAAGTGTATTTGTAAATTCCCTCTATTAGCTCCCACTCTCCTGATACTTATCTTGTACAAATTTTCAATCGTTAATAAAATACGTTTTTATTCATCCAATCAAGTTCAAATAGATTTGTTTAACCCGTAGTAGATGACAATTGATGTTTATTTAGTTTTTTTAAATATTCATTCAATAAATAAATTATACAATTTGTGGGGTGCAACAGGATTCGAACTGTGAATCTTTATGTTCGAAGTCTAGCGCGCCAACTTTCCATTACCTAGAAATATATTTCTCAAACAAGAATATGAATTCCCCCCCCCTCCGTTTATCGTCAAAACCTCCATTGTACAACCTTAAACTGTTGCCATGGTTACCACACAATATCATAAATAGGGCTATAGGGTAACTAAAATCAAATTTTTCTTTGTTAACCTCAGTATGAATTTACTTAAAATTTGTTGCCATATTACTTATTTTAAATATTGTTTAAATTAAATATTTTTTGGAAAATTCAAATAAGAACTTTAATGTAACCTGTGTTTCTTCCCAAACAGGGACCGAGTCTCCCCCAGCCCGAGCATCTGAGTTCACTACATTTCTCCAGGTCCCTAATAAAGACGTCCACTAAAAAATGGTATCAAGGTCGATTTAGGGAGCTCTCAGCAGGCAAACGGTGGGAAAGTCTTGTGACGGGTAGACCAATTGACCTAAACTTGCCCCGATCTGTTAGCGTTGCAGCTTTCAGATTGAAGACTGTTCATGATTACCTTGCTGCGCACCTCCACCGCATTCATGTGCTACCGACCCCGGAGTGTCTGATGTGTGGTGGTGAACTTATGAATGCCGAACACCTTAATTACTATACAGCCTTGGACCGAGCCCAGGATTACAACAGTCTCATTTTCAGGTATGTCCATCTCTACTGGTCAGCGCGTCGCCAAATGGCTCAACTGCCAAGGGTGGGCGTTGGCTAGTAAGTAAGTATGTTTCTTCAGGACGATTTGAAAATACAAAGAGTCCGCCCAAGTCAAATTGTTTAAGTAAACAATTAACCTGGTAAGTATTTTCCAAGTGTAAATAATAATGTATATGTGGAGAAAGGTTTTTTAATTAGCTAATACGTTATAAGAAAAATACCGGGAGGGGGTGGCAAAGTTTTTGTGGTTTAGGAAGTTTTATTTATTTATACTAATAAATTACATCAGAGTTGTTCCAAGTTATTACAACCATTATAACACTCAATTTACACCATTAGGAATATTGCACAGAAAAGCTGCCATACTTTTGCGTTGTTTACGGAAAGTAATATGGCCGGCACTAGGGCTCAACCGCCCTTTATTACTCAGGGTTTTACACAGTAAGCTGAAAATGTTTTGGCACTACCAGGGATCGAAGCCAGTACCTTTATATTCCTGTCATTAACGAAGAGAGTCCAAGTGGATTAAATATATTTTCCTTAGGTTAGTGTGTCGAGTCACGTACGATATTTGTCATAGTGTACGTGACGTCTGGAGCTGGAGGTGAACAATGAGAAGATATGGAAAGTAAAGTGATACGTGTGTTGTTCTTCCAGGCATTTATCAAGCCGTACAAATAGGAAAGGTATGTGACCACAATAAATATTAGCACTTTGCGTCTAGTTTTACTCAAGTATACATTAACGTTTACAAACTCATGCGATTCCTTCATTAGATAAACTCTAATACATATAAATATATATAGAAATTAAATATGGTGAGACGTTGTCTTATAATATAGTTAATGAATTCAAATATTTCATTACAATTGTTTTTTTTCTCAATTGTTTTGTTGGGCTTTTTGTTTTATGTTTTCAGCGATTTTAATTTCATTGCTTACGTTTATTATTAATATTATTATTATTATTACTCAAAGCTTTTCGCCGATAAAACACTGTTAATGTAGCTAAGAACATACTAAGAGCCAAAACTACCGCTAGCATACGTACTATTAATCCTACCACTGTTAATACGAAATCGTTTAATCGGGGCTCGGATGATCAAGGCTCTGCAATGGTTAACTTTCTTTCAATTGAACCAACAATTACACAAATATACAACTTAATTTGAACACCCAAACTTCCTTTAGAACCTATTTAAATAATTTACCTTCTTTTTGAACGAATTTGTTCTAAGATTCCAATCTTCAATGATGGCTGCCACTTTTAAATTGTTGAATTTCGCTCAAAGTATTTCCTCCCTTTAAGAAAATAGAGGCTCGGTTACACGAGCTTTACTTATCCGGGATCCCGTGGCTTAAGGGAAACTTTAACGAGAAAATCCACAAGTGTCTAATTTTTGTTGTCATTAACTATACCTCAACCCTACCAATTTCTAATGTATAAATATGTTTAAAATAGATTTTTTTTAAAATTGTTCGTACTATTTGATATCAATGTCAAGGCCGTCCGTTTGACGGATAATCGAGATGGTACTGTAACAATCAAGACTGTAAAGGCAACAATGTATCAAAAATAATTACGATTTCAATACATGTTTGGAGTAACTGTAATTTTTATTTTAAATAAATAAAACTTCTTAATCATAAAAACTTTTCATTTGAATCCTTATGTACATTTCGATTGCAAAGCAATCGCCTTCAGAGGAAAATATTACAAGGGCAACTATTAAGAGCATAAATATTTTTAAAAAACGTTTTGTGCTTAGGAGGCTGGTAAATATGCAGTTTAGGAAATTCAGCTTTTATCATGTTTTTCACCCAAAATAGCTGTTTATAGTTTAGGGAACTCGGGCGAAAACTTGGGTATGAGAACATTCGCTTACATGTTCCTAAACTATTTTGATATTCGGTTTATTTGTTGTTGCTACTATAGGTAGTTTTTTATCAACTTATAACTGATTCCCGCGCCATGGTACCCGGCTGCACTACTTCTGGACGCTGCGTGGTGGTTTTACCCACCCACTCATTAAGGTTAATTTATGTTCTGTTATGTTAAATTCGATTGGGATAGGTTAAGTTAAATTACATTAGGCTAGGTTAAAATAGATTAGGTTGTTTTAGTTTGTTTCAGGTTAGGTTAGCTTGTATTAGGTAAGATTAGGTTAGGTTAGGTTAGTTTTCATTTCCCCCGTTAACATTCGGTTAGGTGTTTGTTTACGTTTTCATACTATTATATTCATTTTACCGAGACGATAAATTATTTTGTTTCAAAGTTGATAAAAAAAACAGCTATTTTGGGAAAAAAAACTTTTTAAAAAACTAAGTACCTTAAACTGCATATTTACCAAGAGGTTTTATTTATTTAAAATTCAAATATAAAGACAGTTTTATTTTGTATAAGAATACTAAAACAGCTAAAAACTTTAGTTCATACAAACCTGTAACTCATGACTGTTTATAATAAATCAAATTGATTTACATAAATACCTGACCTAACCTAACTTTCACCAGGCTCCACTACTGAAAGTCTTCACGTAAATAAAGTTAAAAACAACAACCTACCCATTAACCTGTTCTGTTACGGAAATCACTGACAAATGTAACCTAACAGGTAGTTTTTCCTCCAAGTGTAATACTAAACCCATACTATAATTTCCAAACGTTCTCGAGTAATATTTTCCGAACCTGTGCCTTTACAATTTTCATTTCGCCGAAGAAATTTAGTCTGTCGTGAATAAGCCACATAATGACGCATATTTGAGGCTTGACTAAGTTTTAATGTATGCGCCGCTGCTCCCAGAATATAAACTTCGCTCGCGTCTCATCCTCGACAGCTCCCTAAAAGCAAAACTGGATTAAACTACTTCATATTCATGTAATGGCAGAGTGAAGTAGGGGTAATTAGACGAGGGTTTATACTTCAAGGATATTCTTACTTAATGTAATTTTAACCACTGCTCACGCTGCTGTATTTACATATTAATGTCTCGAAACTTTGACGCGATAGATAATTTAATTTTAAAAATTATTCGGTAAGAAGATTTTATATTAAAACTGTTCAAACCAGGAAAATACCAATGATACGTTCTTGCACTTTTTATACAAATACTACCTTGTACTTTAACAATTGTGTTTTCGAGATAGGCTGTACTGATCAACCACTTTATTTCAAATACTTATTATATTTTTTGTTTTAATAATTAAATCCTAAATAGTTATTACTGACCCGTTGTCATTTACTCCCAAAAAAATGTATGTTTATTTCCTCCAAGATTTTTCCTTTTCCTTTTTTTAGTACTTCGTAACATAATTTTGGCTCACAAGTACCCGTTAAAATGTAATCGAAATACTTATCTTTAATGTTGTATTTTTTCCATTTATTGACATTATTTAAATCATTATTATTATTATTATTAATATTACTTTAAAGGTGTAAATACTTGTATACATGTATCTTGAAGGGTACTCGCTCAAAGCCAAGTATGTAGCTTTTCTTGTCACTACTCACTAAATATTATTCTTCATGAAGTAATAATTGAAAACATTGGACCGAATTCAATTTTTTTGGTTTACAAGTTACTTTAAAATATAAATAAATAACTGCACACGAACTCACTTAACAGTATACTTTATTGGCATACGCGTTTCGATTTCTTATCACCATTAGTACAGTTTTAAATTTGTAGGGGTATTACTGATGATGACATAAGTCATCGAAACGCGTATAACAAAAATGTATACTGCTTTGTGAGTTCGTGTGTAGTTATTTATATATTTATAACCTAAACTCACATTCTACCTCAATTATTATTTGCTTGGAAATACTTTAAAATTTAACAACCTCCTTGAAATAGTAACACCACTGTTACAGAAAAGGGACAACAGCATGAGGCAACCAATACCCTTGAAATCACTCCAAGATTCTTGGCAACTGGTGACAGTTTGGTGTCACTCCAATACCTCTTTCCAGTGTCTCACAACACAACTATTCTGGCCGAAGTCCTGAGTGCAATTTATACTGCCTTATAGCCTTTCATCCAGGTAATATTGATTAGTACATATTTCTCACTTTTAATGAACATGTCAAAAGCCTAATACATCCTTAAGTCTAGCGGGGCTGGAATGGCGCTGCAACAACAGCTGGCGATCACGTGATCTGGTAGTGGTCCTCCAAGCGCTACCAGTATTAAACCATTTAAACCCTCCAGCGGCTACAGATACCACCGCATGCTAGTGTTTCCAGCCGCTGGAAGAGCAGTCATACGACGCTGGAATGGTGTTGGAGACAACAGCTGGCGGTCACGTGACCTGGTAGCAACCCTTCAAGCCCTAACAATATTAAACCGTTTAAACCCTCCAGTGGCTACAGATACCACCGCATGCTAGTGTTTCCAGCCGCTGGAAGAGCAGGCACACGACGCTGGAATGGCGTTAGAGACAACAGCTGGTGGTCGCGTGACCTGGTAGCAACCCTTCAAGCCCTAGGGATATTAATCCGTTTAAACCCTTCAGCGGCTACAGATATTTGAACTTCAGTGGATGAACAAAATGTATTATATTAACGATTGAAAATTTTAACAAGATATATAAATATATATATAGAAAGAGAGAGAGAGAGAGAATGTGAAGTAATAGAAAAATGTGGCGATTTAACTGTAAATAACGTAGAAATATTTCTAATAATTGCAATACTAATTTATCGAGTGCTTTTAAATGTTTTGTTGTACAAAAACTTTCCAAGTTGCTCTACCTAAAAGTGACCGACCTAAAATATCACATCTTTACTTACATCCAATGTTATAAAAGACTTGTAAATATTGAAGATATATTAAATGTTTATAACACAATAGACCCTCCCTAATCGCGATTTCGTTTATTCGCGGTTGGCAAAATTACAGGATATCCCGCTAATATATATCATAAGAAAAACAGTATAGTTACTGTGCAGGTTGTGGAATAATGTGTTCCCGTCTTACTTATATTGTACAGTAGTCTAATTAATTAACACAAAGATATCTGATTATTCTCCAAACATACGTTAACAGTGGCGCACCTAAGGGAGGGACCCTCCCTTAGCATGAGAAAAAATGAAAATTAATAAATAAATTTAAAATAAATAGAAACATATTACATGTTCAGCTCCTGGAATTTAGTTGTAGGGTAATAGGAAAGACAATAGAAAATAATATTTAGCCTACTTGTAAATTGGATTCTCTGAGTCAGTATTTCCTCTAGTGAATGGACTGTAATAGCCCATATTTATTCTAAACTCGCCATCCTCCGTTGGATAAAATACATGCTTTAATTTCTTTTGTTTGTGTCTGAAGTATCCTGTTATAAAAGCCTTATTAGGCTTTAAGTAGCATTAAAATGTTAACAATTTTAAATGTATCATTAATTACAAACAACATTTCGCTTTGTGGTAAAATACGCACTTTTTGAGTTGGCGCCTTAAGGTAAAGGGAGAAGTTACTTGGCACTTGATAATTATGGGGAAATATTCAAATTGTCGAAAAATAATAAACAACCTACTTTACTGTGACATAAAATCACAGATTTAGTCTCAATTTGAGTATTTTTATGCTGCATATGCTTAAAACAAGTTTTAGAGCGATAAAAATTAATATTTTCAACGGGGGTGAACAAACCAAAATCCCCGTTGTAGTTCTGGCCCCCTTTGACAAATCCTGAATGCGCACCTGTACGTTATAGTGTACACTACTACTCAAAAGATATGCTTTCCTTATTTATAACAAGTTGCATTATCGTCACTGACATACGACAATGAGTCAATCCGGCGCCCGCATCCAACTGCATACATACATAGGTTTAGCATCACTTCTGTTTACTTAATGCTAATTTAATAGTTTTCGAAATCCAAACATCGATAATCGTATCCGGCGGCCGTAACTAACTCGGATTTTGTATTTCCCGTCAGTTATTAAACATGTCTCGCATTGGATTGTCGTGTCTGCTAGATTTGGAAACGTCACGTCTACTTGTGAAAGTGTATAGTTTGGATTGAAGGAAGCCGTAAATAAACAATAAAAATATGTATATAATTATTTAGTAGGTAAATATACCATAATGTATTATAGTGTACAGTATAGATGTAAATAATGTTAACATTTTGATGCGAAACGTATCCCTCCCCTTTCCATACACAGTTGGTTTCAGTATTCGCGGTAAGTTTGGGGAACGTAACTCCCGCGAATAAAGAGGGATCACTATACTAACTTATTAGGTGTTGACACTTATTTGTAAACTGATAGCTCCCTACATGATGACCTAGTGGCCCGAAACCTGACTAACCTAACCTAACCTAACGTAACTCCTACGAATAAAGAGAAATCACTATACTAACTTATTAGGCGTTGACAATTATTTGTAAACTGATAGCTCCCTACATGGTGACCTAGTGGCCCGAAACCTGACTAACCTAACCTAACCTAACTTAACTCCTACGAATAAAGAGAAATCACTATACTAACTTATTAGGTGTTGACACTTATTTGTAAACTGATAGCTCCCTACATGATGACCTAGTGGCCCGAAACCTGACTTAACCAAGCCTAACGTAACCAAAACTCATTCAACGTCAATTCAAAGAATTTCAAGGGGAAAATATTTTTTATCTTCGAGATTGAATTTTATGCTGCATTAGCATCAGCGAATGTGCTGATTTTTAATCACTATAAATAAAGTGTACACGTTTCCAATCAGTTTATTTATTTCAATTAATTTTTAGAGTTTTTTGTCCGTCTGAACTACTTTCAGAGAATGTTTTGCTTTATAACGGACAACTCTAGCCCCCATAAGTCCATTATGAGGCTCTACTGTATAGCTGAAAAGTATTCAGTTATAGTTGGTTTTGTTTTGAAAAAATCAGAATTTATTTTCTAATTGTAAATTAAATGATTGCTAAACGCTCTTATTTTGCGCGTTAAATTACAACGGATTATGACGAAAAAAGTTATTGAAATTTTCATTTTGTTACAGTGAATCTAGCTAAGTTGTAAAAACAAAAAAAACCGCTAGTTAGGTTAGGTTTCGTTATACAAATAACAACATATTGCTAATGTATGTTAACCGATTGCTGAACTGAATGTTAGTGTTAAAAAATGTATTATCTTTATAACCAAACCTAACCTAACTGGATACTATGTTGCTATATTGCACAACGTAATAGTGGTTTTATGTATACTGTTTTCTTAAATAAACATTGATTTTATAAAAAGTCCGAGTTTTTATAAATTTAGGTTATGTTTGATTTTTTTTTAAATATTAACCCCTATTTTCGATTGACGACAATTATAAATTTTCTTGTTTAAAACGTAATTTTAAATAGTATATATAATCTGACAAAATTTAGAGGTGTGTTTACACATTGTAAACAATTGCCGTCATATAATTTCATCTTCAACTGTTATACTTTCCATACAAGTATAAAATATTTGTGATCGTTTTGTATTTATTAGGAAAAGGCAACGAATCTAACGGGAAAATAATACTGTAAACTAGTGGACGTCAATGATTCATTTGCCCCATAAGCATTTCCAATTCAAAAGTTTTAATTAACGAATTCCGTGAAATGAGAAATGTTCACACAATCCCTGTCTTGCTTTTATTGGGAGAGCTCCTGGAATGCAGTTATTTCAGCGGCAAGCAAGCAGATACCCTTGGGTAGGGTTTCCTGCCATTGGATAAGGTTTCCTGTTGTCCACAGCTTTTTTAATGAAATTTTATTAAAGCAAAGTATTGAACGGCTTTATCGTAAAAAGGGTTATTCGCGAGGGAAAGTTAATTAGAAAAAAAAACAAAAATCAATCCGCTAAAATAGTTTTAAACCTTTACTGCTGTACAAACGACAAGTTTAATAGACTACCGGCGCTGCCCGGCGCGCGTTGTTTGCTCTTGAAATCATATTTTTTACTATGGAAAAGGGAAAATTATTAATTAATTCTCCAATAAGAAAAACAAACTATACATCTAAATAATTATATTTCATGTACTGCAATGCTAGAAGATAGACAATGTTTTCGTCATTACATTAGGCGTATAAACATACAAATTTGTAGGTGTCCCAACACGTGATCACGAACAAAAAGCACGAATGTTCCAAATTTAATCCAGCAATAGTCAATGTTTGTCCTTGAGCCTTGTTTTTGGTTTTTGCGAATACAAGACACAAAGGAAATTGTAGTCGTTTGAAAGCGAATGAAATCATCGGTACTCGTGCAATTAAGACCATATCTCCTTTGAGCTTGCCACTTACGATTTCTCCCTCTATCAAGTTGATTATCAGTTTTTTTGTCTGATTCCGTTGCACAGCTTTGGTGGATTCAAAATTCGCTAGAATATTATCGGCGCTTCTACTTTTAAGGTCAATAAGTGTGATGGCAATGATTGTGGCTCCGTTGAGTTTAAGACTATAGAGATGTTGCTATCCCAAAATAGTCAGTTCTACAATTGTGGCAGTTTTAGGTTTTTGCAAAAAAAAATCAAAACACAAACATGTCACACATTTCTATAGGAAATTCATAATGTTGGTTTCCTATGTCTGCCAAAACTATAAATCCCTACTTTTTCCAGCTATTAAGTATAAACCCTAGTTTTGTTATTCTTCGAATCTCTTTTTTTTTGGTTTAACAAAGATGAGTGCAGAGGGTTACTCCACCTTAAGAAGTATGGATCTCGCAATAGTCAAGCTCACTGCCTCCCAGATCCCACAAAACCTCCAATCATGTCACCAAGTACATCTATCTTCTTGGAAGGCAACTTGCCATCCTGACAATTTATGCGAAGCTGTTTCAAGACCTCTTAAACTAAACTTAATGCACGGCTATAATTAAAGGATCCACCCCCTCTTCAAACTTCCTACATCCAGAGTACTCTGGATTGCATTAGCGTAGAATCTTATCATCTCATGAGTCCAGTCATAAAATAGTAATATAAAAAAAAATCTAAGTAAATTCCTACTGAGGTTAAAGAACAAAATTTTATTTTAGTTACCCTAGAGCACTATTTATGATATTGTGTGGTAACCATGGCAACAGTTTAAGGTTGTACAATGCAGGTTTCGACGACAACCAGATGGGGGGGATTCATATACATCTTTGAGAAATATATTTCTAGTTATTGGTAAGTTGGCACAGTGCAGAGGTGCGCTAGACTTCAAACATGAAATTTGTCAGTTCGAATCCGGCTGGACCCCACAAATTTTATAAATTATTGAATAAATATTTTTAAAAACTGTATTAACATCAATATATAGGGTAAATATATTTATTTGAACTTGATTGGATAAATAAACACGTAATTTATTAACGACTGAAAATTTGTACAAGATATATATCAGGAGAGTGTTAAATAATAGAAGGAATTTAATAATAATAATAATAAAAGACTTCCACATAAGCCAAGTAGTAGCACAGAACTCTCCGTGAACCAGCTAATCATCCTGCATCATTAATTTCTAATCATCCTCTTCACACAAGGTCCCTCATGTTTCCCTCTTCCGATGTCGTTTTGCCACTCCAACCGTTCACGATTCAAGCTTACACCTTTCATAAACGTTTCTCGAAATAAAATTTATTGATTTAGGGCGTAACAAGTTGATCGTGTGTGTGTGAGCGCGCGCGCGCGCTATTGTGTTTGTGCATATTTCACATACAAAATTCAATACGTTTTTGACCATTTAATGTAACAAAACTACAAAATCTGAAAAAAAACGCCTTCTATAGAGGTTAGACCTTGCTAGATATAGAATTAAGGTGTGAGTTTGATAGAAATCTGCACATTATTCTAACTTCCGTTTATAATGGAATTTATCTAAATGCGATAAAACAACCTTCGGATACTGAAAAGACGAAAAACCTGAAAGCAATACAGATTACAAGTTCATGGTAGGAAAATGCTATAACAAACCTTTAAAACATTTAATATATTTATTAGAATCTAATAATTTTTCTTCAATTTTGTAGAAGTGAATCCGTTAGCAGCAGGCGCGAGAAGTTTTAAAATCAATTTAAAACTCAATCTAAATTCAAGCTACGTACTGACAATTTACGCCTTATGCACGTTAAATCGGTTCAAATTACAAATCGCAGCTCAACGAAACGTGCACCTTTAATGTGGGTTAACAGCGGCGGGATATTAAGTAGGTGGGGAGTAAAATCAGATGTTCCAATTTTGCGTTAAACGTTATATGTTTAGAGTGCGTCTAGAATGTAACAGGCTTGCCCTTAAATCCACGCGCATGCAATCTATGCTAATCGTTTTTGCAAACTTATTATAACTTTATTCTATTTTTGTCAGAAAACCTTAAATCATTTACAAACAGTGGTATATTTTGTACGGATTGCTCAAATATCATTATTTTAATGTTTTAAGGTTAATGACATCACAGACCAATTCGTGCTAATACAAATATACCCAACGTTTCGATTTTCCTAAAATACTTTTCAAGAGCTAAAGGTTTATCAGTCTAATATTAAACCATAGTTTACAGTTTTTAACATTCACAGGTCAAATTGTATAAGCTGGCACTTTAGCACTGCGGGCTCTAGAGGCCGAGGATATGGGGAGGGTGGAGGTGCTCGCAGGGCATTTTTAAAAACATCAACCCTTGGACTTTCACTAACTCATTATTTTGCTACTTATTAATACTATTTAATGTATAGTGTAAATAACAACAAATGTTCACGGAAAGGTGTTAATAGGATTGTCTAAGGGATGAGACGGGTAGGCCGTGATTTATGGCCCCGGATGAAGGGGTGACGACAGTGTCTGATGTTTTATAGACGACGAACGCACAATTTCTACGTGTGAGCCAAGTGCCAGCTTATAACATTTGACCTATAAGACACTATAACCTGCATTTCATCTGAATGCTTTTGTGTTTATCTTTTCCTAGTTCTTATATTTTGCCCAAAGGACTTAAAACTTTAAACTGAAATACAATTTCCAAAAGTCTTTCACTGTTTCTAGTTGCTCCTGAATATTTGTATTTTTTAATGTAAGCGCAATATTATTTTCATTCAAGGAGCTTTAAGAGCAAACTATACATTCATTTTCATTTTAAGCACAACACATACGATTTAAAACCTTAATTTCCTATCTATATAAAATTTTAATCTGTTGTAAAACACTAAAATTTTCATATCGACTTCATTAAAAGTTCGATAAGTATACATGCTTAGAAATTGTGTTTTTAGTTATCTAACTTGACCCATTTCAAATTATAATGTTACTAGTTTCATTTAAGTAAATGTTTAAGAATAGATAAAGTATTGATGTCGATTCAAATTGTATTTCAATATAAGGTTTCAAGTCCTTTGCGCAAAACGTATGAACTAGGTAAAACTAAAGCACAAAAGCATTCAGATGAAATCTTGGTTATAAAGTTTTACACTAACTTTGGAATAATTCTAAAATTATAAATTGAACAAAAGTCAGAGAAACAAAGAATTAACTACCTATGCTGAATAAATATGTTCTCTAAATAATCTATGAACGTATCGAGAAGAGTAATTAGTTTTAAAATTGAATCAAAGGTAGCAGCACGTGCCTAGTTCTAATGTACAAGCTCCAACGCTTCCTCTAAATTTAAAACATATTTATATTTTTCATCTGTTATTACTATTAAATAAAACTAATTGAGAAATTTTGTCATCGATATATTTGTAAAGATAAGATAAAGCACTTTTTTGTAATTGCCTTGACAAATCCAACAAACTTTTGTATAAAAAATGTTGTTTATTAAAACTTTAGTGGCCTATAAAATAGAAAGACGTTCAATCACAATTTAGTTTTAAAACAGGTTTTAATTGAGTACTATTAAAAAACGGACGAAAAATCATCCAACTTACAAGAAAAAAACTTATACTTATTTAAGAAACAACCAAATTTATTATTACCAATATCAAGAACCTCTATGAGTTAGAACAGGATGAAATTGATAGCAGGGATGCAAAATACTTCAATTTAGTTGTGTAATTCTAAAGAAATATGTAATATATCAAAGATTTATTATATGATGAACATTGCTTACTGCAGTATCTGATTATGAATATATATAATTAGGTTTCAGTTGGATTCATATATGCAGCTAAATTTACACTAAAGTGAATTGTTATTACTAAATTCCTTCTATTAGCTCACACTCTTCTGATATACATCTTGTACGAATTTTCAATCGTTAATAAAATGTTTTTATTCATCCAATCAATTTCGTATACATTGTTTAAACCTATAGTGGATGACAATTGATGTTAATACCGTTTTTTCAAATAATTAAATTATAAAAATTTGGGGCTGTCGGATTTCAACAGAGAATCTTAATATTCAAAGTCAGGTGCTCTTGGGACTGAGCCAAATTTCCCATTGCTAGAACTCTGCTTCTCAAAGAAGTATATGAATTTGTATTTTGCCACCATCAGGATCTCGTCAAAACCACTATTGTACAACCTTAAATTGATGCCATGGTTACCACACAAAATCATAAGTGCTCAAGGATTAAAATTGAATGAAAAGAATAAAATAAACAAACAAACTGGATTAACGGTATCAAACCATACTTCACAAATGGACAATGCGAAAAGAAACTACAACACAATGCAAGCGGCAAAAAAACACATATAAATAGTATAAAAAACAAAAATAATAATCCAACACCAAGCATAGAAAGAAAAATGAAACGTTGCAAGCAAATTAGCTTTTTATTTTGCCACTTTATATTGTTATTCTGGCGTATGTATATACATATTTATTACACTTTGAAATTACTTGCAACCAGACATTCTGTTAACTTCAAGTTATTACAGAAGTTAACTTAAACTTGGAGGAAACGTTTTGGTCTTACGACTTCTTCAGCCTCATCAAATAAGGCTGAAGAAGACATAAGACGAAAACATTTCCTCCAAGTGGAACTTAACAACTTATAGTAAACAGAATGTCTGGTCATAAGTAATTTCAAATTGTAATAAGTGTTTACGAACCAGCAGAAATTTTCTTTCTTGTCTTAAGCAGTAATTGACTTACAAAAATGTTTACTGCTTGTTTGTATACCACAAATCAAGAAACAAGCGGTTGAAACCAATACTGATAAAAGTTATAGCCCCGTTAAAGAAGAGGTGAGCACAGAAATATTATAGCTATTATGTTTTATGTCCTTGGCTTCTCTATTCAAGAAAACAAACTCTATTCTTTCAATAAACACTGAAGTAAAACCAAGAAAATGGGGATAGAAGAAACAGAAGATATTCATTTGAATTGATGAAGGCTGATAAAACCCAAAACATAATGGAACTTCAAATAAGAAAATAAGCCAAACTATTAAACTAATTATCTAAAACTTTTTTATCCATTTTTACAATTTTTAAGCTTTTACAAACAGGATTTGAAAATGATATTTGCTACTAACATAAAATGAGCATCTTTAAATTATCTACAAAATTGTTAGGCGTTTACATACATGATTTTAAGAATTTATTTGCTATTAATATAAAATAATAATCAATTATAAAATGTTGATATAAATAAATGGTTTAAAATTAAATGACTGTAGTAAAATTTGTTATCAGATAGATTGGAAATTCCACAATCACGATCAAAGTTTGTCTTATAAATACCTTGCCAAATTTTCTGCTGACATCAAAATTTAATTTTGATGAAAAAGGAAATATGGTAAAATTGATTGAGAATTGTTTGATATTGGAATGTAAAAGTCTGATTTTCCAATAATATATTAGCTTAGTAGTTATTATTTATAATGGATTGCCTTAAATTATTATAAGTTACATTGTTAGTTTGCTCTGCTAATATAAACTTTAAGAAAAGTGAATAATATGTTAAAAGGCAACAGAAAAAGAAATACTAGGAAAACAGTGTTGCGTACACGTTCTTTAAAAAACTTGTAAATATGCCCAGAGAAATTAGTTGTAGAAGTGAGCTACAGGTGACAGCAGGTACTATATTCATTTGGGTTGATTTAGGTATAAATAAAATAATTTATGTAGAAGTTAAAATTATGTAACAAGAATAGAAATTTTTATTCCTGTATAAAATCGTTGCTTATTTACGTTGGGCTAGTTAAATATATAGAAACAATCATCTACTACAATTTGATTTCCAAAACAGGTTTTTACAAACCATTTTATTTAAACACAATTAGAATGTACAGACATAACTAATAAGAAACTATTTACTTAAAAACAAAAAAAAAAATAATTTTCTAGAGACAAACCTAACTTATTAATACCAGTATCTCGAACTAACAGCCAAGGAATTGAATTTGAAACAAATAGGTTGTAAAGGAAAGAAAAAATATGCATAACCTATGTCCTTTAATAATTTTACATTAGTTTACGACTATCCGAAATTTAATTTTTTGTAAATTTGTTAAAATTTACTTCTTTATCTTAAATTTTAACAAATATCAAAGAAAATATTTGAAAGTATAAAGAAAAAAAATATTTCTGTTCTGTAAATAAATAAACATGTATTTTCTGTAAATTATAAGCACATTCTGTTGATTCTATGATATAATCTACATAGTCTTTAATTCAGGACAATAGAAATGTTTCATTTGTTGGTTAGTTATGAAACAGTTGAGCTATTTGTAATTAAACCCAAATTAATTGAATTTTCTTACTACACTGTGTATTGGTAAAAACAGTATTCTAACATATTTTCTATCTCTGACCTTTTATTTCCAAATCATGTTACCGATTTAAACATTTTTTGAAAATAAAAGAATCAGAAGCTAATTAGTCACATATGTATCAGAGATTTTTTAAATATGCACTGAGTTAACTATAATTTATTCCTGCTTTAGTCCATTCATTACAACAATGAATCAAAAGCAGGGATAATAGATTAGAAAAAACAACATAAATTATAGAATACTTCAATTATAACAATCTTATTTGACTAATGATACAACTATGAACTATGTACATAGTTCAAAATATTTGTAACGAATTTCTTAGAAATAAAAAGTAAAAAATGTACAGTGAATGAAAATATTTATTTTTACTTGTGGATTCTATTGTCCGTTGTGGTTGGTGAAATTTTAACTTTATTATTAATTTTTATTGATCACTTAAACAATAGTATATGACTATCCGAACTTTGACTATCCGAACGAAAGACACACTTATCCACAACACCTCAAACCACCCTATCCAACACAACACGCAGCCTTCAGATCCATGCTCCATAGACTTAAAGAAGTCCCAATGACCACAGAAAACATAAACAAAGAACTACACACAATTAAATATTTAGCATACACAAATGGATACAACACCACAATAATAGACAAACTATGGCACAAAATACAAAAAAACACTAAAATTAACACTACAGACAGGGAAAACAAATACATCACATTACCATTCATAAACAAAGCAACAAACAAAATAGCCCTCAAATTTCAAAAAACAGGATACAAAATAGCATACAAAACTAATAACAAGCTACAATACAAAATACAACACAACACCAACAACAAGGATAAACTACAAGCACCAGGCATATACAAACTGAACTGCGACGAATGTAACAAGTTCTACATTGGACAAACAGGTCGCAGCTTTAAACAAAGAGTCGAAGAAGACAAACAGAACACCAACTCAACATTTTACAACCACATAAAAGATACAGGACACAAATACACAGACATTTACCAAAACCTAGAAATCCTACACATCAACAAAAAGGACCACATCTCAACACACTAGAACTATATGAAATTTACAGACACACAAAAACACAAAGTACAAACATATTAAACGAACAAACACAATACAAATCACACATACTCTTTGGTACTATCGAAAACCTACCTTTAAAACTGTCACCGCTTGACCTGACATCTCCAAGCAGAAGACACTGATGAAGATCGCCACATAGCGATCGAAAACGTTCTGTCACAGTAAGTTTTAACAAATTTACTAAATACTAAGTTCAGATAGTCATAAACTATTGTTTAAGTGATTAATAAGATTCAACCAAATGTAATGGACTATAAAATTCAAGAATTTATTATTAAGTTAACTAGCGACTACCCAACTTCTACTAAGTAAAGTTTTTTAAAAAACTTACTGAGACAAACCATTTTAAGCTACCTTCAACAATGCCTGACACAGTGGAGACACTGACAATGATTACATGGTTTGGTAAAAAACATTTTACACAGTGAGTTTTCTTTAAAATTTACTTCAAGTATAGGTAAGTCGTTAAGTAGTTCTTTGGTTCATTATTACTTCCACATTAACAAACACCAGTACCCTATATATACTATATATACGCTATATATTTGCCTATAGTATCACCTACTTTTTGGACTAGAGAGGATAGTCTGCATTTGTGTTTCTTTCTCAACTCTGATTATAACTGAACTCTTTTTTAATTTTTTTTGTTGATAAAGTGAGTCTACAGAAATTATGTTAGGCAATTTCAAAACAGTTTTGGCGTAATTGTGTCAAATAAGCTAGAGCCAGTTGTAATATAATTAGGTGTTGAGTATATACGTTGTATAATTTTAAATGTGTGAATTGTTTGGTTGAGTAAAGTCTGTTAAACTCTTGAATTTCGTAGTCCATTACGTTCTGTGAAACTTAATAACTTTCACATTAATCTATGACTATCCAAACTTTAATTTTTTTTTTTTTAATTATTCAATGTTTCCAGGCACTGATGAAGATCACTATGAAGTAATTGAAAACGTTCTGTCTCAGTATGTTCTTACAAATTTACAAAAAAATTAAAGTTCGGATAGTCATACATTAATGTAAAAGTTGTTAATAAAGTCTGTTACACGTATTAGTTTATACAGAATTTATTGATATAGTTTGTGGATATGATGTGCTCAACAAGTTTAACTGAGTATTATAACTTGTACTTTTTGTATAGTGTTCTTTCTAGTGTGTGAGAAATAATCTTTCTGTTTGGTCTTTACAGTGACTGGGCCATTAGCTACAAGTTAGCTTAAATATGTTAAAAGAATTGTTTGTAACGTAATGCACTTTTGAGCAAATGTAATGTTGGGTTTGAATTGTTTGTTTTGGTCGTTGTTTGAGAGTAGGTTATTCTATAATTGTATTTTAAAAATGTGTTGAATGGTATAAATGTTTTTAATTATCTACGGGTATTGCTTCTAGTTTAATCAAGTGAGCTCTTTGGTTAGTTCCAACAAAAAAAAACAAGAAATGAAGATTTATTTATTTTTCCATTGATATCCGTTTCTTGGACCTTATTTAAGATACGTTCCACTACTAAATCTTACCATAGTGTTTTTTCTAATCTGACCTTTGTTACAATTTTTACAATAAATATTGTAGATTTCTGTCCTCTCAGAACATCATAAATTTATCCTTAAGACTTTCTAATAAACTGGCCAACTTATTGTGATTCCTGTACTCTGTTTTTAAATTAAAAGTTATGAAATTTTACCTAACCCACTAATTAGGATCAAATTACACTGTATTTTTTTTAAATTTTTATATTTGTTGATTCCATCTTCAAGTGAGTTACTAGTTTTCACTAATTCCCACTCCTACCCTAACTCTCTAACCTACGTAAACCTTGGGATCAGTTACGGTCTGAGTTGACAATGGGACACATCTCCCGAAACAGCCGTCCTCAACAAATATAAGTAAGTGCTACTATAGGCAAGTTTATAAACATTTAAAAGTGTATAATGTATTCTTTTCATATTCAATTTTATTACTTAAACTTTTAGGCGAATCAGTATTAACACTGCTTCATTTGACACAAAAATTGTAACAAAATCACTAAACACTTTTAAATGTTTTAAGCTTGCCTATAGTAGCACTTACTTTGCTTGTTGAGGACGACCGTTTCTGGAGATGTGTCCAACAAGCAACATCAAAGTAAGTGCTACTATAGGCAAGTTTAAAACATTTAAAAGTGTTTAATGATTACTAGTAGCTCATGGGAAGATGGAATCAACAAATATAACAAAATGTATAGATTATTCAGATACAAAAGAAAACTATAACTAGATCTAAAAAAAACATATGAGAGGCAAGACAAATCTATTGTATTTTAACATATCTTGAATATAGGTAATGAAGTAGATATTAATAGCATTATGATAACCAAACATGTTATCATGCAATCAAAGTATCAGTTATCAAGCTATTCATGTTATTAGTTACAAAGGTATTTTTATTGCTAAAACAGATAATCGTTTGCTATTGAATTATGAGGAAGGCCCTATTCGTAACTCTTTTTTTAACTGTTACGTTTTTACTCTTTAACTTTATAATCCATTACGTTCGGTGAAACTTAATCACTTTTACATTAGTTTATGACTACCCCAACTTCAATTTTGTAAATTTGTATATTTACAAAATTGTAGTTCGGATAGTCATAACTAATGTAAAAGTGATTGATTATGTTTTTAATGTTAAAATTTTCTAATTGTTATTTACATTTTCAAGTATTTAACAATATGTAAGCAAGAATTGTAAATTTTTAATTTGTTGACATAATTTACTGACAGGTTTTGCCCCATAGGTTTATCTTCTAAGAACTAATCCGTGATTGGTCAAGACAGATTAGTGCAGGTATGGCCAACATATGACACATTGACCAGATCTGGTGAGGGATTTATTTTTGAATATTAGCTACTTAACTTACGATAAGAATAGATGATGGCCTTACAATACTTCATTATTTTTCTTAAACAAAGGGTGAAGGTCTTTTCAAGAAGTGGAAAATGTTTTTTGATAACTATATCCACTGGAAGGATTATCCAATACAAGTAGAACAAATATTAGTCTTATTAAAGGTATTAAAGACAAAATCTATGAAAGATTTGTATTATAAAATTATACCTAAATACTGTATTATTCAATATGCATTGCCCAAAAATACTTTAAAATCAATCTTGTTACTCATGAAATTTGTAAGCTTCCTTTGACCAGGAAGAATGAGAATAATAATTTATTGAGCTCCTTGAAGGACTAAATACCAGTTACTTTGATTTACTTTGTAAAATCTGTTGGTTAACCTTGTACAGGTAATTTTATAAGTAGGCATTTGGATCTTAGGTAGAAGTTGTGTATTCGTC
Source organism: Prosapia bicincta (assembly GCA_036971475.1). Taxonomy (NCBI): domain Eukaryota; kingdom Metazoa; phylum Arthropoda; class Insecta; order Hemiptera; family Cercopidae; genus Prosapia; species Prosapia bicincta. The sequence goes on along the minus strand of JBAIZL010000002.1, from coordinate 85,650,851 downwards.
ATCTACAAAACATCAGGAACTGTTGTCATCCCTCATCGCAGCCTACCCGTCCTAACCCTAAAGCAATCCTATTAGTAGGCTACTGTGAATGCCCACTTCACATTTGTTGCTATTTATACTATACATAAAAATATTATTAAGTAACAAGATAATGAGACAACCCTATGAGTCAGCGGAAACCCAAGGTTCAATGTTTTTGAAAATGACTTGCCAGCACCTTTACCCTTCCCTTGATCTCTCGCCAAAGCCTGCAGCCCCCAACTGCCAATTATCAATTATTTATAAAATTTGACCTGTAAAACATTTTAAGTCATGTCTGTGATATTAAAAACTAAATAAAAAAATGTTTTAAGCTTGAAGAGAATGAAGATTTTCCTAAAGAAAGAGAACCAAATTGGATGGTGATTTCATATGTCCTTTAGATGCTCTTACATAATTTAAATATTTCAACATATGTTTACAGGAAAAATATGTTTACACAAACTTTGATTTAATAAGAAGTACACATTCTTTTCAAATGAAGCTTTGTCTTTTCTCTAGAAAACTGGATTAGTGCAAATTGGATCATTTAGTTACGTTTTTCAGAATCTGAATCTTTAAATATTTCAAAAGAAAAAATTCAAACATTTAATAACATTCTTGCATTAATGACAGATTTCTATCAGCAATTTATGAGTTGTAAAAAAATTGATAAAATGTTATCTACTATCTGGAATTTGATAATATAAATAAAAATTAGAAATAATTATTTTAATAAAGTTAATTATGTACAAAAATACAACATGATGACTTAATGTAACATTAAACACATAGCATGAGATAAGGGATGAAATACCTTGATAATTGATAATTTATACAGTTTAAAAAAACAGTTACATTTCTTACACTTTTTGTATTAACTTGGAAACTCTAGCAACACCTGACCAACCTTCTTGTCAGTAATTCACAGCATTGAAAAATGCGCTGATCTAGTACGAAACGTGTCTGCTGAATAAATCAGTAAGTAGTAGTTTATTTGCCAAGTTAATTTAAAAAAAAGTGTAATTTATACAAAAAAACTTTAAGATGAACACCACAAAAACTGCAAGTTACATTTCTGTAAACCTAAACACATTTGATAAATTTACTAAATAAAAACCTCTACTTACGCACTACCAACGCCAATATCAGCCAGCAGATATAACACAAACTATCACTTTGTAAAACTTGTAATTGTAAAGAAAATTTATCTCAATCTAGCATATTCCTCACACTTTATTTTAAATTAAATTTAGAAATCTGTAATTTCAATTTCGTTGACCAATGAGATCGTAGTGCTTGCTATTTACAGTGCCACACTTATATCATCTGTGCAGTAGAACTTTAAAACTTATTTCACCGGCACATATAAATATAGCTCGTTTGGCTCCTTTGAAGAACATATTCTATATTTTAATTGCTCCTGCTTCTCCATAGGACAAACGAAAAAACTTTTTCACACAAGATTTCGTAAACACGTAATAAACGTAATATGATAAAACCTATCATAACATACACTCTACTATCAAACTTTCCCGAATTTCAAATCTAAACCTTAAATACAACGCAATTTATTAAAAAGCTTACAAATTTTACAGAGACTGATTTCACACAACTGAAAAATATGAAATACAGTATAAAATATTTCAAAATACTATCACAATTATTATAAAACTATCTTACATACTCCATGCCATATTGATAACTAAAACTTTTCTGTTGTTAGTGGCCAGTCCCTTATATTCCATTTCCGTATTCTATGCATAAGGTTTACATCTCATAGAACTACCAAATACAGTGTCAACAAAAGCAATAATACGGTCACACACAAAGAGCCTCAAAATGAACAATACGATATAATCATATATAAAAATTTAAACTTTTGAATTTTGTAGTCCATTACGTTCGGTGAATCTTGACTAATCACTTTAACAGACACAAACATTTTTACAAATTTACAAAATTCAAAGTTCGGGTAGTCATAGACTAATGGTAAGTGACAAATTTAAAGTCGGTAAATTGGTGCAATAACTAATAATAGTTTAAGTTCAAATTGAAAAACAAATCATCGTAAATAAAAGTTTTTCTCTAGATTACACTTCATTATTATTAATTTCATTCCAATATCTAATACAATATATTACTTATCTGATTACCTAGGCACAATTGTTGTGTCCAAATTATTTTCATTTATTTTTCCTTTATATTTATAATTGTTACTTAACGTGTGTAGCAAATTGTTAATACTTACTTGAAGAAACCTTTGTTACTAAGAATAATAACTTACATTTATTTATCGTTGATTTGAGAAATTGTGTTTCCGTTATAATGTTTATTAAAAAAGAATGTTACTATAACGAAAAATCTAAATATATGAGTCTTACCTTTTTAAAATTAACTTTTAGTTTATTACAAGAACAAATTTAAGTTTTATATATATATATATATATATATATATATATATATATATATATATATATATATATATATATATTAATGTAGCAAGTTGTTACTTTACATTGAAATTTTTTTGTTATTACCAATATTACAATGCCCAAGGGTCAATTAATAAACCTTGGCATTTTAAAGCATAGTTTAACATCTTAATTAGATTTTGTGTACAGGTTCCATGAGCTTTAAATGGAACATTTTCCTTTTTTGAGCTGTGTTGTGGCGCACCTGAAAAATTCATGATCAGCTGAACAGTCGAAAGTTCTTTGGTTAGGTAAAAAGTGTAATAAAAATAAGCTTGGTAACACTAACCAACTGTCAAAAAATATTATGTCATTAATCTCACAATACTGATTAGTTTGAAATTCATTTTGACATATTTTCTGTTTCTAATGAACAAGTGAGTAATTTTGATTTTATTCTTTAATTTAATTGTTACCTAAATGAATTATAAGCCTATTAAGAGATAAGCCTATTGTTAACCTGGTTAATATATTTATACTAGATTAAAATGACTCATTTCTCTCATATGTTATTAGATTTCATAACTGATCATAAATTAGTATAAGACAACTTTTAAAACAGTTTTCTGGGTTGTGTGTAGTAGAAAAAGGAGAGTAAATTATAAACTATACAGAGGTATTTTATTGGAGAGTTAAGCACTATAATATAGTTAAATTAGGTTTCAAGTATTCACATGTTTTCTATTGATTTATTTATGGCATCTACCCAAAAATGTAGTTATGAGATCAATTCTCAAGCGTTAATAGGCTTCATATTATTTTGTTAATGTAGTCTTATGCTATTATCTTATTTTACACTATCCCCTGGTATATTTTACTAACCAGTAAAAATATCAGTAACTTATTTTAAATATCAGTCTTCATCAACATTTTACTGAGTGAAATGTACCATTCAGATTTTTATGTTTTACAAATCCCTTGTATGATGCCTAATGATAAGTCCATCACATTTTATTTTCACATATCAACCAATATTTGTCAACTATTGCAGTTAAAAAGATTTTTTCAGCCAAGTCCAACCCAACCTAACCTTTTTTGAACTGATATTTTAATACACGAGTATAGTAATGTAGCATGATATTATCAATAATTCCTGAAAAATAACTTGATTTAGGAGTAGTTTGTAGTTTATGAGGATTGTGTTTTATTATGATAAATAAATGTTTTCAAAATGAGGTTATAGTGATGATTAATGGAAATACAGTCTTAATGACGTTGGTTTTAAATATTTTTTTAAAATTACTCGTTCTAATGTGTGGAACACGAACATCCACTTTTTTTGTGGAAAATACGGAAAGTTCCTTTTTTTCATATTTAAAATGTTAGTCTATAATGGCATGTATAGCGTAAACAAGTCTTGATATTGTTAAAACTAAATTTGTTTATTTAATTACTTGTTTTAAGGTGTAAACACGAATATTAACTTTTTTCTGCAGTAAATATGAAAAGTTAATTTTCTTGCACATTTTTAATGTTACTATAATAGCATGTATAATGTGAACCGGCTGTACAGTAGCTATAATACTCTACACTACATTAAAAAAAAAAAAATTATTTTAGTACTAAACGTAAATATTAAACTTTTGATTCTAATTTTATACAACATTACTATGTACCTACATTAAAATATACCTATGAAGTATCCAGTTAGGATAGATTAGGTTATAATTTTATTCAACGTTACTATCTACCTATATTGAAATACACCTTCAAATTATCCAGTCAGGATAGATTTGGTTATAATTTTATACAACATTACTGTATATCTACATTCAAGGGCTTTAGGGTTATGACAAAAGCATTTACAAGAAAAACACTGGGGTATTGTCAGTCTTCATTAACTGAAATGCAAAGATATTATTTGTTCTTGCTTCTGTAAGCTTGGGTTCTTTGACTTTTTTTTGCTCCAAGAACTTCCTTAGTTTTGTCCTTGAGGTGTTTTTGTAAACATGACATTCAAAATGGCCTCAAGATATGGTTAGTTGAAACTGAAGAGTTGACTTCAGTTACATTTTTGGTGAACTCCTTGCAAATAAGAGGGTTTTTTTGTTTAACTTCATTCTGAACTTGAAACTGAAATTTCATTAATATGCTGTTCAATTAACCATAAAAGATACAAAATAGTTATCTCTATGTTTTTAACTACAATCCATGTTGCTTGGCATTTCACTGAAATCACGCTTAACTGCTCCTTTGGTGCTGTTGTAAAACTATTCTATGTCTGGTTTCTCTGACATCTTAAAAATAGTTCAAATATCATGTGCTATAGAAACCAAGGTATAACCTGGTACAATCCAGGTATACAAAGCAGAAAACAATGCTATCAATATTGATAATATTTTGTCACATCAAATATCCGGAACACTTAACCAAACCACTTCATATTCACGTATAGTCCTGTCAGGGTTGATGGTGACATGAGTAAGGTTTGGAGAGTCTTTCTCAGAAATAAACTCTGCATTATAGCTAAATACACACTTCTGAAATTGTGTGTATTCTTCAGTCAAGGGTTTGATTTTCAAAGGGGTTGCTGGTGAGAAACTTTCTAGATAACAAAACAAATGAAAATAACTTGGCACCAAATTTGAACTATATAGTGGGTAGTAATTTTGACCACGATCTAATTAGTTTTTGGTTTGATTAACAGAATGGGGCTTCACTCAACAAAACTCCAGATGTCAGAAGTGTGTGTTGATTATTCTGTATTGCAAGTTGAAGTAGCACAGTAAATGACTGCATTTATTGATTCCCTTTGCTGCATACACTCAACTAACAAGACTGTATTTTCCATACTGTATTATATCCATAACCTTGAATTTTAGAATTTTTCTGCTTGCTTTTGACGGGTCGCACAGAGTGGGACACCATTGTAGACTGACATTTTGACTTGGTGGTCATATATGAAACTTACATTTTGTCCCCTGTGACATTTGTTGATCTCATTCCTTACCATATTTTCTAAATTAACAAGAACACAACCCATTCTTTTTATTTGTTTGTAATCAGCTACGTAACCCAATCTAAGTACAATTTGAGAAATTCCTAATTCTCATTGACAGTTTTATACAAAGTAATTCCATTTACATTCGGAAAATCAAAGGCTATAGTTGAAATTGTAATAATCGGTCTTCACAAATCTTTTGTTCCGCTGCATTGACCAATTTTTGTGTAATCACTAATGCTTATTCTGATCGTGAATCATTGGCAGATACAACACTCGATTAGAAAACTTGATGAAAAAACCAATGCTGAGCTTTGTTTGCCAATCTGCGGATACAATATAGTATTTCGCCAATGCTCTAGTGAACTAGACCTTAGTAATTAACAGTGTTACGTATGCCATTTTTGCCATAAATTCTAGGCTCAACTCTAATATATGTAAGGTTTGTATGTTATAAGACTATAAAAACGTATGTAATTTTCAAGATAAACAAAATGTTACCAAAATAAATGTTTAAAAATATGTTTTTGCCAGACATATTTAAATACAGCGTCAAATTAAAATCCATGAATGTTGTTTCCAAATGAGATATCAAACTGAGTACAGTAATACCTCGACTTGCGCTACCCCGTCTTATGCGATTCCGAAGTTATGCGGTTTCAAATCATGCTGTCCAAGTTACGCAGAAACTGGTTTGTTCTGGAAGAAAATGCTTATAGAACCTTTATAGCTCATGGAGAGAAAATATTTTCAGGTTTTAAGGCCGCCAAAGACCGATCGACAGTGATATTCGGCGCAAATAAGCTGTTGACTGTAAGTTGCAACCTCTCATAGTTTATTGCTCAGAAAATCCAAGAGCATTAAAAAAATATTTCTAAAGCTAGCTTGCCTATGATTTGGAAGTTGAGTCGGAAGGTTGGGTTACAGCTTTTTTTTGAGGCCTGGTCTGGTCATCATTTTATACCTCAAAACGAAGGTTATTGTCGGTCTAAACAAATTCTCTTTAAAGTAATTCCTATTAATTGGCAATGCACCTGGCCATCCTCCTACTACTTTATCTAATTTCGAAACATGCGTAACAGTGATACTTATGCCACCAAACACAAATAATTTGCTTTAACTGATGGATCAGGGGGTCATCAAAACGTTTAAAGCCTATTACACCAGAAGATCTTTTGCTCATCTGCATGAAGCTGTGAGACAGAACAACGTAGCTCTTTGTTGAAGATTTTTTAAAAAATTTAATATTTAAGATGCTTTGAGAATCATTGGACGATCTTGGAATGAAATTTCAAAAAAACTTTGAATGGTGTTTGGAAAAAGGTGTATCTATTTCTTTCGCCACTGAAACTCAAGCGGAATCAATGCCAGAGCCTAATGAAATTGCTGATGTGATTGAAGAAGTTGTCACTTTTGCCAGAGTACTAAATTATGAAGTGGATAATGATGACGTTCAAAAACTGCTGGATTTTCATTACCAGGAGCTAACAATTAATTGATATCATAGAAATAAGTGAGCAAGAGATAGACCTTAACACGCAGATTTTTTAGAACCAGTTGATGTCGAAGATGAAATGACGGTTAGAAATTTGACAAGAGACCTTAGTTTAATTGAGCAAGGCTTACAAATTTTAGAAAACATTGACTCCAATGATGAACATATATCAAAATAAATTAGGGAGTTACAAAGAAATTCTGTGTGAGAAGAAAAAATCTTCAATCCTCCAAAATAATATACTAGATTTTATGAAGCCACTATATCAAAATAACTTTTATTTTTACTTTACTTCTTTGCTATATGTATGTATATATTATAATTTTTGTTGTATATGTTTTTAAGATTGTAATACATACACATTTATCTATTAAATTATTAGTTTATTTAGTCTTTGGTCCTAATTAAACATGATTTCTATGTGATTGTATATAAAATTATATTCCGACACGCAAATTCGACTTACACGGTTATTGCTTAGTCCCACCTATCATGTAAGTACAGGGTATTACTGTACTTAGAACCAGTCTTAATTTTGTAACACAAGAATGGGAAAGAACATCTTCTTTCCCAAATTTTGAAAATTGCTTAGAAGCAACGGCGATTAAAATATTTCTGTTAGAACGGTTTGACTAAATGATTTCTGAAATATGTATTTATATTTGAAGGTCGATTGACTGGTTTATTAGGATGGAATGACCCATCACTAGATTAATAGAAAACGTAAACTCATAAAAGGTTTTCACTATTGGAGAAAAGGATAGAATATAAGTGTTATCACTGAACACTTTGTATCCAAAGATATAGTACGGACCATTTAACCATGCACTTGGCCTTGAGAGATTGCAATGGGCAAGATGGGAGATGGAAGGCGGGTTTGAGTCAGTATTAATACTTTTCTACAAACATAATAATGACTGTCAAAACATTTGCATGAGACTGTCGATATTAGATAAATTACTTATTTTACTTTATCCAATGCCAGTACATCTTCTTCTAGCCTCTCAGTAGAAACAACGCTGACTTTGCTCTTCCACATCTTACAAAGCTATACAGTTCTGAAGATGTGGGGCGTCCATCTTTTGATGGTTGCACAGAGGGCAGACATCTAAGGCTGCTAATCCTATTTTATATAGGTGGGCTTGCAGATAGTCATGGGCCGTAAGCATTCTGAATCTGGCAACAGCGTACACTCTAGGTAGGCTGTATGGTATTAGCATTGTGTGCGCCATGCCCCCTATATCTTTCCAGCACTAATTTCTTTTTGACTTTCCCTTGTTTTTTCATGGATAGTAGATTTAAGCAGGCTTCTTGCTCTCAATATAGATATAGGATTGTCAGGCTGTGGCAAGGTGTTACTTTTCTTTACTAGCTGGTCTGCATGTTCATTTCCCTCAATACTGACATGGCTAGGGAGCCATTGCAGCACAATGTATCACCCTTTTTCAATCATGCCTGTGAGGGCCTTTTGTTTGTTCATTGTTTGCAAACAGTCGGTGGAGGTATTGCTAGTTAGTGCAATTATAGCGGCCTGTGACGCTGACATTTTTAGAATTGTTGAAGCAGGAGCATCAACAGATCTACAATTTTATGAACTGACGAACTATACTAAAAATTTTCTGAAAAGATCAAGACAGGTTGCCTCTGGATCCTGGTGGGAGTAAGCAAGAGGCATTCCAGTAACTTCTCCATTGTTCATATTAGATAAATTTGACTATAGATTTTCCCTAAATAGATAGTTTGTGTTATAGTTCTAGCTTCAAACTATTTATTACAGGTGTTTTAATGGCTTTTGGGATTTAGTGAGTAGACATATAAACATTAATAAAAAGCATGTCTACTCCAATTATGGAACTTTGCATTCATAAATTACAACTTTCTGTATCTCCTAGATTAAGAAATATCATGTTCTTAATCTTATCTAATATTTATACTTTATTTATCCTTTATAGCGTAAATTTACTGATTAAAAAAGAGCCAAATCTGATTGTTACTTTTCACAATATATACATGAAAATGCGTAATTAAATAAATACTGGTAAGTGTAATATTAACTGGAAAACATATTTTTCGTAACTTGAAGTTTATAATGGGCTAATGTCCCATGGACAGGTAAAACTGTCACACTATAAGTTCCGCTCTGACCTTCGATTAGAGTTTTGTGAAGAAGAAGCTCGAATGTGTAATGATGAAAATCTCTTGATTCTAGTAAAACAGTTTCATAAGGGGTATAGTCGGGCGACTGGAGAGTCACTGGGCACTGTGAAAATGATGGGAATGCAATGTTGGATTGACAAGTGTTTACAACTCCAGATAAAACACATGTGAAAGCAAAATCAGTGACAACATTGGATGATTTTGATAATCTAATGAAGCAGGATTTCAAACATATAGAGCTGCACACATTTTGCTAATGTTGGATGTAGAGTCAGCCCAATCTGAATACGCTGCTGGAGGAGTGTGAGAGTTGTAATAGACATGGGCTAGTAGCAGCCGAGCTAGAGTGGAACTTATAGTGCACCAGTTATATTTAGATTAACCACCTTACTGTAACACTTATTTAAAAATGTTAATGTAGTATTAATCATGTTTACACTCACAGAGATTATTTGTTGTAAAATAAAAGTGACTTATAAATAAATAATTGTACCTGACTCGCATATTGTTATTATTGTTGGTAATTTTAGTTGTGTACTTATGTATTGTAGGCCTGAAGACGATAACATCCGTTATTGAAACGTTGCCTGTGTAAATAGATATTTGTACCTGACTCGCAAGTCAATCACTTTTTAACCTGTTATTTAACAGTGAACAGAGTATGTTTTGTCTTATGTTTCCAGGGATGTTTTTTATTTACTAATTACAATAGGCTCTGGAGATGTTTTTAATAAATGTTGAACTATCGTTAACATGCATGTCACGTATTTGGCAAGACATATGCTTTTATGATTTAATGTCTGAAATATGTGGAATAAATAAATAATATCTAATAGCAAAAATTGGGCAAAAATTTTTGTTCCCAACAAAATGATTTTTTAAAAATTAATATTAAAAAAAATATTTTTAATTGCCAAAAAATGTTTCTTTATTGTCTGAACCTTCTTTTATTTTTGAAGTGGCTTGTTGTAACCATCTTAAATTCACTAATTAAACTATAAGTAATTATTGCATAACTAAGTGAATACCTTACAGTTAAAGGAAACATGAAAGGTAGTTTTGTATACCTTGAATTTTGTCTGTGGGTAGAGGCTGATTACTGATGACCATCTGTCGCTATTAAAGTTGCTTGGTGTAACCATCTTGAATTCACTGATTAAACTATAAGTAATTATTGCATAACTAAGTGAATACCTTACAGTTAAAGGAAACATGAAAGGTAGTTTTGTATACCTTGAATTTTGTCTGTGGGTAGAGGCTGATTACTGATGACCATCTGTCGCTATTAAAGTTGCTTGGTGTAACCATCTTGAATTCACTGATTAAACTATAAGTAGAGGGTTAGCTTAATAAATGCATCAATTGGGTCAAAATGTATCAGCATCTAAAGTATTCACTCAGTTATGTAATAATCAATATAGTTTTACTATTGGTTTTTAGTTTATGTTACCTAACACTTAGTTTTATTGTTTTAGGTTGTAACAGTTCCAAGGATGGTTTTGTTTTGGCATATTTGGCCTAGTCATTCACTTACATTCTTTCAGCTCCAACTTACAAAGCACTGGGAGTGAATCTGTGTCATGCCTGTTGAGCTTGGTGGAGTTGGGGTGGGCGTGGGCGCAGGTGAAAATAATGGCAACAACAATAATCGTACTCGTAACAACAACAATGCTAACCCGCTGATAAATGTCAGAGATCGCCTTTTCCATGCTCTCTTCTTTAAAGCTGCCCTAGCTTATGCAAGAACATTTCCACGACCTGTTCGGAGATGGATCGAATTCACTATATTACTTAAGGTATTTAGATTCATTTTATTTTCAATAAATAAATATTTTCATTGAATTTTCCAGTAGAATTTTATTTTTACTGTTCCATTAAAAATTTAGTAATAATATTCCTATCAAATGGTAAAGTCTTTTGATGAAAATTTGTTCTACATGTGATTAGGCATTCCTAGAACAAGTTGAATTTTATTTATATATAAGTTTTACTTTGGACCTAATTTGAATTATTTTAAAAATAAAATTTAAACAATCTTTCATATATATATATATATATATATATATATATATATATATATATATATATATATATATATATATATATATATATATTGTGATACTGACTTTATAAAGTTATTATTGTTAATTGTAAACAATTGTTCCACCATTAAGAGCAATTAATTTTTACCTAATGTGATGAGGCACCTTTTGGTCACTTGACCATTGTCGAATCCTATTCGACCAATTCGACAATGGTCAAGTGACCGAAAGGTGCCTCATCACATAAGGTAAAAATTAATTGCACTTAGTGTTATTAGTGTACTTGGTGTAATTGTTACGTACACTTAGTGTAATTGCATGTAGTAATGAAACAATTGTTTACAATTAACGTAATAGCTTTATATGTATATATATATATATATATATATATATATATATATATATATATATATATATATATATATGTATATATGTATGTATTATTTTCCTGAAGATGCTGGTACTGTTTTATCAGCGAAAAGCTTTGAATAATATATGCAATAAAAGTATTCTTGTTTTTGAAATATTTGTAATTTATTATATATATATATATATATATATATATATATATATATATATATATATATGTATATATATATTTTCATATATTTATTTATTTATTTAACGTCCCATTATTATTCTGTTACACTGACTTTATAGAGTTATTATATGTTAATTGTAAACAATTATTCCACCATTAAGTGCAATCAATTTTTACCTTGTGATTGATTGCACTTATTAGTGGGGTTACAATTAACATACAATAACTCTCTCTATCTCTCTCTATGTATATAAATATAGGAATTATTGGACTTAATAGGAGACTGACATACTTACCTAGTAGCAACAGTCAGAATCGCCACAGACATGACGGAAGCATGATCATAAACCGGCCAGCTGCTCAACATGCTGCTAGTCACAACACATCTTTCAGTGATTGTTATACCAAAAAAATAATTAAGGTCTTCCCCCTTTAATGCAACCATTCAGATTTGAGAAGATAGGAGTTGTCATGCCAGTGGTACACCAAATCTAGAGCACCTCCTAACCTTAACATCAGATAACTCCTTTTACCATCCTCCTAACTTCTACCATTTTTAACAAACCATTTACCGCCCTTTTGACAGACTATTAATATCTGGTTTCAAATAATCAATATTTATACAAATAACATATAGTACTATATCATAAACTATAAATTTGTGCATCTGTGACATTTGGATATTTAATCTTTAATACACGTCTGTGGTTCACTGCAGTCTTTTCTTTTGTGATTGATAAAGACCATTGTATGAATGTTGTGATATGTTTTTATATGTGTCTATTTATTTATTTCCAAGAGATAGCAGTTTTGGACTATTGCCACTAAGTAAGTCTGTTAATCTCCTATCTAGTCCAAAAATTCCTAAATAAACTTTCAACTATACTAGAACTAACCTAATATATATATATATAAATATATATATATATATATATATATATATATATATATATATATATATTGTAAAGTTTTTATATAAAAACACAAAAGTAATAAATAACAATAATTCAGTATATAATAGAAGTCAATTAAAAATGGATGAAAAAAAAGAAAACGTAAACAATGGAGCCATAACCTAAAAAAAAAATTATAAAATATTAAAACCAAGATGGCAGCTATTATAATTATGAAACAGCTGATGTTTTCCAAATGTGGAATTATATAAAATCTAAAAATTATTGCTTAGAGGATAAAACTTAACTGTCCAGGTAAGGACATGAAGATCAAATAATCAGTGGGTTAAATAACAAATGTTTCAACAAAGGAAAAAGTTTTATTCTTTTTTCTAGAAATTTTCAATATTAGAAAAATTCATTGTTAGAGAAGCTTGCATTGGAACTGGAAGCAAAAAACTTAGTAGGCCAAAATTTTATTTAAAGGAAGAATTCAAGCATAAAAAAAATAGTGGTAAAAGATTTGTTTATAGAAATAAATTTAAAAGGCTAGAAATTTGGACAAAAACATTAAACGTCAGATAAGTAATTAAATTTAAGAAAAGATTGTAAATTATTATATTGTAAATTCAAAATTAATAACTTTAGGCCTGGGCATTTCTTTTATAAAATTTAATACAACATTAATTGCATAAACCAAATTTTAATTTGTCATAATAACCCACCAAATAACCTGAAAGAAGGAGCCTTGTGATGTTTAACTAAATTAGGAAATAGAAAAGGTGTATTAAAACAAAATATTGTAACTAGAATAAGATTTAAAAAAACTAAATTAAACAAAAATTAATCGAATTATAAGAAAGTGTTTTATTTATTACTATAAATGGTAAGTCATAAAAAATAAAAGTAATAGAAATCTAAATTTTACTGTTAAGGTTACAATTATTTTGTAATTCTAACTGGCGCCCAACAATTTATTATTTTCTAAAGATTAGTATTATTAAATTTTGTGTTATTATAAAGAAATATGTTTAAATTATTCAAAATTATAAAAAATTAAAAATATATATATAAAATATTACAATATATATGTATATACAAGAAAACAATAAAACAAAAGAATATAAGAAAACAGTGTTGCAAAGCTAAAAATATATAAATAATATTCGAGCTGGCTTGTGAGTGAAAGTTATAATTAAATAATAAAAATATGGTACAACTCACAAATATACAATTTTTTATTTCAAACGCGTTTCAACAACTACTTTGTCGTCATCCTCAGTGAAAATACACAAATGAAATTAACTAAAATATATATATATATATATATATATATATATATATATATATATATATATTAAACATAACCTATAAAGTTTTAGCAAAAGTAAAAACAAAAGTAAAAACTTTTGTTTTTACTTTTGCTAAAACTTTATAGGTTATGTAAAATATATATATAAATTTTTTAGTTAATTTCATTTGTGTATTTTCACTGAGGATGACGACAAAGTAGTCGTTGAAACGCGTTTGAAATAAAAAATTGTATATTTGTGAGTTCTACCATATTTTTATTATTTAATTAAAAATATATGTTTATATATTTATTTTTAAATTAACTCCTAATATCAAATAAAGTATGGATATGAAAAAAATCTCTCTTCTGCTTTATTAACCTGCTTTAACAAAATCCATCATACTATAAAATGGTATTGTTATCTTGTTTGAGAGCATTGTTATAATACTTTTTGTTATAATGAACATTGAGAATAACTGAAATTACAAATTGTCTTATTTTCTACTTTCTCCTTTGCAGCTGATTCTTATATCTAGTATTTAAGATATTGAAAGAACTCATCCAAATTTTCATATATTTTTTTTCAACATGCTTTTGCAGTTCACCTAAAGTAATGTTTTAAAAAAATTCCCATTCAATATTTGTTCCGTAAGTTGAATCAGAGAAGAAAAAAAATAATATATTTTTTGTTTAAAGTAAGTTTGTATTTGAGTCAACAGAGAAAAAATTTATTTTTAGTTTCTTTTTTATTTTACAATTACAATATAAATATGTATATATATATATGTCAGAATAACAATATTAAGTGGCAAAATATAAAGCAAATTTCCTTGCAATTTTCCATTTCCCTTTCTATATATGGTGTTGGACTATTATTTTTTTTTACTAATTTTGTAATTATATTTTTATTGTTTCCCTTTCCTTTTGCATTGTCGGTTTGTGAAGCTAGGTTTGATACCGTTAATCCAGTTTGTTTATTTTACTCTTTTCATTTATTCTTAATCCTAGAGCATTTTTTATGATATTTTGTGGTAACCATGGCAACAATTTAAGGTTCTATAATGGAGGTTTTGACGAGAACCTGATGGTGGTAAAAAAAATTCATATACTTCTTTGAAAACTACATTTCTGGTTATGAGAGATTTGGCACAGGGGTAAAGTACTAGACTTTGAATGTGAAGATACTTAGTTCGAATCAGACCTAGATCCCCCCCAAATATTTATAAATATTTGAAAAAACTATAATAATATCAATTCTCATGCACAATAGGTTAAAAGAAATGTATTTGAACTTGAGTGGATGAATAAAAACGTATTTCATTAACTATTGTAAATTTATACAAGATGTGTATATAAGAAGAGTGTGAGCTAGTAGAATTAATTGAAAAATTATAATACAACAGGGTGTCTAGTGACAGGGAAAACCGGGAAAACCTGGAAAAGTCAGGGAATTTTAAGATTCTGGAAAATTCAGGGAAAAGTCAGGGAAAATTTTAAAAAATCGGGAAAATATTTTGATTAGAAACAAAACTAGTGGCCATTGCTCTCGAATATTTGGTATTGTAAGCCAGTGGGCTGGTTTAGGGGCAGGGCAGTCAGGAAATAATACTTCTTTATTTAGATGCCCATTATTTATTTGATAAGCCCATTGCTATGACTTCAGGACTTATGTCAATAAATATTTAAGTGTCGAGTTGGTACAGCTGGGAAGTTTTAGCCTGGACCGTGGCCTTGGGGTTAGCAGTGGTTCTGTTATTATATGGACAGGTGGGGATAACAGATAACTCAGTCTGTTTCTGACCACACAGAACGCTGTGTAAACATTCGTAGCCAGCTATTTGTCTAGACTCTGATAGTATGTGTTTTATTTGACGGTGATTATTTTTACACTGTTTATTTCAACATGGAAGGTTCTGGTTTTCATTGTCATAGCGGGCAATCGCGTCATGCAGATGTCGTCATTACCTCCCCTCCTTCCTCAGGATAAATATAAACTAAAAGATGAAGTGACCGAAGCAGAGATTATATGGTGCGTGAATTTAGTAATGCAACACTTCTTTACGCAATGCAGAAGGTAGTGTGTGCCTCTTTCCAAGGATGTTCCCTGATAGCACCGGTACACAGAACATGAGATTGCGGAAAGATAAAATTTCCTATAGTGTTGTATTCGGTTTATCAAATTATTTTAAAGACCTGTTACTGACATCATTAAATTCAAATTCTAACTATGTAATTGGCTTTGATGAAAGTTTAAACAAAATATCACAAAGAGCCCAAATGGATTTGAGTGTTAGGTATTGGGATGCAGAGACAGATGAAGTGAAAGCTCGATATTTTGGTTCTGTGTTCCTTACAGACACAAAAGCAAAAGAGTTACTCAATTCGTTCTTAAAAGGTGTTCAAAGTCTGGATTTATCCAAGATCCTTCAGATATCAATGGATGGGCCCAATGTAAACTGGGCTTTCTATAGACATCTAAAAGAGGAAAAGTCAGGGAAAACTCAGGGAATTTCTTCAAGCTATTTTACTAGACATCCTGTACAACCTACAGAGGTTAAATTTGCAATATATACAGAACATTTTATGGCGTATTTTTCCAAATGAGTAAGAGATACATATCTTAATGTCATT
This sequence comes from Prosapia bicincta, assembly GCA_036971475.1. Lineage (NCBI taxonomy): Eukaryota > Metazoa > Arthropoda > Insecta > Hemiptera > Cercopidae > Prosapia > Prosapia bicincta. Next base: position 85,634,365 of record JBAIZL010000002.1, on the reverse strand, counting down.
ATTTTAAAAACTCTTTCAGTGTGATAAAACAGTTAGTATGTTGTTAGTTGATGTTTGTTGAATGTTATAATTCATCGTAATCTGTATTTTGTTTAAATTTACTGTGTTTTTGTTCTAGGCTATGATGTCTTTTTTTGTGCTCATTTACATTCACATAGTTTTCTCAAGATCTCCTACAACATGCCTAGAACATGTAAGAGAAACATGGCCAAGAGATGGAATCTTAAGGGTGGAAATTTTACGTGGGGATTCTCAGTCATCAGATTATAATTCGGAAAATGCATATGTCCAGGGCGAAAAGGAGGAGATTGCTTCACTCCTAGGAAATATTGCTCAAGATGGGTAAGTTTTTAATATTGTTTTTTATTGTGTATTATTTATTTTTGTGTTTTCTTGATAATGAAATTCTAGTTTTTCTCAATTTCGACATGAACTATGTAAGTTCTATCAACCATACTTTGCTTTGCATATACAAGGCATCAAAACAACAAAGTATAGGAATAGGAAATACTTCGTTCAACAAATTCTTCATTGAATAGGAAAAGTTAAAGTATTTTGAACTTTACCCTTCCAGAAAGGCAAAAAATAATCGAAAGTGTCCAAAAACTGGAATTAAAACTATGTGTTATGTTTAGGTATTAAGTGTAAAATCCATTTAAACTTAGTTTTCATGTTTAACTAGTTTACTTACAGATTTTTTTCAATTTCTTTTCCAAAAAAACAACTAATAACATAACTACATTAAAAACTCGATTAACCGTCATCGTCGGGACCGTGGTCATGACAGTTGAGTGAATAGACGGATAACAGAAAAACTGTATTATTCCTCCAAAACGTAACCTTAATCAATTATATTATAGACAGATATCACCCTCACAGTAATGTAATATATTTCGAAGCGAAAAGAAAATAAACACGATTGTAATAGCAAATAAAATTATTTATTACATGATAAACAGATCCGCACAGTAGCTACAAATGTGGCAAACTAATGTACAGTGATATAAACTTATAGGTGAAATAGTTTGTGTAGTTTAACAAACAATGGGAACGCATCACTGCATCTTAATACTTTAGCTACCGGTCACAATATCTGCGTTTTCACAGAGAATTGAGAAAATATTTTAAGTTTAATTTTATATAATGTCTACTTATTCTTTGTTCCCCTAACATATCTAAGAACGAAAATCCGTATCCTATCATACGGATAGTATGATACTATCAGGCCAGTTGGCCCGACAGTTTTTCCCTACCGTAAATGATACGTAAACTGTGTCGGACCAATTGGCCTGACATTGTTTTTGATTTAATTATATTGTTTTTCTGAACAACACTGTCTTCATATTTTTGTGTTTTGTGTAAACAATAAACAAAAAAACCACAATTCCATGTTCTGGTTACCTACATAATAAGGCGGTAAAAGTGTTTTGGCACTTATCACGAAGAGATGTAAACCTGTCACATGTGATTGATTTGTGAGTTTATAAATATTTTGTATATAGACCGGAAGTGTAAACATATGCACTCTCTGATCAGCAATGCTTCAGTTCCGATAAATACTATCCAAGATTCATAACAAATAAAAGTTTTAAAACCAAATTATTTACTTCTTAAGGAATTTACGTTATAATTGACTTGCAGTAAGGATGAGTTTATCTAAGTGTATCAATGTTTGTACTTGACTTCAACCAAGTCTGTTTTTAAGGATTATTTTACATCTTGAGTATTTAGTCTATATTTCCGACTTGTGTTTTAAGCTATGTGAAATTTTGAAAACAATTTGAAATTATATAATATGTCATAAAAATTATTTATTTTATTATAAAAGTATATAAAGGTAAACTTCTACCAATGAACCATTTTTTCGGCTGGAATAATGGACTAAACTTTACTAAAATTGATAACAAATAAGTGTGTCGGCCCGTAACTCCTGACAAAAAGCTCCTAGAATAACATCACGTGTTTTTAATGCCATTGGCATTTATCTATCAAACAAATACAATCGTAAATATATCTGTAAGTAGTGTGAAGCTTGTTGTTTAATACTGTGCATTAATTTTTCCAAAAGTAGCAACACCAGCTGAGTATTACGAATAAACATAAAACGTTACTAGACAATAATATCGGGTCTAGTGGCCCGACGGTATTCGGTTCAGGGTACTGGATGTCAGCGTCGGGTCAATCGGTCCGACACGGCAGCTAAAGTGTTGAAGCACTTTGTTATTACAGTATTATGGTGTTATTACAGCAATGACGGTTAAAAGAGTGACTGTCAAACGAAGTTTTACTGTATATATCACAGTTAATGATATATGACATGCAACAGTTGTTTAATTACCATAATATATAATAAAATGTTATTCATTCATATAAGTTAGAACTTTTGAAGTGATTGTACAAAGAAAATGCAGCACACCTTCGCAATAATTGCTGCTTTTGGATGTAGTTTGGCTGTTACAGGAATGTTACTTTCATTTTCAGAAAAATGTAATTCAATTAACACAAAATACGCACTAAAACTCTACACTTTCATTAATAAATATCTACATAAATGTACATAGAATGTGTAAAAATGGGTTTATACATTTGCAAGAGTATGATGCATTTTGAAACATGGTGTAACAGAAACTACCACATCACAATTAGAGTAGAAATATTCGGATTCTCTCCTTATTTGTTTGCCGTTTGCATCAGTTGTATGGGCACAAACTACAAATCGGTTAGTTGGATTATTTTTTTGGTAGTTTGTGATACTGTCTGTGGGAAGTGACGTCCTGTTAGCCTATGGGTGTTAAGGTGAGCTAGAACGATGAAGGCAAGGCTTAAAGAAGACAAAACAAATTTGGAAACGCGGCAATAAAAATAACGAGCATAAAAATAAACTAAGCGTTATGAAATAAAGTAAGTGATGAGAACTAATGCATGGATAAACAATAACTGTCAATAAGAGTGAATGAACCGACTACTGTCAATAATAGTCAATGACCAAAATGCATGGACATCTGAATAATTAATCTTTCATAATATTGTAAACAAATGTCAGCTAATCTAGACTATATATAGACTAGGACGTGGCATAAGGATTATCTATGTCTGTCTTTACGATCAGTATCACGTTGTGAAACACATGACACAAGAAGAAAAACAACATTCCGAGTTAACTCGGGATAGCAATGAAAACAACAATTTATTTTATGAGTTAACACGGGTTAGTAAGTTAAGTGGATAGTATTGTTGCTGCTATACAACAAGTAACATATTTCTACTACCAGTAATAAAGATCTTTGTAGAAGGATTAATGCTGTGGAAAGCAGTTGATTTTTATAAATTAATTTCTGTAAAATAAGTAATTATTCTCAAGTAATCATAAATGTATCTAAAATAAATTATACAAAATTGAGACTAAATATTATACTAGTTTTTAATTTTAAAACACAATAAGTGGCTTTATTTAAAAAAATTTATCGATCTAACAACTTGTGTTTAGGAATATTGTAGTCATGTTTTATCATTGTAACACTATTTATTATGATGATAGATCCTGAATATTTCAGTTATGTGCTAGATAGTTCATAGTTAATCTGCAAACTTATGTGCATTCTAATTGGATTAATAAGTAATATGTTTCAAGAGACACTTTTTTTTAGGAAAAGTACAAATCAAATATTTACTATTCATAAGTTCAAAATATAAACAAAAATTGAACAAAAGAAAATTATATACCAATTACACTCGTTTGAAAACATTAAATCTCTTTGATTATGAAGTTAACCAATTAGAACAATTGTACAATTAAGGAATTTGTGGTGTAGATATGAGCTACCTTCTAGTAAGGTTGTTTCATTAATGAAATGTATTATACATATTATGAATCTAAAAATTGGTATTTGAAAAATATAATTTTTAACACAAAGTTAATCACTTATTTATAATACTCGGATATTAACTCAAAATTTAGAATTTTCACTATTTAACCTGCGTAAACTTTTAACAACATTAAAGTTTATTTATACGGATTCAATTTTTCAAGTGAAAGATAGTATCGAATTATTTTATCACTTAGCTGGAAAACATATGTAAGGTTGATTGTTTCTGTTTGTTTTTTCTGCCATGTTCCTGTTTGGATTGGCCTGGATGTATCATCGTGAGATGTAATTAATTAGATTATTAAAAGCAAAAATAAAATAACATTTTAAGAACTCATTTAAAATAATTTATATAAAAAATTTAAACTAATAATTTCTTCTGTTTTAAAAGAAACTTCTATGGATCATATTTCCATAATCCCCTCTCCCTTGAATTTAATACATTTTAAAAAATAAACTTCTCGCTCGGACAGCTCATGGTGAAGTGCGGCTGTAATTATCGTTACACGGCAACTATTAACCTTCCGCTTATCCCTCTGTGCACCTCAGGCTTGTAGAAATCTGATATCTTTACCATTATTTACATATATATTATTTATGAACAAATTCACAATTTTTTAATTTTTAAATAACTGTTCTGAATTGTTTTCGAATGGTGATAAATAATATTATTATTTTATTGATTAATATAATGTTACAAGTAATTGGAAATGTCTGTAACAATTTCTGTTTGTTTTTATTTTACTTTGAATTACTTTAAAGATTTTTTTTCTTACTACATTATTACATTTGTTTTTACATGAATACTGATATCGTTTATTTCTTTAAAACATAATAATCTGAATTGTACTAATCTCTCTAATTCTTATGAAGCTGGCTAGGAAAGTTATTAATATTGACTTATTTATCAACTTATTTCGGAACAAAACTGATTTATATCTAACAATGTAACTTGAAACAAGGATTAATAGAAAAAACACGATTTGATTAGTGTGTATTAAAATGTTCGATGAGAGCCAGTTGAGTTTGACTACTAACCTTCCTGGTACATCAGGAACAGTTAAAATAGAATGGTGACGAGAAATTGACTTGGTTTAGTCTGAGCATAGCTCTTGAAACCAGAGTTTGTATTTTTATGTTCACATCCTACATTGTATAAAAACAGTGTAGTTTTTGGTATTGGGTATTGGTATTTTTGTGCCCTGTATAGTATTTGTTTTCCTTATATGTTTTATCCATATGATTAAATTATAAATAAATAACACCTCTTAAACCACAAAAACGTTTAATTTATGTCCTGATGTACATTTCATTTGCAAAGCAATCATCTTCAGAGGAAATTACTACAAGATTAATCTTACTACTTGTAGTTATTTCCTCTGAAGATGATTGCTTTGCAATTGAAATGTACATCAGGATATAAATAAAAATATATAATTAAATAATTTGTAACTAAGTGAATATTAAGTGTTTACTTGCTGACGTGTTTCGAACGCCAAGTAACTTACAAGCAACTTCGATAAAAAAATGTTTTTATGGTTATAGAGGTTTTATTTATTTCTAAATGAAAATTACTCCACAGTTGCTCCAAGTTATTATGGTCATATGATAAAAGCTGTAGTGCTTGTCTTGTGTGCAAAAACACATTCATTTTCAGAGATTCTATTCTAGTGCATAATAACTGCCTTCATAGAGAAGTAAAATTCACAATTAAGACTTGAATAACTAATGTGATAGTAACCACTTCAAAGGAAAACATTTTGGGAGTATACAAATATTTATCCACATTCTTTTTATGATTGTCAAAATACTTTCATGTTATACAACATGGACGGGGTAAAAAATGGCTAACACAAGAACTCTTTGCCTCCCAAGACCCCATTGAACACAACTTGCTAAAAATTGGGAAAAATGTAAAAGAAGGTTTTACTAGACTAAAACTGTAAAGTGAACCATAAAATAAGGGCAAACAAATAATGCATTTTTGTGTGTGCTGCTTGTCTCGGTAAAATAGCTCTTTGTATTGTAAAAATCTTCAATAAACTTGATAGCTAAGAAATAATAAATAATGAAGTCTTAAATATTGTAAATACTTTAATTTTTATTTATAGTTTGATACCATTTCTTTAATATAAAATGAGACAAGGCTTTATATGACATGAAAACAATCATATATGTTTTGTGGCACATTATGAGGTTACTAAATGTGCTTATTTGTCATTCACTTTTGCAGTTGCCAAATATCACAATATTTTTACACTTTGTTAGACAACATTGGTAATTTTTAAATTCCTTCTAATAGCTCACAATCTCCTGATATATATCTTGTACAAATTTTCAATCGTTAATAAATATGTTTTTATTTTTAAAAAAATAAAGCCTCTAAACCACAAATAACTTTTATTTAAACCTTATGTACATTTCAATTGCACAGCAATCATCTTTAGAGGTATTTAAAAATACAACTAATGATGTTGTATTTTTAAATACCTGTGAAGATTATTGCTGTGCAATTGAAATGTACATAAGGTTTAAATAAAAGTTATTTGTGGTTTAGAGGCTTTATTTATTTAAAAATAAACATTACGCCACAGTTGCTTCATATAGTTATAAATAAACGCTTTTATTTATTTATTTTTTAAAAAATTTTTTTTCCCTGGCGACAAACCAATTGTGGTTATCATCGCCAGACGCTTTTATTTATCCAATCAAGTTTAAATACATTTGTTTTAACCTATAGTGGATGACAATTGATGTTAAACGGGTTTTTCAAATAATTATTCAATAATTAAACTATAAAAATTTGGAAGTCTAGTTGGATCCGAACTAAGTATCTTCATGTTCGAAGTCTAGTGCTTTTTGGCACTGAGCCAACTTTCCATATCTAGAAATGAACTTCTCAAAGATCTATATGAAAAACCTCTATTGTGTAACCTTAAATTGTTGCCGTGGCTAATACACTATATCATAAATAATGCTCTAGGATTAAAAATGAATGAAAAGAATAAAATATACAAACAAACTGGATTAACATTATCGAACCTTGCTTCACAAGTGGACAATGCTAAGGAATAGGAAAAAGAAACTACAACACAAGCGACAAAAAAAGCATATAATAGTAACAAATAAAAATTATAGTCCAAGACCACAAATAAAAAGGAAAATATCAAGGAAATTCGCCTTATATTTTGCCATTTAATATTTTTATTCTGACATTTGTATATACATATTCATATTGATTGTAATTATAAAATAAAAAGAAACTAAAAAAATATTTCTTTGTTGATTTAAGTAGGAATTTACTTTAAAAACAATGTTTATATTACTTGTTTTATGTTGTAATATATTTTAGCTCCTAGATCCATTTTCATTTTCTATTAGATTGCAGTTGATGTATTGAACATGTTTTTTTTTTATTACTATCTTATTATTATTATTGATACAATATGTTTTTTATTTTAAAAATCGTGCAAAAGCTTGGCAAAAAGGAAGTTGAAACAGGTCCTAATACTTGAATAAGAGTCCTCCAATCATCACTTTGCCCTAATGTAGGCCATGCCTTGAAAATGTCACATATTTTAATTTCAAACTACATTTTATTGGATCCACTTTCCATAATATTATTGAAATATACGAGAGATATTCAGAAAGTAAAGAAAGTTTCTGTCTGACGCCGCTAGGCGCACTCCAATCTCGTACACTTTGATGCTTACACACTCGGCAACTCAGTTGGCGTCCAGCAGTGACAACGGGAACATTTCCGCGTTGCCGGTTTTTTCGCAATTTCAACTGAAGATGTGCGCTGCGATTGAAAATCCCACCAGTTGTGAGGTGCGGTCAGTGATACGGTTTTTGTTGGCAAAAAACTTAAAACCGATAGACATTTATCGCCAAGTGTTTGAAGTTTACGGAAACAACGTAATGAATGAAAGTTCTGTGAGAAAATGGGGCATTCAGTATAAAAATGGCCGAACTGACGTTCATGACGAAGCGTAGAGAGGACGCCCAAGCATTGTGACTGATGAATTGGTCGCTAAAGTTGATGAAAAGATTCGCAAAAACCACCGATTCACGATAACGGAGCTTTCGCTTTTGTTCCCACAAATTCAGCCCTTAGGAGAGCAGTTCAAATCAAGAGCCGAGGGAAATTGACGTCAAAAATTTTGTTTGTGCATGACAATGCCCGACCTCACACAGCAAACTGCACTAAAGAACTTTTTGAGTCATTCATATGGAAGGTTTTTCCTCATCCGGCCTATAGTCCTGACCTTGTACCAAGCGATTTTCACTTGTTTCCAAGAATGAAGACCTGGCTAGCAACACAGGGCTTTGACGACGACGCGGAGCTCAAACTGCGCGTCACTGAGTGGCTGAGATCGCAGGTGGCAGACTTCTATGATGATGGAATTTCAAAGCTTGTCCACCGCTACGATAAATGCCTCATTTTGTTTAGTGACTACATAAAAAGTAGTATTTTAGTTGCTCTTTCAGATGTATATAATGAACATTTTTTATTGAACTTATTATTTTTTTTATTCAAAAACGTTCCTTACTTTCTGAATAGTCCTCGTATAATATATTGTTTTACTTTACAGTTAATAGTGTTTCATTTCTGGATGGTTTTTATTACATGCTATATATGTATGTCAGACATTTAGAGTAGTGTATCCACAGAAATTCAAGATAGAATAAAAAATTCCAGAAACTGTGTAATTTGTAAATTAAAAATGAATAGAATTTTGAAAACATCTTTCTGTCATGTCTGAAATTGAATGTTTAGGTTTGTCAATATTGAACCATCTGCTGTTGATGAAGTCTTGGATGAAAAAGAAAAAGTAATCAAAGAATTAGAAGAAACAAACAACACCAAAGACATTTTAAACGAGGTCACTAGGGATCATATAATCGATGTCACTAGGGATCAGATCATTGGTACAAAGCAGAGTTTAATACCTCGGACGAACATTTCACAAACAGGTATGATTTATATGATTATTATTGTAAAGAGCATTTAACCCTACAATAGTCACATCTACTCTGTAGCTGATTCCAGTCTTTGTGGATCATAGTGTCCCGCATTTTAAAAATGTTAATTTAATTAGTGAATGCAATTTTTATATGTTTTTATTCATGTTATCTAAGGAATTTTTTTAAAAATGGATTTTAATGACTATCTTGATTGTATTGTAAAATAATTTAATAATGTCGACAACATAAATATGTAGTTTTTTACGAACATGAAGTATACGACCACAAAAAATCCAAATCCAAAAGACAATACTCTTCTAATAGTTTTATAAAAGTATAAATTAGACTTTAATATGTAAATACATTTCAAGTTATTTATTATTACATACATTTTAATTTGTTCTCTAATTTCATTTTTCAATCCATTTTTCTGGGTACTAGAAAACAATGATAGACTGTATGCGATAAGGGACTAAATCAGAAATGGGTCTCAAAACACAGTTGTTGAAATTTCATTTCACATTTATTATAGGATAAGCCCTATCCTATAAATCCTGCTTATAGATCTTAGGAAATAATTTTGATTCATAAATACAACTGTAGGTTGTAGTGTTAGAATTGAACAGTGTAGGTATTGCAAAATTCAGACTTATAATAATGTTAGTAAATACAGTAAACTCCCGATTATCCGTGAAATAGGGTGGCCTGACAACGCCGGATAACCGAATTCCCTGGAAAATCCGCTATGAACAAAGAATACGCAAAACGATCGATATTATTACACCATAAGCTACACAAATAATGACCTCGGTTAATGCAATTTACAAATAATCTTCAGAGGACAAAATAAATACAGAAAATAATTTAAAATGTTGACGTATTTGACGGATTATAACATGTACATTTATATGTCTAACTATTTACAATACGTACATAAGTATATGTCAAAAGTAAGTATGTATGTACATATTTAATTTCCTTTACTCATAATACTTTCACTTTTTAACAAAAAAATCTTTCACTTTCGTCTGTTTTTTTGGAGAATTGATTTAGCTTTAATGTGCGATCTAAGTTTCTTGAGAACCATTTTGTCGCACAGTGAAGAGTCGTCTTGCTCCTCTACGTACTGAATAAGGCAATCGACGGACCTCAACGCAGTGTCATGGCTGATCTTAGCCTCCTAATCTTCTATATCGCCATCTTCACTCTCTTCCAAGACCTTGCCTATCAGATAAATAAATGATCTTACACAGATATATGAACATTTATAAATCATAAATTGAAAAAAATAAGTATAAATGAAGACTTACCTAATGCCGAATCGATGATTTGATAATCAGTGAAATGTTCAAAACCGGGTTCTTTGTGTAACAGTTTATCCATTCAACGATGTTTTCTTCATCTACACTTTTGCCTCCAGGAACAGAGTTTGCTAAATTAGCTAATTCATCTACCTTAGCAGTTTCTTAAACCATAGCAGCTTCTTGCAAAGGATCAATCACACTTGGTAAAATTTCCTCCAAGACTTTACCAGTGTGGATTGTTCAACTCCCTCCCAAGCGGTGTTTACATCATAAATGCTGTCGAGAATTGTGTAGGTCTTCCAAAAGCTCTGAAGGTCACTCCCCTATTCAATCCTCCTCTGCAGTAAATTGGTCCTATGCTTTTTCTTCATGGCTGCAACTACGCCCTGGTCCATCGGCTGGATAAGAGATGTGACATTGGGAGGTAAGAACCTGACAAAAATTTACCATCTTCTGATTTTAAAACTATTGTCCCTGGGTGTGACGGGGCGTTGTTTGAAAGTAATAGAGCTTTTAGTGGTAAGTTCTGTGACCGGAGATGCTCTTTAACTTGCGGAATGAATTTCTGATCAAACCACTCAATAAATATTTTTTGGTCCATCCAAGCCTTTTTTTGGTTGAAGTAGTCCACCGGGAGGTTTTCCGCTCGTGTTCCTTTGAAAGATCTGGGTTTTTATGACTTCCCGATTATTACAAGTTTTAATTTATGTGTTCTGGTAGCGTTGCTACACGGCATTATTGTAATCCTCTCTTTACTGGACTTATGGCCTGGAGCTTACCTTTCATTTTGAAATGCTAGTGTTCGTGTCGGTAAACATTTCCATAAAAGGCTCGACTCGTCTGCATTATAAATATGTTCAAATGAAATCTCTTCTTGTTGGAGAAACTGTAAAAATTCAGTTTTAAGTTCTTCAGCTGCCTGTTCATTGCCACTTAATTTTTCTCCTTGGAGTCCAATTTCTCGTATACCATGGCGCTGCGTAAACCACTTCAGTCATCCCGACGATGCATCAAACTTGCCCTCTAAGCCAAATTGTCTGGCTTTTGCAGCAACAATTGGCCCTGAAATTGGGGTACCCTCACTTCTCACTTGGCTCACCCACAATACACGTGCGTCAGGATGCTTCCCTTTCAATGTAAAAATTAGTACGCACATATTTACATATCTATTCTCTTCATCTTAACTTCTATTAAGCCTTATATGTATTTACGTCGTAATTCACCGTTTGGAAATTTAAACACATGAATCTGATTTCAATAAAAATTGGATATTTGTAAAACAAGGTCAGACCCCCGGATAATCCGCAAACCGGTTAATTCGCCCACGGATAATCGGGAGTTTACTGTATAGACTAAAATTTAAAAATGTAAGGTTTTTATAAGTGTAGGGAACCTCTTGGTGATCAATGTGTGCAAGTTTCAAGGCAACAGGATTTTTTTAAAAGATTTATTGCTCGGAAACTTATGAAACCAATAACAGGTATGATAGAAAGGAAATATTGACTCTTGCATGCAAATTTTATAAAATTAATGATTTATAACACAAATATTTAATAACCTAGGCAATTAGATTTCTATCTGTATTTATATGGAATATACACTACATTTAAAAACAAGTACTACAAAAACTGGAAAAAATGGTTTGGTCTTTCTAATGTGAAATTTGACAAAAATGGATGGCCTTAAAAGGGTTAACTAACTGCCCTTAACAAATCAGGATTTTGATAAATTATTCCTTTTAAAAAAATCATGCTTTTAATAAACCAGGCCTTTTTATCTAACTAATCACGCAAATATTTTAACAACACTCTGCTATTATTCCCATGCATCACTGTTAGCAGGAGGGTTAATAAAATTACCAGTATTGTCTGGTAAATAAAAATTTAGAATTCCACGTTTTAGAAAAAAATTTGAACAATAAACCCCCTCAAATTTTGTATGGTATAAGTAAGTATAATTAGGCAACAACATTAATTAATTTACAGTGATACTATGAAATGAATTACCTGGAATTGTCAAGTTAGCTGTTCCCTGTTGACTTTTGTTGAGATGAATAGGACATCTGAAGTTAGACAGTTTTTACATAAATTTCTGATAAGTTTATATATTGAAAAAAAACACACACTGGTGACGCATCTTCAAATAACACATTAGAGGCTTTACTCCCATTAGAGGTTATTTGAGGTGATGAGTCTAGGTCAGTGGGACCCAACCCTCAATTTCACATACCCCTAAAAATATTTTTCCAATGAAAAGTACCACCTATTCTTCGATGTGGTTAAGACAAGGAGTGGTTGCCTGGCTGCTTTTTAAAGTAACGGGGGCAACCGGCTGTGTATACAATATTTTTGTGTGTGCTACACGACAGACGCTTCCCTGAAAGTTTCCTATCATCAAAGCGTAGACCCATTCCTGCATTTGTATTGTTCATCTAAATCTAGAATAGATGTTTTCCACCGCTATTCTATTCTGTGATTTCAGTCGCACACAAACATACAAGCTCCACGTAATTTCCAATCAACAACACATCAACTATCTTCTCAATTACTACTGTAACCACGAATTTGTTTTATATCTAAAGTTTGAAATATTGATGTCTGCCATTACTGGTATTATTCTCGCATACCACCCCACAGACTTCTACGTACCCCTGGGGGTACGAATACCACAGGTTGGGAACCACTGGTCAATAACATATTTTTTTATAAATAGTCTGTTAGTTTTTCTGATCACACTTTGTAGGATTGAATTTACTGGTTCTGGTTTTGTATAATTAGCAATTAATAATTGTTTATTTTTGTTTTGTTTAAGGTGAAAAGGACCATACTTCTATCACTACATGGAGCAATTCTAAAATAATTCCTGAGAAGGTAAGAAATGTTATACTTCTATTTGCCTCTTAGATGAAATTTCTATTGTAAAAATTTGTTAAACAAATAGAAATTTTCTATAGCTTGCAACTCTGTAACAAATACAACTCCTTACAAATCATTCTTTGCAAAACCAATAGAATTTGCCATACAACATCTGCTTGTTTTATGTGCCAACATTCTCAGGATTTTTAGTTAATTAGAGCTTGGCTAGTGAAAACTATTCACAATGGTAAAAGTCAAAACACTTTACTCAAAATCTCACCAAAAAATAGGTTTTAATACACAAACACACTAGTTCACAACAGACTAGTTTTGGCGACGATGTCGCCCTTCTCAGTGCTTGGCTACTACTAACAAATCGCCAAGTTATCGTACAAGTTAATTAAACAAACAACTTATCTAGATAACGCTCCTAAGTAAGAGAGAGTAGTTATATTTTGTGCTCTATAGTTAGATTAATTTTATTGTTTGACTCTCTGTGTTTTATCTTGTTTGTTTTATTTAACTTGGTGTAGGATAACTTGACAATTTGTTAATAGTAGTCAAGGAATGAGGAAGGGGGCATCGTCACCGAAACTAGTCTGTTGTGAACTAGTGTGTTTGTGTATTAAAAACTAATTTTTGGTGAGATTTTGAGTAAACTATTTTGATTTTTACCTTTGTGATTCTGAGTATGGTGAGGATAATATTATTCCTCATAGGAATACCAAGCTTTTAGATAAAAATCTCTGCACAAAAACTCAAGGGGAAAATTATTTTTGTAATATATATCTTTCATATACTTTTTAAAGTTTATGCATCGTGAGCTAGAAAATAGACTAAAAGAAAATATTTCTCCGTTACAGGCACCAGTTTTCTCTGAATCTTCTGTAGAAGAGGAAATAGTACCTGAGTCTGTAAAGGTGAGACATAAAGATATGTTTATTATTATATTTTGTGATAATGTTATAATTAAAACCTTTATAAATACAAGTTTATGGATTAAAGCACAATATTCCTTAAATACTTACAGATGCCACCACGTATTTCGTACTTGGCGAGAGATTTAATTGACATTTTACATGAAACACATTGTCACGTCGACAATTCTCAATGTACTGACATCAAACTGGTCTTGTTTCAGAGGGGGAAGTCAGGCTACACAAGAGTGCACCTAACATGTCGAAATTAAAATCCCTACATTTACTTTCCGGATATGCCTCGTATATGGGTTAAAGAACAACATTCCCTATATACTTAGTACTTTAAAAAAATATTTTAGGTATGCTACATATGCCAAATATGTAGTAAAAATCTTTGTTTCAGAAACATTGGGGTTTCAGGCTAAGGAGTTCATTATTAGATTAATTGGTTTTGTCAGAGTGGCAATACAAATGTTTTTAAACACCTTGAAATATTGAGTTATATAAGATCATATTTATGTTGTACAACAATTTCTCTCTTAAACATTTTCTATTTTTTTTAGAATATACAGTCGAACCTCTATATAACGAAGTCGATTATCCAGAGATTGTAGAGAGTTATTCATTATTGAGAGGTTGTGTTGTAAAAAATGCTCCCACCCCATCTTAGGCATATCGCACTACCTGCGGTAATAAAAAGGATACAGTATAATATCGCAAGCGTAGTTAGTGTAATAGGCCAATTTTAATATAGGATAATGTTTTATAAAGTCTCAATTTATTTGAAATTCAAGTTGTTGAAAATTTCTCTCGTCATCCACGCCTTTTTATTAAACGTGTAATCAACTTCTAAGGACTTGACAGATCGGAAACATCGCGGAGATTTGCTTTTTCCAATCACAAGCAATTTGAGTTTTTCTGTCCCTAACATGTTAGCTGCCACTAATACGGTGATCCTTTCTTTGCTGCCTTTTCCTCCAAAACAAGGGTCGGTTTTAAAAGTTAGCGTCTTGCTGGGCAAACATTTAAAAAACAGACCCATCTCATCAGCATTGAAAATGTCTTTCGGTTCATAATCATTTTAAACTTTTTCCAAGACATTTCCTTTCCAAAATTCACAAGTGGGGATATTAAGACTAGCACTTTCTCCCGAAATGACTTTTTGAACAATGTTATGGCGTTTTTTTTTGAATTTTTCTATCGAACCGTTACTTGCGTTAAAGCCACTGTGTCCTAATGATACTGCAAATTCCAAAGCCTTTTCTTTAATAAGATTTCCTGACAATGTAAGATTTTTCTTGCGCATTACCGTAACCCATTTAATCATCGTGTTATCGATATTGTCGAATGTACAAAGCTTCATTTTCTTTCTTTTGAAATCATAAGAAACAGTTCGTTTTAGAAATTGATCCCGGTTTTTTAGAATAGTGGATAGCGAACTCTGAGGTATACCGAATTTTTTTGCAACATCCGACTTTTTTACACCTTCATCAACCTCTCGTAAAACACTCACTTTTTCTGCTACACTTACACTTTCTTTATGACATTTTTTCACAGCACGACATACTCACTGCACGAATAAAAATAAGTAACTGAGCTAGCAACACTTGTTCCACAAAGCCATAGAGATCGATGATGTAAAGGGAGACATAGATAATACATATGTCACATCCGAGACTATTTATAGCCGGATCAGCTGACATTTGTTTACTACAATCTTATGTTGACAAATTAGGTTTTCGGGCGTCCAAGCATTTTGTCAATGACTCATATTTACAATAGTCTGTTCCCACCTCCAGTTCGTTTATTAACTCCAATAGGACAGTTATCGTTTATTTTTGCTTTAGTTCAGAAAGCTTGGTTAATTTTTATGATCGTTGTTTTTACCGGATATTCTGCCGCGTTAAATGGTTCAAACTAAAAAAACATTAAAATATAAAAGTTAAACCAAATTAAATCGGTTCATAAAACTTCCTGAATCATTGTTTCAGTTGAAGCATCTAAAGTTAACTTGGGATGGTCGGATTTAAAAACAACTCAGGCACTATGTTCTCCAAACTCTTTTAAAGCACTGTCGTAAAAATCAAACCTTTATACAGATATCGACACTAGAGAAGTTTCAATTAGCCTGGGAGTGAGCGTGCCGGTGAGCTCGCCGTACCTAAGGAAATAAGCTGGGAGCGCATCTGTAAAGGAACCCAGAGCGTGCCGGAACGCTAGCCGTGCTGAACGTGTTAACTGAACCGAACTATAACATGCAGTCAATTGCCAACATGTGTTTCACCTACCATTCTTGGTTTTGTTGACCTTCCTGCTGAAAATAAACAATTTCCTGGAAATGCCATTGTGAACTACCTATACAACACTACGTTTCTTCGGTTGGAATAGAAAAAAAACTTCGTTATTGAGAGGTCCGAAATTCGTTACATAGAGGTAAATAAGCAGTATAACTTCTGAAATGTCATGGGACAAGATAAAAATTCGTTATATAGAGGATTTCGTTATCTGGAGGTTCGTTATATAGAGGTTCGACTGTATCTTAATGTTTTCAGAGTTACCATACCCAATCTCTGAACAGAAAGTGTTCACAGGGTAGTACACTAAGTGTATTGAGTGGCAGTGTTACTGCTGAATTACAGTCTCTGGTCCACTGTTCTTATTGTGTGAATGATGTATGTATATGTGGATAAATATTCCATCGACAAAGAAAAAATATGATGGATAGTTAATATCCAGAGTACATTTGTTCATTTTGTAGTGCATAAAATCGCTGGTCCAACGTTTCACCAGAATCACATTTAGGATCTACAAAGTGAACTCAACAACAGTTAAAGTGCAAATAAATTGTTGTTAAGTTCGCCTTGTCAATGTTAGATGAGATTCTGGCAAAATGTCGAAACTGTGTTTTTATGCACTACAAAATGAACACATGTACTCGGGATATTAAATATACATCATATGTATCATATCATAGTACTCTATAGTTCCCCTCTTTTTGTAACACACCCAATAAGTGGCAGAACCAGGAATACTATCCAAATTCATAAGACCCGATTCGTTTTTTAAAGGTCGTGTCGGTAGTGTATCACTCATGTATACACCTCTGAACCATGGTACTTTTAAGAGTAAGGCGTATCTTTCCAGTTCTACATTAGTCAGCGGTATAATGGGCGTACAATCTATTGCTGTTTTTTTGTATATTTTTTCTTCTTCCTGCGACCTTGCTATTGTATGGTTTCAAGTAAAGCACTTTGCCTTGAAGTCATTTCAACAGCTGTTGAACAGTTCGCTGTCAAGGACGTCTATATTTTTACCACTCTATTGAACAGTTTGCTGTCGAGGACGTCTATATTTTTTACCACTGCAAAATGCGGTTTTAGCCTTCATTGCAGCTGTTATGGCTAAAGCAGCATCGAGTTCACTGAGCGATGCGTCACCCGCTTTGGCTCTGTTCCAAGCTTTTCCCGCTAAGATTCCATTAGCTACTCATCTCCTATCTGAATCACTGTAGTTGCTGTTGGCGATATTGTGTTCTTTACAAGCCTCGTCCAATGGATCTATACCGTTATCACCACATGTCAATCTTTTCTTCAGTTTTGTTCCCGGTTCGGTACCGGAAGTAAATTGATGGCTTTATTCAAAACACCAGACATTAGTCAACGTTCTGTTTTTATGATACCACGTTTACAACTAACAGGTGTTTCCCGTTTGACACTCATCCTATATAATTTTATATCACATATTTAAAGTATAACAACAGAGGGCTGAGCTCTTCATTAGGTGATAGTTACAGAGTTGGTTTAAAATTACAAGCTCAAAGCTTACTGGCTTTAGCTAAAGGGTTTGAGAACATTATATTGCTTTCAGTTCTAGAATAATTCAGAACTGTATTCATTATTTTAAGCGGATGCAGCTTCAAACTATGGATAATGTTAGAGTGTTTGGTTGTTAGATGAAACACTTCCATTGATCTTTCATTTGCATGATTTAAAAATTCAGTGACATTAAGTTTTGAATTTGTCAAGAGTTACAACTGGTATTGAAGGGAGAAGGAACGCTGGTATTGGAGGGAGAAGGGAATTACAGTATATCTCTCTACTTTTTGATTTGTTACTTATTGTAAATACTTTTTTATATTTTCATTTTCAGTGACTTTTATTTATTGTTACCATATTATTACTATTTATTTGTTTTTTGTTATTGTTAATTATAGCTATGTTTTAATTGTTATTTTATTTTATCGCTATTTTGTTATTCCTTTTTATAATGTTATTATTGTTGAGTTGTTATTTTTTATTTGATATATTGTTATGCTTTTGTTTTTGATCAATTGTGTTTGTTATTGCTTGTAATATAGAGAGTCTCTCATATTATTTATATTGGCGATTATTTTAAATTTTAATTTTAGATTTCTAAGCTGTCTTTGTTTGGCAATGATAACCTAAATTGGTTTTTCGCCAGAAAAAACTACTCTGAATCATGTTCAGTCTCTTTTGACCTTGCTAAATGGAGAACCATCACGGTTTTCATGAATCTAGGTGTTTCAAATTTCATATATTAGTGGTCTAGTTAGCAAACTGAATTGTCTGGGATTCAAAGAGTTTCGAAGGCCTCATTCTTAGGTCATTATTGTTATACGTAATTATTCAACTGTTCTTCTTTTCATATGATCATTGCACGCTCTTAACAATGTAGAACTGCCATGTGTGTCAAATAATCTACCTTTCTCATTGAATGATAAATATACATTTTGGTCTCTCCTTTCCTCTTATATTAATTTCAATACTCCAGTTATAAACATCCAGGCTACAAATTTCTAGAACCTACCAACATAGTGAAGTGATATTCATTGATAGTTCTTAAAACAATGTTCATTTCTTTGTTGCTTCTTTTGATGTCTTCAATGTCCGGCAAAACCTCAAATATTCTTAAATGTTCCTGTGAACGGACCACTGTTATTAAATATATTATTAATAATCTTAAATTTTGTATTTAGCTTTGTGACGGAGTATATAATTTTTATTTTAGCAGAGTTGCGCATTTTGTGTAACGGTTTATAATTAAACAAATTGAATATTATTTAGTTTTAATTCTTAAAAATTTAATTTTTACTTCTAGCTTACAGTTCAGGCGTAACAAAGACGTCTGTCTGTAACGCAATTGAAGGTATAACTCCGTTACATTAAAATATTTTAAATTACCAAGTTAAATCATTTTAATTAGCAGAATATTATTGAATTAATTCTTAAGGCTTGTTAATCTGAAATGCAAGGAATTGTGCGCTGGTAAAATAATGACTCTTTTAAATTCAATTAAAGCAAATTACAATCTTTTATTTTAAGAAAGACAAATAAAATAAATTATAATCATGACACATATATTTTTTAACACTCAGTTACGGATTATGGAACATTTTACATTTTATTTATGAATTTTTAAGGATAGCAATCCTTCAATTAATTAATCAATCAATGGCTGAAAATGAACATGTATTCGAGTTTACTTGCCTTTTTATATAATCAAATTTAATAATTCAATGTGAACATATTGGCACCAAAAGATGCGTAATTAGTTAAAAAGTTCAATGTTCATTATTTAGAATTCTGCTGTGAAACATTTTAAATTTTGAAATAAATTTTTAAAAGTCTTAAATCGCCCACTTAGCTGTATTAACTTGTCGTAACCTCGCTTCCTCCTCGTGGAAATCTCAGTAAAAGCCTTGCATCATCCTCGTGGAAAAACCTCGGGAAAAGCCATCAATAAGTCAGCGACCCATCTGGTATCTGGTATCGAACGCCGTGTTCTATGCCATGATTAAACGAAAATAAAACTTTACATTAATTAAAATTAAAAAAAAAAACCAAATAAATATTCTTGCTCTTTGAAGACGTCCGTTCCCTGTTACATCTTGGCCAAATGAGAGAGATAATTTAGTTGCGTGCGACCTTCCTACCTATCGCGCATCCGGGGGGTGCATCCCTAGCTTGATTACTTGTTTTAATTTTTTCTCGCTAGATGTCACTATCAGCCAGAGATCTCATTAAAATATTTTTCATACATAACAATTTTTTTTACATAGTCATATATTATTACAATTTTGAATCTATTCTCGTTTATTTTCTGAAATTTGCTAATTTAATATGTAACACCGTCTAAAGTGTGTTACAGCTTCTTTTTTAAGTAGTGAAGTAATTCCTATGAGCAATTATGGCACAACTTAGTGAATAATTTTGAACTTACTTGTTGTCATGTTTAGAAACAATCTTTTCATTGACAAACCTAGTAGTGGGTCGGCTTTGTCAGTGAAATGAGTCAACAAGTATTCACTCAGCTATGGAATAATTAGTTATAATGTAATTAATGAATTCAAGATGATTATAACAAGCAACTCTAAAGTATTTCCATTTGAAAGTTTTATTTAGTTTTAGCCTTTATTGTTATAATTAGTATATCATATATTTTTGAAGTTCACGATCTTGAACGGGAAAAATTTGTAGGGTTTTCTCAATTGATTGTCTTTAGTAAAATAATAATACTTCAGATTATAATATTTTTTTAAAACTTAATAAATACACTTGTCCTTGTAAGTAATCTTAAAGTCAATTATCCTCTATTATATAAAGTGATCCCTCGTTATTCGCTGCAGTTACTTTCCCCGAACTTACCCGAATAGTGAAACCTTGAATACCGAGACCAACTGTATATGGAAAGGGAAGGGTTACGTTCCACATCATAAATATTACATTAATTACAGCTATACTATACACTTATAATACCATATGGTATATTTACTTACTACATAATTACATATATATTTTTGTTGTTTATTTACATTTTCCTTTAATCTGAAAATTTTGTTAAATATGTGTGCTTACACACATACAGATACACGTATTCTTTGTTGTTAAACACTATCCACTAAATTTTTAAACACCTAATTTTAGACAAATAATCTTCTAAGCACTGTTAATTTGATTGGATTTAAACACCACCATTTTGAACAAAATGTTTATACAAACGCCTCCTCAAAGGCAACCTTTTTTGTGATTTATCTTCTATCCACACACTCAAATCTTTTTCCATTTTTTCGATGTTTGTATCTCAACACACAGATGTAACCATCACCAATTGACATGTTCCTTCTCTGTCACTCCTTATATATTCTTCATGTAACACGTTGTTGACTCATTATCGTTAAAATGCTTTGTGACAGGTGATATGCTTTCACTACATTTTAGTATACCTTGAAGGTCAGTTTCCTTAATCAACGGCATAACGTTTTTTTTTTGTCCCTATCAGAGTTTAATGATATTATAGCTTGGATAAACAATTAAAGGGAAAAGATAAAAATGTACAAAACGAATTCACTAAACAATATTCCAAGTAGATGCGACGTTTCCAAAATTACCAGACATAACAAGCAAATGCAACACTTGATTAGTAACTGGGAAAAACTAAATCTGAGTTACGGCTGCCGGATACGATGATCGATGTTTGGATTTCAAATCTATTAAATTAGCAGTAAGTAAATAGAAGTCTTTGCTAAACTTATAAGTGGAGTTAGATGCGGACGTCGGATTGACTCGTCGTTGTTTGTCAGCGACGATAACACCACTTGATATAAATAAAAAACGTCTATCTTCTGAGTAGTAGGCTTAAAAGTATACAGTCTAATAAATGTTTGACGAATAATCAGATTTCTTTGTAATAAATTACTAAAGTAATCTACAAAATAAATGAGACAAGAACACACTATCCTACAACCTATATAGTAACTAAAACACATATCTTGTCTTTTTTTAAAAAATACAATACATATCATAAATCATACATAAATCAGCTGATTAAAATGCGGTATTTCAGTCGCAGATATCTTCATTTGTTGATGAGTTACACGCAGTTTAGTAAAGAGTGTTTTTTTCGTTTGTCGGATTGTAAAATGGACAGCCTGAAGGAGCAACGAAGTGCTGTGAAATTTTGTGTAAAACTAGAGAAATCTGGAACAGAAACATTTGCCATGCTTAACACGGCCTACGGCGATGTTGCCATGAAGCGTACTGCATGTTTCAAACCGGCATGAACGTTTCAAGGGTGGCCGACAGTCGATTGATGACGATGAGCGTCCTGGATGTCCTTCAACGTCAACTAACAACCCACACATTGACAAAATCAACACCCTGGTGCATGAAAATCGACGTCTGACCATTAGGGAGCTTTCTGAAGAGTGTGGGATTTCAGTTGGATCTTGTTACGAGATTTTGTTTGAAAAATTGAAGATGCACCGCGTCGTTGCGAAATTTGTGCTACGCCTGATGACCGAAAAGCCAATCGCGTCCGGGTTTGTCGGGAACTGCTTGATCGTTCAAATGAAAATGAGAACTTTTTGTTCCAGCTCACTCAACACTCAGAACTCGTGAGTTAAACACTCGATCACTGTTCTTTCCCACCCCCTACTCACCTGACCTTGCTCCTTGTGACTTTTTCTTATTCCCAAAACTCAAAAAAACCCTCGAAGGAAGAAGATTTGAAACAATTTCGGAGATTAAGGCAAATGCGACAAAGGAGCTGAACGCCATCATGAAAGAAGCCTACCAGGACTGTTTTAACAAGTTGAAATACCGTTGGGATAAGTGTGTGCGTTGGGGAGGAGAGTACTTTGAAGGAGACCCAGACGTGTAACTTCCAAATAAAGTACATTTTTTTTATGACCTCAGTCTGCGTATTTTTTGAACAGACCTCGTATACTGTAATTTGGCCAACCAGGAATAAGCAAAACTGTGAATACCAAATCTGCGAATAGCGAGGGACTACTGTATTATATTTTTCACTTGTATAAAGATACACATCTTATCTAACATAATTTAACATGTATATAATATATATTTTTTGTATTATATAACTATAAATTTTGTTTAAAATACTCAATGAAAGTTGCAATTGTTATGCATTAATCAAAGTCTGTAACAAATTAATTTTTTCAATAATTTCTAAAAAATAATTATTACATTACAGAAAACAATCCTAATTTATTTGTAAGAATATATTATAAATTACACTTTTAGGTACACTTGGCAGAAAACCACTACTTTTTCAGCAGTCGCTTTTCAAACTAGATCAGTGATTTGTTCGATGCTATTGCACAGTCATGTCTGTGACTTACAGACTAAGTGTGAAATGCGTCTGCTGAAAAATATTAGTAAGTAATGGTTTTTTTGCCAAGTGATTCCAAAAGCGTAATTTATTAGAATAACCTCAAGACGTGTAACACAAGAACTATAAGTTTTAAATATATTAAAATAAATAACAAAATGGTCATAATTATCAGTATTGCAATAATTTGAAGATTTATATTTATAAAGCAGGTGAAGATAATAACTGAAGCAGGTAATTTCTACATTATTATTAGTCAGTTATTTTAAATTTTGTCTGTTTTAAATTTTCAGGATGTACGCTCTGCAAATGAAACAATAAACTACAGCAATGAAGACAAAATCATGTTTTCACCACTAAAAGAATCGGTGTCAGAAGTGGAGAAACTTGTAAGAGCAGGTGGGTGTTACTGAAATTTTATTTATGACTTATCTGTAATTATATTACTTATTTGTTTCAAGGTGAAGACTAAAATAAGGGTGTTAATTTGTGTGGCATAATTGACATTAAATGTTTTTGACATTACTAAATAATAATTTGAGTGAAGATAGTGAAATCTGTTCATCCAATAATAAAACCCCAAAATCCTAATTATTTTAAACACTCACACATACACACTGCAACGAGCAGTTCCTTTACTTATTTATTGTACTCCTAACCTCTCTGCATGTCCCTTATTTCCCTATAGTTTGCGCTATTTTTGGATAGCTCCTTCTGTCTATGGACAGCCTAAAATTTCACGTTGCCATCTTTTTGCCTCTCTTTTCTTCATCCTTGTTCTCCTAATACTAATGTTATAATGATAGGAGGGAATTTGATCTACCAACTGAAGCCTGTAACCTCTCTGCCTAGATATCCTAGCAATAAATCAATCAGCGCAGTATCTCCCTGTACTAGCGTAATACTCGGAGAGTGGGGCGTTTGCTATTATCTGAGGTGTTTATTTAACTGTGTGTCGTTTCTTTAGGTGTGTAAAGTAACAACACCCATTTTTAAAAGTTACAGGCTTTTTGTTAGATCTTTAGCCACATATCTCATTACTGACAACATTTGAGAACGTTAAAAGTTTTTCTTGGTTACAAATTATGAAATTCACACATTGCTTAAGGAAGTAGCCTGAAGACAATGAGGATAAAATGTAGCCTAATGTCTCTCAAAATAATTTTATTGCAAATCCCAAATTTTGTTCAATAACCTACAATATTAATCATTAAATGACTTAATCAATTTTAATTGATAACAATATTACAAGAACTGCTAAAAATGTCCACCTCCATTGTTAACACACATTTAAGCCTGACGATTTAAAGAGGCCATTGCATTCTCTAATATTATTAGACTGTTTTTTATTTCTCGGGCAGCAATCCCGATTCTGTGTAAAAGTTCATTATCTGGTTTTTGAGCATACTCTAATGACTTCATGTGTCCCAATACAAAGAGATCTAAGGGGTTTAAATCAGGGAATCTCTAGCAATCGAGCAATCCACCTGTTTGGGAATGTTTCATTAAGTTACTGAGTTATACAGCAATAAAAATGAGCTGGCGATCCGTCATGTTGGAAACACATGCGTCTTTGTGTTACCAATTGGTTATCCTATAAAAGCTCAGATAGTTCATTTTGAAAAAAAATTAGATATGAGGTGAGGCTAGAAAAAAACCGAACTAGCACAGGTGAAACAATAAAACAAATGCAATAAGGCTGAAAGTCGCCTGGCCTGTCACGTGACTCTTGCTCCGCCTACTGCTCGAGTTTCATCTGCCTCCTGCACTCAGTCTGCCCGTGGCGTCTGTTCTAAGTAGTTGACGTTTTGTCTATGCGTCGGAAAAATGTTGAGTGTACAGAAAGATCAGCGTGTTAATATCAAATTTCTTTTCAAACTTGGAAAATCTGCAAGTGAAACCTTTGTAATGTTGCAACAAGTGTACGGCGATGATTGTTTATCGCGAACACGAGTGTTTGAGTGGTTTAAACGATTTAAAGATGGCCGTGAAGACACAAGTGACGACGCTCGCACTGGCAGACCATTGTCAGCAAAAAATGATGCAAAAATTGAAAAAATCGGTAAACTTGTTCGAGAAGATCGCCGTTTAACAATCAGAGCAATGTCTGAGTTGACAGGAATTGACAAGGAAAGTGTTAGGCAGATTCTTCATGAAAGTTTCAACATGAACAAAGTGTGTGCATAAATGGTTCCAAAGTATCTCACAATTGAACAGAAGGAATGCCGAAGAATGATTTGTTCTGACATCCTAGAAAACATTGAAAGTGATCCCACCTTTTTACAAAATGTTATTACTTGTGATGAATCGTGGTTTTTTACTTATGATCCCGAAACCAAATGCCAATCGATGCATTGGAAAGCTCCTGATTCTCTACGACAAAAAAAGCACAAATGTCAAAATCGAAATTCAAGGCAATGATGATTGTCTTATTTGATGTCAAAGGGATTGTACACATTGATTGGGTACCAGAGGGACAAACAGTGGATCAGCATTACTACATTAGCGTCCTGACTACCCTACGTGAGCGAGTACGAAGAAAACGGAACGATTTGTGGAAAAAAAAGACATGGATCCTGCACCAAGACAATGCCCCAGCTCACAATGCGTTGTCAGTGAAGACGTTTTTAGCCAATCACAACATTCCCATCTTAGACCATCCACCCTACTCACCTGATTTGGCCCCCTATGATTTTTTTCTTTTCCCTAAAGTCAAGTCAGCTTTGAAAGAAACTAGATTTGAGAGTGTTGAAGTAGTAAAAGAAAAAGCGACGGAAGTAATGTATGGACTTACCGAAAATGATCTGCAGCATTGCTATGAACAGTGGAAAATTCGTATGGAGCGGTGTATAGACCGAGGAGGAGAGTACATTGAAGGAGATAACATCAAATTGTAAATAAAATTTTTTTATAGCATCGGTTCGGTTTTTTTCTAGCCACACCTCGTAGGTTTCACCAGACAGATGATTAAGGACATATGGTCCGACCAGTATATTTTATACACCACACCAGACATTTATCGAGTACCGACATTGATAGTTTGATTCGGAAGTTGTGTGAGGATTGGCATCATTCCAAATATGATTGTTTAGTATTTTTATGTGTAATGCATTATTATCCAATAACCACTGGTAAAAATTGAATCTCACGAAAATAAATTTTTTCCAAATGTTGCATACATAGAAGGATGGTATGGATGCTGACGTTCACGTCACAATGTTCTCCATTTGCTGACATGTGGAATGTGTACACGGGCAGATAATCTTCGTGTACTTGTTTAAGGACTTCGCAGTACCATAGGCAATATCTATTCATGACTTACTTTCCCATTCCGAATTTAATACAAACGACCCAGTTTCTCTCAGTTTTCTATGTGTATCAATAAATATTTGCAGAGAATAATTCGATTAGGAAGTCATATACGATATTCCTCAATAGCTTTTCTAGCATTGCAATTCCAGAACCTTTACACAAAATGCATATCTGCGTATTCCTTGTTTGTAAATTTATACAGCATTTTCCTCTTGTTATAAGTTCAAATCACAAACAGTAATTTAAAGAATACTATAAAGGTAAACGAATACGAGTAAGAACGATAGCTAGTGCACAAAAATCACTGATAAAAATACACTCTTCTCACTTATCTCCCGTTGAGTTATGAAATGATAAAACTCGGCATGAAACTATTACAACAATGAAAATGGAAAACTGAACTTAACCTTATAATAGAATTAGTATTATGCAGGTAGCGCTTCTAGCGGCCAACCAATGTACTATAAATAACCTTCACTGCTTGGTTAGTAATGCATGAATTTCATAATTTTTAGTTTTTTGTGTTCTTTAATAAAATTGAATTTGAAAGAAATCTATTTGGTTTTTATTGACTTTATTTACATTATTTTTTTGAAAATAAAATTATATTCAATTTTCTTTCTTTATAGCCAATTTAACAGAGTTATAGCCCAAACGCAAAAAAGTGTGTTTTTTATCTTAATATTTTTTGCTTTATCTCAATTTTCTCCTAAACTATTAATAGAGTTAGAGTTTCTCCTAATAAAGGAGATAGAGTTCTGGGACGGGTTTTATATGATTTGACAGCTCATTTTATATAAAACTTATCTAATAAAATCAATTAACACCCTGAAAATTTTAGTGAGAGTTAATTTGACTGAGGGAGCTGAATTTCATTAAAATCTTCGACCATGTTTAACTCACCAATGAAGCGTTTCCTGACCCATGTTTATATGAACTTTTTACATCATTTTAGTGAGAGGAATAAGGTTGTGCATTATCGCAGATTCCTTCTGAAGCACCCTGTACATACTCGTTATGGGGAATATTTTACATCATTTTAGTGAGAGGAATAAGGTTGTGCATTATCACAGATTCCTTCTGAAACACCCTGTATATACTCGTTATGGGGAATATTTTGCATCATTTTAGTGAGAGGAATAAGGTTGTGCATTATCGCAGATTCCTTCTGAAGCACCCTGTACATACTCGTTATGGGGAATATTTTACATCATTTTAGTGAGAGGAATAAGGTTGTGCATTATCGCAGATTCCTTCTGAAGCACCCTGTACATACTCGTTATGGGGAATATTTTGCATCATTTTAGTGAGAGGAATAAGGTTGTGCATTATCGCAGATTCCTTTTGAAACACCCTGTACATACTTGTTATGGGGAATATTTTACATCATTTTAGTGAGAGGAATAAGGTTGTGCATTATCGCAGATTCCTTCTGAGACACCCTGTACATACTCGTTATGGGGAATATTTTACATCATTTTAGTGAGAGGAATAAGGTTGTGCATTATCGCAGATTCCTTCTGAAACACCCTGTACATACTTGTTATGGGGAATATTTTGCATCATTTTAGTGAGAGGAATAAGGTTGTGCATTATCGCAGATTCCTTCTGAAACACCCTGTACATAACTCGTTATGGGGAATATTTTACATCATTTTAGTGAGAGGAATAAGATTGTGCATTATCGCAGATTCCTTCTGAAACACCTTGTACATACTCGTTATGGGGAATATTTTACCATAAATGCTAATAATACTATTTATGAATAGTAGTTTAGTTTAAACTGTTGAAAATTATTATAAAATTTGAAAAAACTAAAATATTTAAAACCAAATATTATTTTTGAGACTATAACAAGTCGGTGAGTACCCAAGACAAAATGTCTTTTTAAGTAGCATCATCATACACCAAGAACCAATCATACAAAAATTATTGTAAAAATCACGTAAACCCATTTATTGCATTACAGTAGGTAAAATCATATTAGTGTTTAATAGACATTTTAAGTGCTTATTGAAAAAAAACATACATTTTCTAATTAAACAAATATTTTCAGTGTGGTCTGATGAAGAGTATATTGTAGAATATTCCTTGGAGTATGGATTCTTAAGGCTATCTTCTGCCACAAGACGTCGACTCTCTATACCTGTTATGGTAGTTACTTTAGACCCTAATAAAGATGTTTGTTTTGGTGATACTTTTTCACGCTTTGTGTTGGACGAGTTTCTTGGATATGATGATTTGTTGATGTCTTCAATTAAAACATTAGCTGAATCAGAGGACAACAAAGGATATCTGAGGTAAGTTAAAAGAACTTTGAATTTATATGTTAAAACAAATTTATTGATGGAAGAAAATTTAAACTCGCTTTTGTTAATTTTTTAAAAGTATAAACATCAGGATTTTCGCATATATTAATGCAATTATATATATATATATATATATATATATAGATTTTTTGGACTAGGAGACTGACAGACTTACCTTGGTAAGAGTCCACACTGTAGTCTTGAAATAGAAACACATAAAAGCACTTAAACAATGATATATTTCAACCACACAGTGGTCTTTGTCAATCGAAGAGAAAACACAAAAAGAAGACACAAAAAAAACAACAAAAAACACAAAAAACAAAAAAACAAAAAACACAAAAAGAAAACACAAAAAAACAAAAAAACAAAAACCACAAAAAAACAAAAAACCACTGTGTGGTTGAAATATATCATTCGTTAAGTGCTTTTATGTGTTCCTATTTCAAGACTACAGAGTGGACTCTTACCAAGGTAAGTCTGTCAGTCTCCTAGTCCAAAAAATCTAAATAATCTTTACCAACCAAAACTAACCTAAATATATATATATATATATATATATATATATATATATATATACAGTACAGTCTCGCTAATCCGGTCTCCGATGATCCGGACGTCCGGCTAATCCGGACGGCCCAAAATTTGTGTTTAGTTATAGTATTTTAAAGTGCACAATCAGTCTGCCGTCCACAAAAATATTTATTTTTATACGTCTATATGTGTTATTTTTCAAAGGGGTTTTCCTACTCTAATAGACAAATAATATAATTTATTCATTAAAATATGAATTTACCATATTATTTGTTTCTTTTGCCTATTAAAATAGGAAAAACGTCTTTGAAAAAATATATTCACATTAGATCTATCAACACTACAACGCACGTGACATCGGAGACATCTTGCGATAAACGAAAGATAAAGGACCGCTGACTAAACGGATAGTAAGTCTATCCGTCTGGCGTCAGGTCAGTTGTGTTGTCGGACGGATGCCTCCCTTACTGCTTCTCGCAAGATTTCTGCTCAGTTGTCATTTAATTCTAGTGCGATATTGATCTGTTTTTTTTTTTTATTTACGTCTCGTTCAGTGTTCAGTGAAAATGGCCACTAAACGTAAGTCAGTGATAGTAACAATGGAATAAAAACTCCAAGCTTTATTTCGTAATGGTGAAGGTGAATCGCTTACTAAAATTTCAAAAGAGTTAGGCGTGGGAAAACAAACTGTTTCCGATTGGAGAAAAAGTGACAGGAAATTGAAGATTTTTTTGCAAAAATAGTTAGTTAAGACAGTTTAGGCGGCAGAAGAACTTTAAAAAAACCAAAAAATGAAACCTTAGATGAAGCGTTGTATGTTTGGTTTTGCCAACAATGGGAACAGGGTGTTCCATTATCGGGTGTAAATTTGCAAACGATCGCTCTGAAACTGAATGAAAAGTTAAAAGGAGATCCTAATTTTACTGCCAGTGTGGGTTGGCTGTCACGGTGGAAGGAACGACACGGCATCCGTCAACTCGGAATAAGTGGTGAAATTTTGTCAGGTGACCGTGATGCAGGGAAAAATTCAAAGACAAATTTGGCAAGTTTCTCAGAGATGTAAACTTACAACCTTGTCAGGTGTTCAACGCTAACGAAACCGGATTAAATTATAAAATGTTCCCAAAAAAAACTTTAGCTTCCAAATTAGATTCAGTAGGAAAAGGCCATAAAGTTAAGAAAGAACGTATGACTTTGCTGCCCTGCAGTAATGCTTCTGACGATCTAAAATTTCCACTTTTGGTGATAGGAAAATCCGCAAAGCCTAGGGTTTTAAAAAATGTAAATTTAAGTGTTCTACCGGCCCAATACAAGTTCCAAAAATCAGCGTGGATGAACAGTCAAAATTTTAAGGACTGAAGTTTTTTGAAAACTTTGTTCCAACAACAGAAACGTTTTTAAAAGAGAAACAACTCCCTAGAAAAGCGGTTTTACTAATTGATAATGCCCCATGCCACCCAAATGAAGAATAGCGTCATGGTGACATTTTTATTATATTTCTTCCTCCTAACGTCACGGCTCTCATTCAGCCGATGGACCAAGGCGTGATAGAGACGATAAAACGGCGATATAGGAAAAAGTTAATTTTATCGCTTTTGTAACAACAAGAAGCAGATCCAGCTACACAATTTATTGAAATTCTTTAAAAAGTGACTATAAAGGATGTCATTTATATGGCTGCAGAATCGTGGGAGGAAATGCAACCGTCTACACTCCAAAAGAGCTGGAAAAAATTGTGGCCTGAAATGCCACAGGAAAGTAAAAAAACCGACAGTCAACCTACTAATGACGACGCAGAATTTGTTCAGATTTTTCAACAATTGGAAGGTTGGGCCGAGTTGAAAGACACTGATATTTCCGAGTGAATTATTAGTGATAATGACATTGGTTATCAAGTGGTCAATCATCGCGGTGTGCACTGCAAACGCAGAAAATGACAGCTCGTAAGAGGAAGACTACACAGACGAACCGGTCAGCCCAACTCATGATGGGGCGGCTGCAATGCTGGAGGGGTTGATGACCTACTTTGAGAAACAAACTGATACGTCAACTGCGGAGCTACTGACCTACGAGATCGTACTGTGAAACGACGTCATTCATAGTTAAAACAAAAGAACATTACGGACTTTTTTCACTAAGTTTTTTAAAGTTTATTTTTGTTTCAGTTTCATTTTTGTTTGAGTTTTGTGTGCATTTATACATATAGTGTAAATAGCTTTATGTGAATACATTTATTCAACGAGAAAGATGCTTTGATATTTTTCATGTCATACCTTTTCTGTTACAATTACAGGATTTTTTGCTAAATAAGCTATGAAATACTGTACTTTATAGCTATATTTAGGCATCAATTTCACTAAAACTACAATTTCAATATGTTTCCCCGCCTAAAACACATATTGTATGCATTTGTTTGGCTTTTTCCGTCTAATCCGGACTTTCGTTGATCCGGACAGGGTCCGGTCCCATCAAGTCCGGATTAGTGAGACTGTACTGTATATATATATATATATATATATATATATATATAAATGCCTACATTTAAATGCCTACATTAATCCAGAAATATATAAATCAAATTTCGCAAATCATTGTATTAATAATAAGCACCAATTTCCAAATATAGAAAATATGAGACTTATAAAAGAAATTAATAAGGGATTAAGAATGAATATATATGAAGCATTTGAAATATATAAACACAATAATAATAACAAATTAATAAAAGAACAAATACAAATACATTCTAAATTTGATACTATATTCAATGTCTATAATGTTACAGCAACAAAATAAATTTAGCAATTTGTATAAATTTAACAACAATTCTATTTCTAAATAAACATATGTTTTAGGCCTATAGCTTACATTATTGTAATTTTCATTCCTGATGATGTTGGTACTGTTTGCCAACGAAAAGCTTTGGGTATAAAATAATAAATATTCTTGTATTTGAATAACCTGTGTTGTTTTAAATTATTAAACAAGAAAACGTATTTTATATTTATATATATATATATATATATATATATATTCCATTAAAAGTATTCTTGTTTTTGAAATATTTTTATACAGTAGAGTCTCGATAATTCGAGATAGATTATACCGAGTCCATTAGAAAAATCAGGAGTTATAATGAACATAAATACTATAAATAACTATGAACAAAATACGTTTATAGAACTTTATTGATTACAGTGCTTATATAAATTAAGGTTGCTCTGGAATACATTGTTCATCATCGTTGCTAAGTTTTTTGAGAAAAGTTGTTATCTGTCTTCTGGGTTTGCTTTTCAGATTGTTTTTGCACTATGGTGTTGTGTAGACGTCTTAGAAGAAGTACATCTGTTGGTGTGTTAACTGTCGGTTTTCAATATACTGTAGTGCAGTTTCCAAGGAAGCCGTTCCTTTACCATGATTAATTTTCCCTTCTTGTACTGTCTCGGTCGAAACTTCATCTTGACTCTTTTCATCACTGCCTTCAGTAGTTTTTTGTACCATTTCAATAATCGTAACATCGTTACCTTAAATCGTTCACATCAGAATTTTCACAACCTGGAAGTTTTTTTGATAGGAAATGTCAATTCTGTTTCTTCTTGTGGATCAATAACACAGCGAACAGTTTCATTATGACTCAGGATTTTATTCCATGACTTATTTGATGTTTATGGAAAGTATTCATTATTATTTTGTTCCATGATTCAGCTATCCAGTACACAACTCCCTTATTTTTTTTTTAGAAAGCCTACAATGTTTTCTTCCCCTTCAGTCACTTCCAAAAGAGATTGTAAAAGGTAACGTATGTATTTTTTTCTCATACATTTTAGAACACACTGAACCATCATCTGGATTAGGTTTGTAACATGTATGGGAAGATATAAAGCACAGATATCTTCAGAGTACCGTTGATATTAATCGAGATTCGACAGTGCTTTGTCTAACAGTAAAATAGTCTTTAGAGGGAAATTTTTTGCTATTAAAAACTCTTTGGTTTTGCGAACAAAGTTATAAAAAAACACACTTTGAATAGTTCTCTATCCATCCAATCAGCACTTTAGTCTTATATGTAAGCGGAGTGGCTTAGCCGCCTTGAATATAACGAGAACTCGAAAAATTCGGGACTCGGAATTTCAAAACTCTACTGTGTGTTGTTTATTTCTTGTTTTATTTTTAAAATGTCAGGTAAATGAAACTTGAACTTATAATTCTGGACAACTGTGACATATTTCAATATTGTTGTATATGTTTCCAATTGTAACCTATTTGCGTAACCTGTGCTCATCTCTTGCTAGACTTTTAATCTGGGTGTTTTGAAATTTTCGTGTGTGATAAACCTTGAAACATGGTTCTTTGCATAATGGGACATGACACTCCCAATACCAGAAAGATGTGACTTTCCTCTTGGATTTCCCACTCCCTTTTGACCTCTTTGCAGAACACATTTTATACATTCTTTGTATTTTATTTTTTCCTGGTGGTGCTGGTAGTTTTTCTAAAATATGCTTACCAGTAGGATCCCGGCTGAGTGATAGGCCACTTGACCACGGTTGGTTCAAAACGCATACGCAAGGTTTCTAATAAAGGTCGTAGATTATGAAAAGGACCATATCCTGGTTGCCCCTCTGTTTACAAAGCAGAGTGTCATTTATATGAAAGTGGCTCATGATCAACATGAATATAACACGTCTATCACTTGATTACATCCCCTTTGTATACAGCTGGGAATAAGTCAGTAGTAACGCATTGCATGTTATCTAGTGGTGAAATGTGGTACTAATATTCAGAAAACATCACAGAGTACGCTAAACCCTTAAAAAAACGGAATACGCAATATAATTATACGGTGAATTACAAACCTGTAAAACTACATGATATAGTTCTACAGTAGTAACGGTGATCCGTTAAGATACGTAATCCATGCTGAAAGTGTTTAAAACATTTTATTTATAGGAAAATGACATTACAATATTTCGATTAGCTTTGCTTGTCATACAGTTCTGTGTTTGACCTCAATATTTGTCAGTGATTTCCAAATTAATAAAATTACAGATAAAATTTTTATTAACATTCTTATGCATTGGTTCATTGTCATCTGTGGATTTAAGGCTTTTTTTCACTATGAATTTTCATAACAGTTTAGTTTTAATGAATAACATTTAGTATTTAATACATGATAATTATTACAACTTGATGCCTTTTCTTATAGGAATGTTATAACAGGAGAGCATTACCGCTTTGTGAGCATGTGGATGGCTCGTACATCATATATTGCAGCTTTTTTCATCATGCTAGTTTTTGTAAGTAGGATTTTATTTTTATTTAGTATTTAATTATAAGTAATTAAATAAAAACTTGAAATTATGAAATGTTAAATACATTAGGCTGTTAGCTTGTTTGCAACAAAAAGAAGATGTTTTGGCACAGTAAGAATTCTCAAAGAATTTATGAGAAGTCACTGCACTCATTGTGTGTTACAGTAACATCGGCCCGTATTATTTTGATGATGCAAATGGCAAAACAGTGACAGTTATCGGTGCATATTATACTTTCTTGAGACCACGGCAGAGGTGGCGACATTTACTCAACAATAACAATGTTTATTTCCGCCACTGCACACACCTAGCAATGGTGTATCATACATTTCCAGGCAGGGTTATTTTGAGTATCGGTGATATCCATGGCCTCCATGTTCGCCAGATTTTGATTTTTTTGTGTGGGGTGTTCTAAAGTCTCGCGTCTACATCCAGAAACCCCGAACATTGATGGATTTTAAAGACACAATTAATTAGGAAGTAACAACACTCAATCGTGACTGTGGGGTCCTGGAACGTGTAATGGAAGACTTTCAGAATAGGATTGAAGCCTGCAGTCAAGGAAGAGGACATCACCTGACTGACATTATCTTCCATAAGTAATGGATATCTGAAATTGAAGTGTAAATAAATATTTTAATGTAATGTAAGTTTTAATTAACAACATAACAAATAATGTTAATTTAAAAAAAGGTTTGATTTTTTTCGGTCCCAGCTTCTAATTTTAATTCGTGTAGACAACCCAGATTTGGAATATCCTTAGGTTAATACAGCCCTCATTGTGTTATTCCAATCGCTGGGCATCATTAATATTAAAATGTTTAGAACATATAGACTTTACAAATATACTTTACAAAATGTGAACAAAACTTTTGTTGTATTTGTGTTTATTAATTAAGGTTGGTCATTAATTAAATATTAATCATGGCTAATAAAAGATCATTAGTAATATAAAACTTCCCATGTTATCACCACTGTCGTTGACCTTTGGTGTCATCTCTGGCCGTTACACTCACTCAAGTTTTTTTAGTAATTCAGAACTATTTAATTTCTGACAGGATGTTATATTATTACCATAAAATATTAGTGTTGGGCTCTTCTTCCTGACTGGAGACTGGAAAAAAATCACTAGATCAGAGTTTCTATGAAATTCAATCTAGAACAAGTAATATAAAAAAAATTGTTTAAAATAAATTCTTACTTATTATTTTTTTATTACTAAAACTCGGAGGGACCTTATCGGTGTAGAGCACTTAGCTGTAGCCTTTGTACTCTCTTCCCATCCCTACCACAGGACTAGCTTAGTGGATACCTACCTCTTTGCAGAAATCAAGTACCCACCTGATGCTAGATTTTCTGATATCCTCTGGTGTACATACCTGCCAGCCAAACCACTTTCTCCTTGTAGCTCCCAAAGCAGAACACTCACATAGTACATGGATTGGGCTTTCCTCTTGGTCCTCGTCGCATCTCTTGCACACAGGGGATCTAGATTTTCCAATTTTGTATTGGAACCCCCTCAGATTCCCATGACCTGTAACCAGCTCTACAGTAGCTCTGAGTTGATGTCTACTTAAGGAGAGTAGTTCTTTGCCCTACAAATCTCCTGAGCAATCCCACAGTACCTTGGATTTGTTACACCCCAAGGTTACATTCCATTCTTCCCTGCACAACCTGTCTATATGTGCCGTGATCCTCTTGTGCCCCTCCTGAGGCGGCATGCCCACTGCCCTCAGCAACGGTCCTTGGGTTATACACCCTTGTTTTGCTAAGGCGTCAGCTCTCTCATTCCCTATCTAGCCAGAATGTCCTGGAATCCAGGTTAGGTTGAGTGAATTATACTTACTCAGCTCGGCTAGAGAAGCCATAGTCTCAGCCACCAACCTAGAGCTGGTACTAGCCTTACCTAAAGCCTTCAGAGCTGCCTGACTGTCCGAGCAAATCCAGATGGTCTTGCCCCTCCTGCCAGACCCTATTATTTCCTCAGCACATAGTTTGATCGCAAGCACCTCCCCCTGGAAGACAGAGTTGTAGTCCTCCAGGCGATGACAAAATCTGTCTTGGTGTCTCGGTCCACTAAATCCTGCTCCCACTCCTTCCTTCATCTTGGACCCATCGGTGAACCAGATTTCACTATGTCTGGGTCTATACTCCGCCCATGCCTCTCTTGCAGGAATAAGGATTTTGTAGTTTCCTTTATCCCTCTTAAGAGACAGTATCTTATCCTGAGGTTCTATCCAGAGCTCCTTCAGTGAATCCCCAAATAGCTGTTTATGAAGTTTGCTACTTGTCTTCCACTGCCCAGTACAGCTTAGCCGGTATGCAGTTTTCATTGCCTCCATCCTAATTTGAAGACTCAAGGATGGAAAACCCAACATAACCCTCATGGCCGCACATGCTGTGCTTCTCCTTGTAGCTGTTATGCCTCTAAGGAAGAGCCCCTGCGCGCGGTCCAGCATTCTTTTACTTGTTTCTTTCTGTGCCCTGTCCCACCAGACGATAGAGGCAAAGACCAACCTCGGCACCACAATGGCGGAATAAATCCAGTTCATCTGACGTGGACCCAAACCCCATCTCATGCCTATTGCTCCTCTGCATCGGTTCGTTCAAACAGACAAATGACTATTTGAGAGCTATTGGAAGATCTTAACATCTTGTACAGTTCTGTTCAAAGAATTTTAACCAATAATTTGCAAATGAGACTAGTGATTGCAAAGTTTGATCCTAGAGTGATGAACAGAAGGAAAATCGTGTGTCAGTCTGCACAGAGTTGAAGGATCGGCTTCATGCAG
Source organism: Prosapia bicincta (assembly GCA_036971475.1). Taxonomy (NCBI): domain Eukaryota; kingdom Metazoa; phylum Arthropoda; class Insecta; order Hemiptera; family Cercopidae; genus Prosapia; species Prosapia bicincta. The sequence goes on along the minus strand of JBAIZL010000002.1, from coordinate 85,597,043 downwards.
ATCCAGACTTCAGGGCCAAAATTATATCTGGCTATGAAAGTCGGGTTTATGGGTATGACCCTAAGACAAAAATGAAGAGTTCCAAATTATAAACCAGTGTATCTGCTTGCCCTAAGAACACACGTTAGTCAAAATTGATCATCAATGTCATGCCCATTGTTTATTTTTTCGATAGTGAGGGAGTAGTGCGATCAGAGTTCGTTCCAACTGTGAACTTTGAATATTATAAGGCCGTACTGGAACGTTTGCAAAATAATATACGAAGAAAAAGACCAGAAAAATGGGCAAATTGCTTTCTTCTTTATCACGACAATGCGCCGTGTCATACCTCGCTTCTCATTCGCGAGTTTTTGGCTAAAAAAAGTGTTCCTGTCTGTCCACATCTGCCATACTCACCTGATTTACCACCATGTGACTTCTGGCTCTTCCAAAAAATTAAAACTGTGCTTAAGGAAATGGTTTTGACACCATTCTTGACATTAAAAGGGCCATGATCAAACTGCTAAACACTCTTCCGATAGAAGCCTTCCACAAATGTTTTCAGTCATGAATTCAATGTTGGGATAAGTGCATTGCTAGCCAAGGACATGACTTTGAATGAGATTAAATTGAATTTAATGTGTTTATTACTTTTTGAAAAAAATTATGCACTGTATTATCGTTTATCGCCTAACTTGTTATATCCTTAAGAGGTGGTTATTACCCCTGTAAATTGTTAGAATTTAGGAAATTTGGGAAAATGTAGACCACCTCTATGGTATGACCAGTCTGTTTTAAAACTATCTGTATAGTCTGAACCTTTTAACCGTACCCTTGGCATTGAGAGATCGCAATAGGCGAGACAGGAGGTAGAAAGTTAGTATAAATACTTTCCTACAAACATGATAAGGACTGTCAAAATACTCATAGTTAGTAATTATAAAACTACAGTATTACGCTGTCCTCAGTTTCCATTCAAATGCATTGCTGGTTGTAGCCTTCAAAAGCTGTTGATGTATAGAAAATTCTGAAAATGTAACATGTTTTCAGAAGTGGTAGTACACAAGAAAGCAAGTGCACGGTTATCTGAACTCAACAGTGCATTAAGTCTTAGATTTATTTAAATTATTCCTTGTTTTAAAACTATATGTATAATCTGAACCATTTAACAGTACACTTGGCCTTGAGAGATCGCAATAAGCGAGACAGAAGGTAGAGAGTTAGTATAAATACTTTTCTACAAACATGTAAGGACTGTCAAAATACTCATAGTTAGTATTTATAAAACTATAGTATTACGCTGTCCTCAGTTTCCATTCAAATGCATTGCTGGTTGTAGCCTTCAGAAGCTGTTGATGTATAGAAAATTCTGAAAATGTAACATGTTTTCAGAAGTGGTAGTACACGTGAAAGCAAGTGCACAGTTAGCTGAACGCAACAGTGCATTAAGTCTTAGATTTATTGAAATTACTCCTTGTTTTGAAAACTATGATTTTCTTTAGTAATTGCACATTGTATGAAACAAAAGGTAGAATATAAGACAAAAATGTGTAGATGGCCAGTCTTAAGTAGGTGCGCGATTGATATATATATAGAAAACAAAAAACTACCCCTATTCAAAAGCATTAGTTTTTGTAGTGTGTGCTGCATCAAACCTATCCCTATTACAGGCATTGCGGTAGTTTAGAAAACTGATATAAGTAAATTAGTTCAAAACTTTATGTAAATGACGTGGTTAATATAACAAATAAAATAGTGTCCTTTCAGCCTTGTAAAATCTACATTTTTGTAATATAAATACTATACCTCATATCATAATGTCTGTGGAATGGTCTTTTGCTTCCTCTACCCTTCCTCCCACCTGTGCTTGCTTGCCAGCGTACGCGTGACTAGCTTTATGTCTTTTTATTTGACCATTCATTAAAAATAATAATAAGTTTGAATACTTAGATTACATACAGACTATTTTAAAATAATAATACCTCAATATCCTTACAAACTTAAGCTAAAATGTGAAGTATATTTAGACAGATTTCTTTTCAAGTTTATGACCTAAGCCTGTCAAAATACAGAAACTGATCCAAGAAATACAAACCTGAATTTGTTATTCTATTCAATTATTTTGTAATTAGGAAGCATAATCAAAATTTATTTTTTCCGGTGTTATAGAAAAATGATAAAGCTCTAAAATTCTTTTTTTGAGGGTTGTTGGTGGTTTTTCCATGCTCTGCTAGTAACCTCTCCCTATTTGTTTTCATACTGCCAAATTGTTACTTGCGAATATGTTTGATATTTTCAATCAGATGGCTTAGTAAATCGAAAAGGGTAAATTTATTTTCTAGGGCAGCTTTGCACAGTAAGGTGGGATGACTAGTAAGACCAAAAATTTGGGCAACCTTTTGGTCAGATAATTTTTCAAGATCTCAGTTTTGTTATGGTACATACAAAATGCTTTAGAAAACGAGTTGTACTTTATAATGAAAATATTGGCAAAATGCCCAACACCACGAAAGTAGCTAATATAACAAGTTACATAAGATTAAATCGTTATTTACATTTCAATGACCATGCCATCATCATCATAGGGTTTAATTTGTAATTTATTGGATTATAGATTGTATTTTGTAATAAGACCAAATTTTGTAATTTTGCCATTTTGATGATGATTACATGGGCATCAATATCTACATAAGGGTTTAATCTTAGGTTATTTGTATTATCAGTTATTTTTGATTATTTTTGTGGTATCGAAATTTTCGCCAATATTTCCAGTGTAATATATTGCACCACTGTGCTATTGGTATGTATACAGTTTTACTTTACTCTTGCTCACTACTCATTATCTTCTCCATATCTCTGACTAGAAACATTAATAAATTCTAAGTAATTATTTAAAAAATTTAGTTATAACTATTAATTTACTTTAGTCACATATTTCAAAACTGTTCATTTATGAAGCCTAATCTACTATTGAACAATGAATTGACTGTTTTGAAATGTGCCAGCATATTTAGTTAACTCTAGTTTCACTTAATTTTTTAAATAATTATTTATGATTTAAATCAGAGAGATGAAGATAATTACAACCAACATTAAATTACTCTATCAAGAATAAATAATATAATTTTTTTTAAAAGTCAATTCCTACTTAAATCAACAAAGAAAAATTTTATTTTACTTCTTTTTAATTTATAATTACAATTAATATATATATATACATTCAGTGATTCGACAATGGTCAAGTGACTGAAAGGCGCCTCATCACACAAGGTAAAATCATTGCACTTAATGGTGGATAAAATTACTTACAATAGTAATATATTAACTTCATAAAGTCAGTGCAACGGAAAAACAATGGATAACGTATTATATATATATATATATATATATATATATATATATATATATATATATAGGTTAGTTCTAGTAGAGCTTAAAGCTTATTTAGGAATTTTTGGACTTGATAGGAGACTGACAGACTTACCTAAAGGCAATAGTCCAAAACTAGGTAAGTCTGTCAGTATCCTATCAAGTCCAAAAATTCCTATATATATATATATATATATATATATATATATATATATATATATATATATATATAAATATATTAAATATGGTGAGTTAATAAATTAAAAATATTTCAAAAACAAGAATACTTTTAATGAATATATTTATTCAAAGCTTTTCACCGATAAAATAGTATCAGCATCTTCAGGAAAATAATTATCTAATGAAAAAAATCGAAGATAATTAAATAAAAAAAATAAATAAATAAAAAGATTTTTTTTTATTAGATAATTATTTTCCTGAAGATGCTGATACTATTTTATCGGCGAAAAGCTTTGAATAAATATATTCATTAAAAGTATTCTTGTTTTTGAAATATTTTTAATTTATTAAATATATATATATTAACCTCCCAGATAGCTTGTCTTAGCAACTGGGCGGGTCCACGGGTGGCGGATAGTGGAACGGCCTATAGATATATAGGTTACTTGTGACTAAGGATTCCGGAAGGTTTCTGAATAAGCAGGCCCGGACCAAGGCAATGGTTCAAAGGTGAGGAATTATCCCTCCTCGTCAGTCAACCGGTTGGGTGTGGTAGAAATAACTGCTCTGACTGGGGACTGGGGTAGTTGGGAATTAAGCCCTCACAATGCTACTCTCACCTCCCAGGTGAACCAAGGGCAATGCGGCTGTGAAGTATGGGCGGGAAACTACCCTAACAACACAGTTGTAACAAAAGAAAGTAAAGCAGGCTGTTCGCTCCATGAGCAACAGTTAATAATGTCCTGAACTTGGGGTGTGCTTCAAGGTCAGTGACTGAATACCTAATCCAAGGTGGAAGGCATCGTGCCGATGGATGAATGGCTGCAGGGTATAAAATGCAGTAGCACACGATCCCCTTGAGGAACCAGACAAAACCTCATTGTATGTTGTTTTGCCAGGGCAGTGGGGGTTCTGCTCTGGTTGACCATTCTTTCCCCCATACTTGGAAAGCTAATGGACCAAGTAAGTACACAAATTGATGTTGAGTCTGCACAGACAGTGGGAGCCAATGAGACGGCAAACCGTGAGTCTGTAGCAGATGTGTGAACGGCAACCACTACTGGGGGTGCGGGGGCGGCTACCAAGCTGCCGATTGCAGAAACCTGTGAAATGGTTGTAGAGTTGAGCACGCTTTCTCTACGGAGAAAGCGTATGAGTGGAGCGGCCAGAAGGCGGCTCCAAAGAGATCAGGTGAGAGCAGCGGGAGGGCCAATAATCCTGAGCATGCAACGCAGGGGAGGCCAAAACCGAGCCGAGCATGTTAACATCCAGGGTTTGGATGTTATGAGGGGTAAGGTGCAACAGGTGGGAAGCAATCAACCACAAGCACCAAACCCCAGCATGGAGATTGCATACTCGGACAACTGGGCTAATCTCCCAGATATTTCGGGACATATGAGTATCGAGTGCGTGATCAAAGAACCTGTCTTGGAGATGGGCAGTGACCACCTTACTCGGACGTTTGCACCTGACCAGGCCCACCAAACTATGATAGAATGGTCAGGGTCAGTAACATCGGGAGCTCAGATCTGGTACACAGATGGCTCCAAGATGGACTTCGGCACTGGAGCAGGGGTGTATTGTAAAAACCCAAGGGTAAAACTAGTTTTTTCCTTGGGGAGGCATACCTCTGTCTTTCAGATTGAAATATATGCTATAAATGCCTGTCTGGGAGAGATAGCGAGAAGGGGAATACACAGGACCCGGATTGCTATTTTCTTTGACAGTCAGGCAGCAATTAAGGCACTAAACGGACATGTGGTCAGTTTATTTTCTGATTTGTCAGGCACAAGACTAGATGTTTGGGCTTTATAAGGAATATTTATAAACTCGTGATACTTACAGCATAAATAAAGAAAGATATTTATGGTCCATTGACCTTTTGTCAGACGTCTGAACATAATAGAATGCTTCAGCAATTTTTATGTCAACTCAAGTGAGAAGCTTTGTAGAGCTATAGAATTTACTCGGTGTTGGTCAGTAGTGTAAATATTTTTATAATTAATGTATTCCTGTATACATTTGAAATGAACAACAATAGTGAAACACCCGTATTAAAAGTTGCTCCCGTATAAAAAAATATAATGTTTAGTGCTTTATAAGTGAGAATATTTTTGTAGTTAGTCTAAATACAACTAAATTGACACAAGAAATTAATTTGTACCCGCTAGTGTCCAAGGCGTTCATATAATTAGATCCGCAGGTTAAGTGGTAATAATTATAAGTTTTATAAATCCAATATGACTAAGTTTATTGCTTACTCAAATTATAGTGTTTAACTTAAATCAGTGACATGATAACTGTACCCGAAACGGTCGTCATAGACAAAAAAAAGTAGGACTATTTTGACTGGAAGGGTACTCTACACCTTTCATAATTCGAATTTTTGTGAATTTTAATGTTTTCATTGGTCCCTTCAGCTAAGAATTATCCAAGCTCTACTGTATATTAAAGAAGAGCTGATGAGGAACATACCCTTGGAGAATGCACCAACAAATCATAATTCCTTTCATTAGTTTATTTTTAACCTTTTTTCTCTCTTTAGTTTCATTACAATTTGGTTAATATAGTAATGTCTCTGTTTTAAAAATTTCTGATAATTTCACTCAGCTTTTCATTTTTGATTTCAATAAAGGCGTTTTCAAAGGCTATAAAACATACATTAGTATCTTGGTTGATGTCTACTGTCTGTTTAGAATGTGGTGAGCAGAATGTCTGTTCAGCAGCGAGTGGTGAACTGTTCACGTGAACAAAACTATTTCGGCAACCCTATTGGCTGTGTGATCACGTGATAAAAGTGAAATGTCCTGCCGCCCGATTAATAGTTAGTCTGGAAACGTCCAGGGTTACATTTGCTCGTCTGTTTATTGTGCCTGACATTTTTTAGCTGTTAGTGACAGTTGAATAATTTACAATTGTTGTTTGTTATATTTGTGTTTGTGGGGTTGTTGAATTTTAAGAATTAAGTTTTAAGCAATGTCATCACTCGTGAAAAGTATAAACGAGGACAAGTGATACACTGCGGGCAAAGAGAAGTTATTTTACGCCTTTATAAAAATTTAAAGGATGAAAATTCAGACAACTGTGTTATTGTAATGGACAACACTCCGTATCATTCTGTACAAGGTTTACCTACGACCCGTTGGAATAAGCAACAAATTCGAAAATGGTTGACTGACAAAGGGATTTTTTCAGAGGAAACCATGTTGAAGGTCGAATTATTAAAACTCGTGTCCTATAATAGGCCAAAATACAAAAAATACGTCATCGATGAAATTGCTAAAGAAATAAATAGAATAGTTTTGAAACCACTCCTAATCACTGTGAGTTAAACCCAATAGAAATGGTATAGGCTGAGGTTGAAGGTTATGTTGCTTCTAACAATGCAACTTTTAACATTAAAGAGGTGCACAGACTGTTAACTGAAGTTGTCTCATGTGTTACACATGATAAGTGGGAAAAGTATGTGGAACATGTGGTGGACGTTGAAGAGCCGAATATGTAGAAGTTAGACAATATAACTGAAGAGATCAAGCCATTCATCATAGCTGTTGATGACAATTTCTTGTCGTCATCGGAATCGGATTTTATAGACCCCTTAGACATGGAATAGTAACATGGTAAGTTAAAAACTTGTAGCATAAATTATTGAATAGTCTTATTACTTTCATTAGTCTACAATTATTTTTTTTGAATGATATTTTTTTTGAAGTGTACCACTGTAAGGCGTAGAACTAATTGGCATGCATGATTGTGAACCGAATTCATAGCTTACCGTCCCATGCACGTGTTCACCTCGTGATAGTGTTTACATCTACTGCAAACACATTCTGAACCACTAAACTATTCTGAAACCATTCTGCTGCTGTGTGAACCACACGTTTCATCAATACACTAAGAAACTAACATGTCTCCTATGTCTTAGCCTGCTTCTAATTATCAATTGAGCGGAGATCATCTTTCTCACATTAATTTTTTTTGTATTTTTCGATTCCTTCTGTTATCAGCTCACATTCTTCTGAGATATATATGTATATATCGTTCAAATTTTCAGTCGTTAACAAAATACGTTTTTATTCATCCACTCAAATACATTTCTTTTAACCTATAGTGGATGGCACTTGATGTTAATACAATTTTCTAAAAAATTTATTCAATAATTAAATTATAAAAGATTAGGGGGTCTAGGTTGGATTTAAACTGAGTATCTTCATGTTCGAAGTTTAGTGCTTCGGCAAAGTGCAAACTTTCCCATACCTAGAAATCTACTTTTCAAAGATTTATAGAATTTTTTGTCTGCATCCGGTTGTCGTCAAAACCTCTATGAAGGGAATAAAATAAACAAACAAACTGGATTAACGGATAAACTGGACAATATGAAACAAAAGCAAAATGAAACTACAACACAATGCAAGTGGCAAAAAAAAAGAAAGTGTATAAATAGTAACAAACATAAATAATAGCCCAACACCATACATTGAAAGGAAAATAAAAAAAACAAGGAAATTCGCTTTTTATTTTGCCACCTAATAGTGTTAATCTGACATATGTATATACATATTTATATTAATTCTAGGTATAAAAAAAACAAGCTAAAATAAAATTTTTCGTAGTTGACTTGAGTAAGAATTAAAATTTAAAAAAAAATTTATATGACCTGTTTTTGATTTAATGTTATGGGTTTTTGCCAAGTATTTTTGCTTTTAAATGTGTATTTGTGTTGCACTGTATGTTAAAAATAATAAAATATCAAATTTGTATCTCCTGAAGTTTTAAATTGAAATGTAGAGCAATTATTTAAAATTAATTACACATGTTTTTCAGATTTTATTATGTATAATTGGGAATAGTAAACCAAAATATTTATAATAGATTAAGTAGTAGCAGTGCTATCTTCTTTTCACTGATCTTGAGATTTAGTAATTTTATGTAAACTTGACTTATAATTTGGGTAGTTGTTTATAAGAGCGGTCACTTATGATATTTTGGAAAATTGTTCAAAACCACCAAATAGGACGTTATCCACAAGATTTTTTTTTATTGAGGAAAGTTACTTTTGTTCAATATAAAGTAGGGTAAAAAATTCAGTGCAATGGCATAAGTTGTGAATGGGCGCGGAATGATACAAATGGTTCATGACGTCACAGTGCATCAAGTTGTGCATCGGCCGCGGAGCGGTTCAGTGACGTCACGCATATCTTTCGTGTGTAGATATTTGAGAAATGTTTTGGCTTAAATTTCATGGTTTTTTCATACATATATTTAAATATATTTATAAAGTC
>JBAIZL010000002.1:85458233-85583233 GCA_036971475.1 Prosapia bicincta | reverse complement strand
GACTCAGTTTCTTTTGTTTTTAGTTATTAACTTTTTATCTTCTTCTAAACCTTATATATAGTTGAACCTAGTTCTGTGCTTTTCCATGCGCGTTTTTGCTTTCAGATTATCTGCATATACATTGTCCATATTTTACATATACATTTTGTATTAAAAATATAGTAATTTTTGGTATAGTATGTTGCGATTTCAATTTCTTGAGTATCTTTTCACTGGTTAACAACTGGAAACAAAAACTAAGATGCCAGTTACTCAATGGAAACTTACGTTTTATCTCAGTCAACATTTTTACCCTAGGGAGAAATAAATTAGAACTAAAAGTGTAGATTTTAAAATAACTTATGATATTTAAGAATATTTTTACTTTTAAAACGTTTAATTACTGTCTGATGTTATGGTTTCTTGATATAGTATCATATTTTCTATGCTGGTTGATTATAATGAGTTTAATACAAAGTTTTCAAAGCATTTAAAAAATAATTGTGGGAGATTCTACCTTGGTCATTTATTTCAGATTTATCTTATTCATCATCAGATTTTTTAAAATTGTATCTAGCTTATTGTCTTCCATTTGTGTTATACTATTTTTATGTTAATTTTCTCTATTTTCCCAATAAGATTTGTTGAGTATTAATAATATTAATATTATTAAATTCCTTCTATTAGCTCACACTCTCCCGATATATATCTTGAAAAAATTATCAATCGCGAATAAAATACGTTTTTATTCATCTAATTAAGTTGAAATACATTTTTTAAAAACCTATAATGGATGAAAATTGATGTTAATACAGTTTTTTGAAATATTTATTCATTCATTAAATTATAAAATTTGCGTGTCCAGCCGTATTCAAACTGAGAATCATCATGTTCTGTGTCAACTCTCCAGTGCCTAGAAATAAATTTCTCAAAGGTGTAAATGAATTTCCCCCCCCCCCATATGGTTGTTGTCAAAACCTCCATTGTACAACCTTAAACTGTTGCCATGGTTACCACACAATATCATAAATAGTGCTCTAGGGTAACTAAAATAAAATGTTTCTTTGTTAACCTCAGTAGGAATTTACTTAATTTTTTAAAAATATTACTTGTTTTTTACATTTTACTTTAATTTATGTAAATAAGGGTTTTGTTTTATATTTCTGTTGGTATTGTTTGGTTACAATATTATACTAGTTACAATTTTTTTTTTCATTCCATCTATATGGGCATTATATGGCAACCTCTGTTTTTGGTTTAAGGAACAGGACACACATGCACAGACATTAACCATAACTAGAAATCTTACACATCAACAAAAAAGGACCACATCTCAACACACTAGAACAATATTAAATTTACAAACACACATAAACACAAAATACAAACATATTAAACAAAGAAACCCAATACAAATCTCACATACTCTTTGACACTATCAAAAACCTACCTTTAAAACCGTCACTTCTTAACTTAACAACAACTCCAAGCAGAAAATTTAGACAGTGATGAAGATCGCCACGGAGCAATCAAAATCATTCTGTCTCAGTAAGCTTTTACAAATTTACAAAATAAATTAAGGTTTGGATAGTCATAAACTAATGTAAAAGTGATAAAAGAAAAATGTTTTTCAAAAGAATCTTTTATTTTGTTATTGTATGAGTGTAGTCACCTCAGGATAATGAGATCAGGTTGATAATATGACTCTCCCAAAACCTTCTCTTCATGCAACAAATAAGTGTTGATTGTTGTAGGAAAATAATAAATAATTAGTTGGTCAAATTAAAAATATAGATGAACAATGTAAAATAAAATGTGGTCAGAAATATCAAAAATATTATGAATAAATTGAAAATTTGAAGGATGTTTAAGCCGTAAATAAATATATGTTTGATGTAGTCAATTTTAGAAAATACCCCACATTTGTTTTAAAAATCCTGCATTTAAAAATCAAATGGGGCCAAAGTTTTGGTAAAAACCATTTGCCCTTATAGCTATTTGTTTTCCATTTTTTTTACAGTGGGTCAAGTTCAAAATAAAATTAAACAATGTAAAATAAAATGTGTAAAAAAATATCAAAAACATGAAAAGATTTATGGAAAATTTAAATCATAAATAAATATATGTATCATGTAGTCAATTTTAGAAAATGTCCCACATTTATTTTAAAAATCCCGTATTTAAAAATCAAATGGCCAACGTTTTGGCAAAAATTATTTGCCGTTACAGCTACTTGTTTTACATTTAAAAAACAAATTAAGAACACTGTATTAAATGATCTATTGATTATTTTTTAGTAATAATAATTAAAATAAATTTAGAAAGAAACATATTTTTTATTGTTTCAGACTGTGTCAATTTCAATGCTGCTCCGTTACTCCCACCACCAGATTTTTGTCTTTATAGGTAAGTAAATTTGTGTGTTGTTCATATTCTGCTTTATCAGGTTTGCTGCACTGGTACACCTTTAAATCAATGTTATAATGCTGAAACACATTAACTAACTCCTAGAACATATAGTTGTGAGCTTTGTGGTGCAGCATCCCATTTGATGTTGACAGCAAATCACACTCTAACCCTTTGATTAGCAACATGTGCCTGCCCTGATATGGTCCCTGTGAGCAACATATTTTTGAAAGAATTTTACACGTTTTCTTTTTTCTAATTTGTTTTCTTTATTTTCTCTATTTTTTAAAATTATTGTAATATTTGTTAGTACATTTTTTTATTACTGATTTTCTCATATTAACTCAATTTTATGTTACCTTTACTAACAATTTCTTTGCTAAAAATTATCTGTTAATCTTTTTTTTGTAAAATACTGGACAAACTTTGAAACGATCTATAAAACGTGGGAAGACCCATAGACTTTAAACACAACAGAATGGTGACTATTTACTCTGTGTAGTATTTTTGTCCAGATAGTTGCAAATATTTAACCTAGAATACAGGAATACCCCTTACTTACTTGATAGGTGGGTTTGAGCGATAGCCGTGTAAGTCGAATTCGCGTAAGACAGGGTTTAATTTTACATACAATCAGATAGGAATCATTTTTAATTGAGACCAAAGACTAAATAAATTAATAATTTAGAAGAAAAATGTGTATGTATTAAAATCCTAAATACATATTACAACAAAAAATTATATTATATGCATACATATTGCAAAGAAGTAAGTAAAAAAAGTTATTTTCACATAAAAGGCTTCATAAAATCAAATAAATTTGTTTGACGAATTGAAGATTTTTTCTTCTCACGCAGAATTTCCTCGTAACGTGCTAATATTTTTTGTTTTGTGGCAGAATTACGCTCATCGTTGAAGTCTATATTTTCCAAAATTTGTAAGCCTTACTCAATTAAACTAAGGCATTTTGTCAAGTTTCTAACTGTCATTTCATCTTCTACGTCAACTGGGTCTAAAGAATCTGAGTTTTTAAGATCTTGCTCTTGATCATGCATTTCTATGAGCTCATTCATTATTTGTCAGCACCTGGTTGTGTAAATTCGGCAGTTCTTGAACGTCATTATTACCCACTTCTAAATTGAGTTGTCTGGCAAAACCGACCACCTTTTCAATCATATCAGCAATTTCATCAGTCACTGGCACTGATTCCGCTTGAGTTTCAGTGGCAAAAAGATGGACACATCTTTTTCCAAACGCTATTCAAAGTTTTTTGTGAAATTTCATTCCAAGATTGTCCAATGATTCTCAAATCAACTAAAACATTGAATTGTTTCAAAAAATCTTCAACAGAGAGCTCGTTGTTCTGTCTCATAGCTTCATACAGATGCACAAATGATCTTCTTGTGTAATAAGATCTAAATATTTTTATGACTCCCTTATTAAACAGTTAAAGTAAACTAGTTGTGTTTGTGGCAAAAATAACACTTTTACGCGTGTGACCAAATTGGTTAAAGTAGTAGGAGTATGGCCAGGTGCATAGTTTATTAATAGGAATTACTTTAAAAGGAATTTTTTAAATCGACATGAGGTATGGAATGTTGACCAAACGAGTCCTCAAAAAGAGAAACTGAATCCCAAGCCTCCAACTTTTAAAATCACGGGCAAGATAACTTTAGAAATATTTTTTAATGCCCTTGGATTTTCTCAGCGATAAGCTATGAGAGGTTGCAACTTATAGTCACCAGCTGTATTTGCACCAACCATCACTGCCAATCGGTCTTTGGCGGCCTTAAAACCTGGAAATATATTTTCTCAAGCGCTTAAGGGTTCTTTTATGCATTTTCTTCCAGAACAAGACAGTTTCTGCTTAACTCAGACAGCATGATTTAAAACCGCGTAACTTGAGTAAGACGGGGTAGCGTAAGTCGAGGTATTACTCTACAGCACAATACACAGGAAAACAAAATTGTAAACGTATGGCAATGCTGATCTGAGAAAAATTGTAAAATGTACATTTACGGGAATACTGGCCGTTGCGTAATCTCATGTACTGGTATGTGAATGCTAATCAAAAGGTTAAAGTGCACCATCACATCAAACGTGTTAAACTATAGATAATACTTGGAGTCTAATAAACTTCGCTCAATACAGAAAAACCTATTTGTTAAAAAGAATTAAAGTAATCAAAGGTTACTAAGGTTTATCTGTAATGTTGTAGCTCTGTAGAGCCAAGAGTAGTTTGTTTATTACTAGTAGGTCTGTGTAACTATAGTTATCATTTAGGTGATATGCAACAAATATTATTTTTATTCTTCAATATCATATTTTAATGAATTAAATTAAAATTCCTTACAACTCTTGAATACCTTTGGGATGGTTATTTGCTCTCCAAATTATACGTAATGCTTCTTTTTAAATAACAATTTTGTTTTATTTAATAATATTAGAAGTGTGGTTATCTTGCTTATATTTTTTAAAGGGATGTTAAACTAAAATGGCCTTTTATGTAAAGGAAAAATTTATACTTGTAGCGTTGATACTGATATTAAAATATCTTACCAACAAGCTTTTAGTAATATGATGAAGGAAAGATTGAAGGACAAGTCCTATAATGTGTTTGAGCTGTTTGAGGCGAATAGAACACCCCCGAGAGAAACATCTGTTGCTAACTTTAGACTGGCCACAGGACATGACTGTCTTGCTGGACATCTCAGCAGAATGAAAATATTAGAAACAGGTGCACAATATGTGTTTGCCAAACATCTATTATGGGCAAGGACCACCTCCTGGTCTGCAGTGGACTAGATAAGGAAAGGCAACAACCAAGGGACTTACCTGGATTGTATTGGGAGGCAAGATCTCGAATGGTGTAAGCCAAGTTAGAGCCATTGGAAGAAGAAGAAACACCTCATGGTCTGCAGTGGACTAGATGAGTAAAGGCAACAAAGGGACTTACCTGGATTGTATTGGGAGGCAAGATCTCGAATGGTGTAAGCCGAGTAAGAACCATTGGAAGAAGAAGAAGATCTAGCTTTGACTAAATAAATGTTTTACTTGATTTAATAGAAAACCTTTTTTTTTTGATATTTCCAACAGTAGATTAACTTGTAATGGTTAGGGCTACAATTAAGGAAAACACGAATTTAAAGATTCTACGCTCAGTGGTGCCAACTCTAAAATTAGTTATCACAATTGGTGAAACCTGTCTGTCTTTTCCTTTTGTCACTTCATATGCCTAATAATACATGCTTCAGAGTATACAATATCAAGAGCACAGTGTTATAATATATTACAACAAAAATATTAGCAAAAACCCCAATAACACAAACATAATAAAAAATAACTAATATTACAAGTTATCAACATTAAACCCATATCTACATTCCGATGACCATGTTATCATCATCAGAGGATCTTATTATAAAATTACAATCTACAATACAATAGTGCAATAAAAACATTCGGAACAACCCCAATGCCACAAATATAAATGATAATACAAGCTATGTAAGATTTAACCCTTATGTACATTTTGATGACCAAGTCATCATCAGAGGATCTTATTACAAAATTACAATCTACAATACAATATTGCAATAAAAATATTCGGAACAACCCCAATACCACAAATATAAATGATAATACAAGCTATGTAAGATTTAACCCCTATGTACATTTTGATGACCAAGTCATCATCAGAGGATCTTACAAAAAAATCTAGAAAACAATTGTTTACAAACTAGATTGACCTAGCAGGTGTAATCTTAGGTAACTTGATTTTCAGTTGTTTTTGATTATTTTTGTGGTATTGAGGTTGTTTCCAATATTTTTATTGTAATAGCTACATCACTGTACTCTTGATATTGTATATAGAATACAATAATTTACAAAATAGACTGACCTCTATCGTATTATAGATTGTAATTTAGTACTAGGATCCCTGGATGAGGATAAGAGGTCATAAAAGTACATGTACTTTTAATGTACCAGACATGTACATAAGGGTGTAATCTTAGGTAACTTCTAATATTAGTTATTTTTGTGGTATCGGGGTTTTTGCCAATACAGTCTAATCCCGGTAATCCGAAATAATAAATGTATCGCCATTTCGGATTGCTGGATTTTTCGGATTACCGGAATGTACGCTTACTACATATACCTACGACGTAAATACGGCTACATATATGTATATATGGTATTATATTATACATTATGGTAGTATATGATATTATATGGCATAAATGATAATCTATCGTTGCTCATTTTTCGCCCTGGTGCACAGTCTTCGTACTTGTGAACTAAAGTTTTCTTTGGTAAAGTTGTCCAAAATAAGGCACTTTCATCTGCGCTGTAAACCTGATTTACATAAATTACTTACTTCTTACTTCTTATTACGAGCTTCCAAGGTTGGCCTCGATGGCTCGATGTCTCCTATACACACACTCTGCCAATGGCCAGAAACAACTTTCTTTCAAGATTCTGTCCAGGGTACATTCCCGTCCTAGATGTTTTATCAAGGGACTCCTTGTTGCTGCTGTTACAGGACACTTCAAAAGTATGTGCTCTAATGTTTCCTCTTCTTGCTTGCACACTCCACAGATAGAGTCGTTAGTAATATGAAACCTTTTCAAATATGTATTGGTGACAATGTGTCCCAATCCCACATTTACATAAATTTAATTCATTAACTTTTCCCAGAAATATTTGACGGAAAGGTTCTATAGCATCCGGATTAAGATTCACCAAACGTAATTTACTACAAAATTCAAGAAGTTTATTATTGTTTGTAGTGGTTTATGTTACCGTTAGGGATGGGCCGATTCCAGGAATCGTCGATTCTAGGTGGTATCGAAGAATCGTCGATACTCGATTCTTCATTCATAAAAGTGTCGATTCCGATTCTTATTTTGTTAACTATTAAAATATGCGTGTGGAGTAATTTATTACCAAACAAAATTTATTACCAAAATTTATTATATTTGTGTGGAAAAATAATTAATTACCAACTATGTCTTATTTATGTATTAGTTGATTTGAATGAATTAAATGATTAAAGTAAACGAAAATATTATTATTTATGAAGCAACAGCAATCAAGATCGTAACCATTTCTGGTCGTTTGACATCGTTCGTCTCTCTCCCTCTCTCTCACTAAATGTCAGAACAAAACACAAAAAAGTACAGTAAAAACTCGATTAACCGTCACCGTCGGAACCGTGGCCATGACGGTTGAGCGAATAGACGGATAACAGAAACACTGTATTATTCCTCCGAAACTTAACCTTAATAAATTATATTATAGACAGATATCACTCTCACGGTTGAAGGTTTTGTGTAGCCTATTACATTAAAACAGAATTTTTAAAAGGTTTTGCCATATGACCAAGATGTTAACTAAATTAATTATTAGAGAACTAGCATGTAAGCTAATATAACTTGAAAGAATCGAGAATCGAGAATCGACTAAAGAATCGAGAATCGAAAGGAAAATTTTAGAATCGGAATCGGAATCGAAAATTTTAGGAATCGGCCCATCCCTAGTTATCGTACATAAGTGTTAGTGTATATAACATAAAAACCTTTTTTATGTGCCACAATTTAGAAATATTTG
The DNA here is from genome assembly GCA_036971475.1 of Prosapia bicincta. Lineage (NCBI taxonomy): Eukaryota > Metazoa > Arthropoda > Insecta > Hemiptera > Cercopidae > Prosapia > Prosapia bicincta. Next base: position 85,575,238 of record JBAIZL010000002.1, on the reverse strand, counting down.
TTCAAAACTAAAATAGAATTATTCATGTTTATTTTGTAATTTTACAAAAGGCTTCATTAATTACTCTTATGCTTATACATTTTCATGTGTTTTTCACAATGTCGGGCTGAGGAACTAAATGTTCTCTTTTGAGTTACAAACCTATATCTCCATTGATTGTGGATATAACTAAATGAAAATTTGGAAAAAACTCATATATATGTGTACAAAGACAAGATACTTTTATTTAGGAACTGATTTTTAATTTTATATACTTTATATGAAATGGAAACAGGAAAGTTTGAAAAAAAAGTATTTTACAAAGTAACATTTTTCTTGTAGTTTTGGTAGTTGCGTGTTTCTTACAATTCTAGATAAGAGTGTGTTATAGTATATTGTTAGAGGAGTAAATTAAAAAAATAATCATGAAAATCCATTGATAAATAAAAATTTTGTGTAAGTTTTGTCAAAGCACTACATTTTCAATAAATCATGGCCGGGACTGGAGCAGATACCCTAGCAAAATGTCTCGGGATCAAAAGGGTTAAATTGGAACAGTAAATTTTATTTATTCATAACTGCTTGTATTTACTTCATTAGATTTTGTTGATGCACAATGGAATGTTTGATGGAATGAAAGAAGTAAAATATAGGGTAAACTGAGTGCAAAGTTCAAATGAGTAAGTTAATGATTGGCCCAGTTTGGTATAATAGTGTTCCCCACAAAGTAAACACAGTGCCTAATTAAACTTCAAAGCACTGGGAAATTCTCAGTGGGTGGGGGGTGGCATATCACTCGAAGCAAATTATTGGTCAGTTGATTTTAAACAACATTTTAAAGCTTTCTCACCTAAATTGAAATGTTTTCATCCCCGATTTTCATAAAAATCACTTCAGGCATCACTTGGACATTATATTTAAAAATAGATAACCTTATTAATGTGTATGGAGATTTTTGTTTGTTATGGTTATAAAAAAAATTAAATTATATAAAATTACTTTGTTTAATTCCTTCTATTAATTGATACTCATTATATATATATATATATATATATATATATATATATATATATATATTTTTTTTTTTTTTTCTGTTCAAATTCCCGGTCAATAATAAAAGACTCTTTATTCATCCACTCTCAGCTCAAATACATTTTTCTTAACTTGTAGTGAATGACACTTGATATTAATACAGTTTTTCCAAATATTTATTAATTAATTAAATTTAATAATGAATTAATTTTAGTTTGATATGGGAGGAAAACTTTTCACAAAAAACACAAGTGAGTCCTCTAGAATCAAACTGCACTTTCTCCCACTCAAATAAGTACAGTAAAAGAACCTCTGAACAATTTATTAAAGAACTTAGAAGTAATATTCATTTTTGGTTCCGAATAAATGTTTTTGGTGTGGATATTATATTTCTGCTATAAACTGCATGCAAAATTATGTTCATTACGAAATGTCCTGCAAGATTCACGTATATTCTCAATTTTGAAAAAATTGGAGAAAGTGCATTTTGACTCTATAGGACTCATTAAGTTATGCAATAGTTATCTCATTCCATTTGGCTTAAAATAAATGATAACATATGATTTCATAAAACAGCTGATTTTATAAATGAATAACAATAACCCTTGCTACAAATATTTAAACACCCTTGATGTACATTTCGCCAACACAGTTAGCATCATCAGAAGATTACACAGAAGATGATGCTAACTGTGTTGGCGAAATGTACATCAAGGGTGTTTAAATATTTGTAGCAAGGGTTATTGTTATTTATTTATCATAATTGCGCTACTGTGCTCTGATAAAATTTCAGCTGATTTTATGTTATAGGTTATCTGGTAGAAAAGCTGTTTTAGCACATAGGTTATGTTACTGTATTTATACTAATTGTAATTATTTAAATAAATAAATAAATATATAAAAAGTAACTAAACCAAAATTTTTCTTTCTTGACCTAAGTAGGAAATAACTTTAAAGAATGTTTGTTTATTTTACTTATTTAAAAGAAATACAAATGTATGCTTTAAAATAATAATGTTACAGGTTTAATTTTTAAAGTTTTCAAAACCTTTTATTCAATTGATTATAGAGGTAACAGTTATCCATAAAAATTAGTGTTGATGCAATAAGCAAATATAAAGGTCTTACTCTTGGGATCTATTGCAAGTAGATAACAAAGATAAAAAACATGTTATAGAAGGAAAACTATTTTCTTACACCTTAATTAAAAAAAAAAAAATGATGGGTAAAGTAATGTTGAGTAAAGTGTACTGCTAAACAATACTGAAATTTGGAATAAAAAAAAACTACTCCAACCATTATAGAGCTAATCAAATAGATTGGTGAGTATAGAATAAAATTTATTCAGGGTTCATTTAATAAGAAAAACACTAAAACTGATAACTAGGAAGGAAAATATTAGCTAAAGAACTCTTTACTACGAGATGCATTAGAGAGGGTTGTGAGTAGAAGCAGATATAGAACGTGGTATGGATATAAACATGTTTGGATATCATGTAAAAATGAAAGTATTGGTAGAGAAGCAAGAAGTTTCATGGATTTTGAATTTACAGTATAAATAACTAGCCTTTGTACAAAGGCAAATAAAATATTAATTAAATGAGAACTTCAAACTTGCATATGTTTATATGTATTTATTATATTTTGGTATATATTAAGAACAAGGAGATGGAAAAGGATGAAGAAGGAAAGAGGGGGCTCTGCTGAGAGTGAAAAAGAAAAATCTTTATGAGATTCATCAGAAAGGAGAATGATATGGACTAGCTTCAGGATAATGGGTAACAGGACTATCGAGGAGGAGGCACTCATGGTTAAAGAATTTAAGTGATTGGTTTAAATAGGGGCACCAGCCAATTGTTTAAAGCAACAGTGTTTAAAGATGTGTCTGATTTTAAAATGAAGAAGGCACTTAGAGAAGATTGTGAAGAACACATATTTTATGGTGTTTATAATCATATTGTTCCATGTGCGTGGAAAACAATGAGAGTTCCTTGTAACTGTGGTTCCGATTATCAGATTTTTTATCCCGGATGGAGGCGGTCACCAGATTCTGCATAGCAACCTGCCATGACTATCTGCAGGGCCATCTGCACCGGATCTGATTAGCCACTGCTGCTGATGATCTGACTTGCCCCCTTTGCTAAACGAGCATAATGGACGGTAACCACTTGCTCTCTTGCCCAGATCTCTCCAGCACTCCTAAGGACCCAGCACGATGCTAATGGGAGGCACGGCATCGAATAGCTGAAATGCCAAGAACGGGCGTTGGTTAAATAAATAGAAAAATATATATATGTGGAGATTTCTTCATGATACCAGTATAGAGTAGATCTACTCCAAGTAGGGTGATCCATGAGCTGTAATTTGGTACAACTTCTACTATGGCAACTAAATCCCTTCCCTGCATTACCACCTATTGTTATCCTTCTTCTTGCACCTGTGTGTAACAAGTTTACACCTTTCTATAAAGACAGTAAGGAATAGAACCCAGCACTTACTTATATTTGTTGAGGACGGCCGTTTCGGGAGATGTGTCCCATTGTCAACTAAGACTCAGACCGTATCTAGAGTTATGGTTTGAGTTGACAATGGGACACATCTCCCGAAACGGCCGTCCTCAACAAGCAAAGTAAGTGCTACTATAGGCAGGTTTAAAACATTTTAAAAGTGTAAGTGATTACTAGTAGCTTACGCGAAGATGGAATCAACAAATGTTAAAATACTAATTTATTATTCGTAACCATTAATATTAAAAAAATAATTCAGAATTAAAATAATACATAATAAATAATTAAAAATAGAATATTATTTATGGTTTAATGCTTAGTGGTTGATTGTAGGGTCTCCTTACAGTCACGCAACTAATTGTTTACTTATACAAACTAAAATCATTTAAAAAGATATTTTCAGATATACATTAATTATTTTAGAAAAACTACATGGGAACAGTTACACTAAACTGTCACTGCACTATCAATATCACTAAGTTCCCTCTCACTATCGAATAGTGACGGCCACTCGGACGATCTCAAATTAGCTATTGCGACTCACACAACCAAGAAGTAACTGAACTACTACTGAATCTTACGAAATATGTCCTGTTATTTCAAGGTCGAATATGAATATATTTTATTATGGTGACAGTTTTGAGAGGCAAACACTGTCGTCAATTCTTGAGAAATTTGGCACTCGCTTATCTGAAACATGGGAATCATAACACATTATCCAGGGTCAAGCAGGCTGACTATCGACATTATTTAAGGACTGACAATCGAGGACGGATAGGTTTTGACACTACATGCCCTGCAAAAAAACAATCGATGGCCCATAACTTGTGGCAGTAATCAGCAATGAGTTAAGGAAAGTTTTTAATAACTCCATATTAGAATCTTTTGTTTCTATGAAATTTCAATGAAATGAAATTATGAAGTTTTTTACATGTTTTTGAATTGTTTTCTTGAAAATCTTATAAAGTATATAAATATATAAATAAGAATCCAAGAAGTTACATATTTCGAGGGTGAACGGAAAATTAACCACAGTATATCCATTCTAAAAGAAGTATTGAGGGTAGGTCCTTTATTTTCAAGTCAGTTGCCACCCATCCATGGCAGTTTGAAGGCCATGAAGCCTAGTCCTGTTTCTCTTGCTATATTAACTTGCAATAGTTATAGAAATTGTCGTGAATTAGTTATTATAAAGCAATAATTGTTGTTAATTAGTGTAATATAAATGGTCAAATTTCACCATCATGTACAATGAAATCCAAAAGCAAAATAGTCCTGTTTTTATCACTAACTCAGGGGTCCCAAATGTCTTGAAAGAAACATTTTTGTGGCACTGGATTTAAAATCAGAAGTAGTTATCCAGCAATTCATTTGTAAACCTTAAGCTTAAAAATATAAGGTTTAAACAAAGTTATGAAATTATTTAAATTATAATGCCTTTGGAGATTAGATTTTACTTACCTTAAAAATTACTCTTTGTTATTCGTTTAAACGTGTTGAAAAATGAATTACTATTTTCTTGTTGGTTTAAATAATTCTGATAAACCTAAAATATTATACATTTTTTAAAGATTACTTACTTAAGATAAACACTATCAATGTTATTTTAAAAATGTATTTTAAAACGTTTTGCCGGATTTTGAAAATAAATTTTTAGATTTAAGGTTTACTGTTGCTACGTTCTGGTGCAGATTTCTTGCTCTATGTTCTCCAAGAACCGACTGGTCCATCCTCTTTGATCTTCCTGCTTTTCCGTTTAACTCATTGTGGTTTACGGGCTAAGTCAGCTAGTTATGGCAATTATTAGTTGCGGTTATAGAGACTAGCCCAGGTAATCATGAATGGTGTCATTGTTTGATTTGTTTTTTTCAATAGAGTTTATTTTCTGATATGTTACACACAAGACTAGACGTCTGTGCTTTCTAAGGGATATTTATCGACTCTCAAAACTTATAGCATAAATGAAGGTATTTATGGCCTATTGACCTTTTATCAGACATCTAAGCATAATAGAACGTTTGAGCAGTTTTAATGTCAACTGGAGTAAGAAGCTCAGTACAGCGTGTACTAGTTGTCGGTCAGTAGCTGATAATGTAAAAATATGTGTAAATATTTTTTATAATTAGTGTATTTTTGTGTATATACGAATGAACAATAATAGTGGTAGCCTAGAATCTAAAGCAAACTTCAAACTGTTAGTAACTTTTAATTTGCTTACACATAATAATCAATTAACAAATAATCAACTATTTAAGGTACAAAATAACAAAAAAAATGCCCCTGTATGAAAATTATATTTAGAAGTGAGTTAGAATTAATTGGAAGAATTAATTGGTACCCACTAGTGTCTGCGACACGCATGTAATTAGATCCACAATGGGTTAACCATAACTTTTTCTTTGTTTTTAACACACCAAGAGACTGTTTTTAAGGTACCTTCCATACATGTTTGCCAGCTGAATTGATACTTATATATTGAGGTTATTAAGGGTATATTGTGTGATGTTTGCTACACCTATTGTAACTCCACTGTTCATATTTCCTTTGCAAATTCCATCTGTATGTCATTAGTACAAGCCTTCATTTGTATCTTCTGTATCCTTGAATCTATATTTCCCTGCCCTGATAATTGTAGTTCCTGTATTCCTTTCTTTAGTTTTTATAGTAGTGCTATCTGTGTACAATTATAGGGACCATTCTTCATGAATACTCTAACGTACAGATTTTTAAATGCATTTATGATACATTCTTAATTTTCTATTCAATAGTGAATCCAACTTTCTCCAAACTTCTCCTCAGTCAGTAAATTTCAGCAAAAATATATTATTACATCTGTAATTTGATATCTAACTTTTCTACTGGCAACCTTTCTTCCATCCACCATTCCTTCAGGTTTGTGTGTTACTAACTGTATGATAATTTTACAGTGGACTTGCTGCAAATGTTGGAATTTAACGTAACCATCACCTTTCCAGCAGCACCACTGCTGACCGTCATATTAGCTCTTGTTGGTAAGTTTTACTTGAGTGTTGCATTGTTATCTTTACATTTGTGAAAGATAAGGTTGGAAGTAAAAGCTTTTATGTTTGGATTTGCAGTATCACAACAAAAGCAATATTTATTGACGAGATAAAAATTTTGTGGAACAAATCCCAGTTCCAGTTGGTGATCACATAAATTTTATCTTGGCTTGTGAGCAACAGTAATAATTAAATAATAATCAGAATTAAAATTAACTTATAATTCTGTTGTTAGTCTCAAATTTTTCCAGTCAATATACTAATCAATGAAACATTTTCCATTTCTTGGAAAAGACCTTCACCTTTTGTTTAAGAAAAATAATGAAGTATTGTGAATACATCACTTATTCTTATCGAAAGTTGAATAGCTAATATTGAAAAATAAATCAAGGACCGACTTGGTCCGGGTGCCATATGTTGGCCATACCTGTACTCACCTGTTCTGACCAATTGCTGATTAGTTCATACACGATGAACCTATGGGGCCATACCTGTTAGTAAATTATGTCAACCTATTAAAAGTTACAAACTAGTTGATTCCATTTTCACACGAGCTACTAGTATTTAACTAAAAACACTTGTGTATATTACACTTGCCTATAGTATCATTTACTTTTCTGATTGTTGAGGACAGCCATTTTGGGAGATGTATCCCATTGTCAACTCATATCTTGACTGCACTCTTGGTTGTTGTAGGTTAGGGTGGGGTGGGGTATTACCTAACCTATAACAACCAAAAGGTCAGTTACGGTGTGAGTTGACATTGGGACACATCTTCCGAAACAGCCGTCCGCAACAATTATAAAAGTAAGTGTTATTATAGGTAAGTGTAACATATGTACAAGAGTTTTAATCAAACATTATTTTTCTTGTATATGTTTCAATAATAAAGTCATCATCATCAGTGAGTACACGTAGTCAAATTCTAGACACTAACTACTTGTAAAATGACAGACAGATTACTTCCCATGTTCAATCCCACCAGCCAACACAACTCTACACATACTTCTACTACTATTAACACAACAAAAATTACAAAAAACATTAATATAGAATTTTGAAACAATTTTAATTCATTATTACCTATTATATTTTTACTTATATAAGTACTTTAAAAGTATATTTTTACATATAACATTTTATACTTATTAAAATATATCACTAATAACTTGGAGCAACTGTGGTGTAATTTTTAATTATATAAAAATAAAACCTCTTGAGCCACAAAACGTTTAGTTAGTTTTGTAGTACTTTCCTCTGAGGGCGATTGCTTTGGAATCGAAATGTACAACAGGACATAAATAAAAAGTGTTTGTAGTTTAAAAGGTTTTATTTATTTATAATTAGAAAATACCTCCTACTTATGCAATAGGTGGGATCGAGCGATAACCGTATAAGTCGAATTCCCGTAAGTCGGGGTATCATTCTATTTACAATCACATAGGAATCATGTGTAGTTGGAACCAAAGATTAAATAAACTATTAATTTAAAAGAAAATGTGTATGTATTAAAATCCTAAATACATAATACAACAAAGAATTGTATTATATACATACATATGGCAAAGAAGTAAATAAAAAGAAGTTGTTTTGACATAGATAGCTTTATAAAATCTAGTAAATTCGTTTGAAGAATTACAGATTTTTTCTTCTCACTCAGAGTTTCCTCGTAACTCGCTAATTTTTTGTTTTGTGATAGAAATACGCTCATTATTTTATACTATGTTTTCTGAAATTTGTAAACATTGTTCAATTAAAATAAGAGCGTTTATACAGTTTCTAACCGTCATCTCATCTTCTGCGTCAATTGGGCCTAAAAAATCTGTGTTTTTAAGGTCTTGCTCTTGCTCACACATTTCTAAACTCATCAATTAATTGTCAGCTCCTGGTTGTGTAAATCCAGCAGTTCTTGAATGTCATCACTATCCACTTCTAAATTTAGTTGCCTGACAAAACTGACAACTTCTTCAATCACATCAGCAATTTCATAAAATTCTGACACTGATTCCGCTTGAATTTCAGTGGCAAAAAAAATAAACACCTTTTTCCAAACGCCATTCAAAGTTTTTTGTGAAATTTCATTCCAAGATTGTCCAATGATTCTCAAAGCATTTAAAACATCGAATTGTTTCCAAAAATCTTCAACAGAGATCTCATTCTGTCTCATAGATTCATGCAGATATGCAAATGATCTTCTTGTGTAATAAGCTTTAAATGTTTTGATGACTCCCTGATCTATCGGTTGAAGCAAATTATTTGTTTGGTGGTACAAATATCACTTTCAGGCGTGTGTCGAAATTAGTTAAAGTAGTAGAAGGATGGCCAGGTGCATTGAGAATTAATAGGAATTACTTTAAAAGGAATTTGTTTAGACCGACAGTAATGTTCGTTTTGAGGTATGAAATGATAACCAAACCGGTCCTCAAAAAAAAGCTGTCACCAAAGCCCTCCGATTCGACCTATAAATCACGGGAAAGCTAGCTTTAGAAATATTTTTTCTGAGCAATAAATTATGGGAGGTTGCAACTTACAGTCAACAGTTGTATTTGCTCCAAATATCACTGTCAATCGGTTTTGGTGGCCTTAAAACCTGAAAATATTTTATTTTCATAAACTATAAAAGTTCTCACAAGCGTGTTTTTCCAGAACAGGCCAGTTTCTGTGTAACTTTGACAGCGAGATTTAAAACCGCGTATCTTGGGAATCGTGTAAGATGGGGTAGAGTAAGTCGAGGTATTACTGCATATCACATTTCCTTTGGATTTTATTTACTAAATCTAGTAAGATTTTTCATCCAAGTCACATCTGATTTGAAAACTTTCTTTCTCTTCCAATCAGTGTTTCTGTATTGCATATTTTTGTTATATTTCATCTTAGGGAAGTGTTCTTTTGCCCTAATTTTAGTATTTTTTTTGTTTTGTGTTGACCTATATATATGAGTAGACCTCTGTATAACATTTTAAACAGTTTATTTCTTTTATCTTCTTTAGTTACAGCATCATTCTGGTTTCATAATAATTTCTTAAAGCTATTTCCAGTTATTACTATTGCAATACTGCTTTATTAGTAATAATTAAATTAAAATTATTTATTTCCATCTTCAATTTGAGCTACTAAAAGACGCTTATACACATTGACATAGAGGAATATAAACACTTTTAATAGCAAATACTTTTTGTATAAATTAAAAAAAAGCTGTTTTTTGAAATGTATCAATTTGTTAATGGTCTGAATTTATAACAATTCTGAATTGACAACAGATAGAATTCGTAAATAAATAGTACGGTTGTCCTTATTTATACAAAAAAGTTAGGGCTACATGTAAGTTTTTTGATATGATGTGTGTAAATTAAATTAATTTTTTTTAACATGAACATTTTTTAAACTAAATATTATACTCAACAAAAAATATCAGAAAATTATAGCTTGCTTTACATATTGAAGATAGAATGATATTTTATCTTTCCCAAAGTTGGCATGACATAAATAGTTGTGTAACAATAAATATTGTCACAAATACAGAAAGAATCAGACTTGTAAGCAATGGAGAGTATTGACTATTCACAAAAATGCAAAACAAAGTAGTCTGGGCAAGACATGTGCATAACATGTTTGGTTATGTTACTGTATTGTTCAGATTATCATACAGCTGTTCAGGAGGGAAACTAACATTTTTATTTGTTATTTTATTGCCTGGAAACATATCTTTCTAACATAAAACCGTAGTAAAATATTTTTTGTTGAATATAAATACAGTTGATTCATGAGTCAAGAATACGTAATTTATTAAAAATTTGGCAAAGTTTTGACAACTATATTGTTGTTCTATATTTGGCCTACAAGCACAATAGACAGAATTAATTATTTATGTCTAAAAATTTTAAATACCAACTTACTATGAAATTATAATATTACAAATGACACACATAATCAAATTAAATTATTAAAAGCATACTATAAAACGCAGGCGCGTATCCAAGGGGAGGCGATGGGGCGATCACCCCACGTCTAAACGTTTTAACAACAGATAGCGCTAGTGAAGCTTAGTCTCGAACATATGATTTTCAATACGTAATTTTGCAAGCGTAATATTCGCAGTTGACTCCGGAATTGTTCGTGTTGGAAGAATAACTACTTATATTAATTAATAAACCATTTTTATAATTAGAGCTTAATATGAAATTAATAATATTCTCTAGCCATAAGTGTTATCGAAACTGGAATAATTATTTATTAAAACGTCTAATTTGCTACGAATCTTTATTACGTTACCGATTTCTAAGGCAAGCGTAGAAAGAACTTTTTTTTTCTGTTCTATGTTTTTACATACACGCACACACACACATATATATATATGTATATATAATACATCGATCACCCCCCCCCCAAAGCAAGTCGCTGGATACGTGCCTGAAACGTGATGGCCTATGAGAATAAAATCTATAATTAAAATGTGTCAAAACAAATTCCTAAATGTCTTTAACAATTAATATCAACGAACCTCTTGATTCATGAATCAACCATATTTTTATCCAACAACAAGGTTTTTGTGAATGTACACATCATCATAGTAAAATATGATGGAAAAAAATACAAAAATAAATATTAGAGTATACTGTACTTTGAGATATTACAGTGTTGATGTGAGAAAAACTACCCATCTTTTATAAGAATTCATTTGTATGTCAAAAACTTGCATATTTGTATTTACAATTATAATGCAATTCTTGAATTTTATAGTCCATTACGTTCGGTGAATCTTATTAATCACTTAAACAATAGTTTTTGACTATCTTCACTTTGAATTTAGTAAATTTGTTAAAACTTACTGAGACAGAACGTTTTCGATCGCTATGTGCCGATCTTCTTCAGTGTCGTATGCTTGGAGATGTTGGGTCAGCGGTGACAGTTTTAAATGTAGGTTTTCGATATTATCGAAGAGTATGTGTGATTTGTATTATGTTTGTTCGTTTAATATGTTTGTACTTATGTACTGTGTTTTTGTGTGTCTGTAATAAAGACGTCATGTCACATGACGACGCTTATTATTATTAAAAACGACAAATTTTGTGTTGGTTATTGAATATTTAATAAAATAAAGTTTAATAACAAGTAGGACAGGCATTCAATAAATACATAACAATTTATATAATAAGCTACAAAAGTTTAGAGGCAAGTTTTGAAATATGAAAATTTGCTTTGCTATTGATTTCGTACAACTTTCATGGCTTACTAGATAAGTTGTTCCCTATTGTGAAATGAAAACATTTCCCTTACTTTATTTGTGAAGGAAATTCAACTGCTTCGTGTATAAGAAGATTGAGTTACTGAGTGTCCTTTGTAGTCTAAGGATGATAGGGTAGATGTCTGATCCTTAACATTTGATACTTCTGTGGCTCAGCTACATATAAGCAATAATTAGACACACAACCAGCTTCTCTTGGCTTTATTTTCTTCTTCAGGGGTTTTGCATTATTACGTCTTCCTAAGAGTATTACAAGGCACAAACTTGACTTTTATAATGCATTTTACAAGTTAGTTTTAAACTGGTTACAAGTTTTACGAACTATTTAAAATCAGGTTACAAGTTTTTACGAGCTATTTTTATTTTGTTACAAGTTTTACGAGTTATTTTAAACTTGTTACAAGTTTTACGAGCTATTTTAAACTAAAACCACAAAGTTGAGCTTTTTTGTATACGAGATATTATTTTGAATAGTTTTTTATCTGTTAAATTAACTTGAATAAAATGTCTTCAATAAATGTTTTGAATTTATTAAAATTTTTAGAAAATTAGGCTTGATTTAATAAATTGTCAACATTCCCAAAGGTTTTATGTTGTAAACAATCAGTTATTTAAGACTGTCTATGTATAAAAAGAAGTTAGTTAGACATTAGCTACTAGAGAAATAAAGATGTTTTCTTCATGTTGGGATACATATTCAGTCTGGTATTTTTTTATTATTTTTTTTTTTTGAGTCTTTTCAAATATGGTTTTGAAAAGTGAGTGACTATAAGTTACAAAATTCATGCATTAAAACTCATGTTTTTTGAGCACTATAAATAAGTATTAAACAAGTAATATATAAAAAAAAAATAATAATAATTAAATTCTTACTGAGGTCAACAAAGAAAAATTTCATCATTGGTTACTTATTTCCAGTTTGTTCCTTTATTTTATTATTTACAATCATTTTTAACCTTAGAGTACTATTTATGACATTGTCTGATAACCATGGCTACAGTTTAAGGTAGTACAATTCATAATATAGGTAAATCCCGATAGGCTCATCTAAATTTTATACCTTATATATTGAATAGATATTTGAAAAAAACTTTATTAATATCAACTGTCGTCCATTATAGGTTAAAAAACATGTATTTGAACTTGACTGGATGAATAAAAACATTTTATCAAAGTTTCTTGATGTAATCATCTTTAATTAACTGATTAAACTAATTTTAAACTACTTAACTAAGTGAATACGTAATTGCTTACTTGCTGACGCGTTTCAAAACGATCATTCCTCTTACGAAGCTAACCCTCTACTGCCACTACAAATGAAAATTTGTACAAGACATATATCAAGAGAGTGTGAGTTAATAGAAGGAATTTGTAAGTGATAAACCAGTTGAATATCGAGTCAAAGATTTTAATAGTGTGTTTCGGCAACTAGTTTGTTGCCTTTATGCTTAGTAATTGATGAAAAATGGTGCTATTAAAATAAATATCTTTGACTCGATATTCAACCGGTTTATCATTTATTTAATTATTCACATGTTAAAAGTGGGAATTTTAACATTAAGAATTCATTGTTACATCAATATCACAGAATACCAATAATAATTTCCTGAACAAAAGCATCCACCATTTAACAAAATAACTGTACCCTATAAACGTGTGTGCTCTGCAGCACCACATTGAATGAAAGATGTGTGTGGATTTGCCACATTTTTATTTAACATTATTTGGATTTAATAGAAAAGATTGTGAAGGATTAGATAGGTCTGAGGTAGGGACATAAACCTATAATGGCATTAATATGTACAGAGGTTTGTACATAAAATATACCTATTCTCTAAGGCAGAGCAATAAAGAGGCAAAGGAAGGGAGAGAGAGAGAGAGAGAGAGAGAAATTAAGTTGGAATTTTTTAAGAAAGCAAGAAATGGATTAATAAATATTGGTAAGATCTTTCAAAGAATTATTTCAGAGACACGGTAAAAGTTAGTAAACAGATATAATATAATCTAATTTAACTTAACCTAACCTAATCTAACTTGACCTAACTCAACTTAACATTGTTTGTTAAATACCAGATAATGAGGTAAGAACTGATTCAAATTGTGGCAAATAAGAGAAATATGTAGAGTTTTGGTCAGTTTCTAATTGAAGGTAAGCACCAGCCACCCAATGACAGATGTGTTTCTTAAATCGTTAGTTCTTCACTATATGCATTAGAATATTGTTTTAAAAATACATTTTGTTACAAACATTACTCCTGTTAAAGTTTTTTAAAACTATATTTTGGGTAACTGAAAATTCATAGAAAGTGGAAGCTTCGTGTATGATTGGGACAAGGAATAAATTATTTTTCCTGGCATTGACCAGAGAGTGAGGCCTTCAAGTGTATCTAGATTTTTCTATTCATTCCTAGATAGGCTTTCTATGGGAGAAGCCTTCATAAGCATTTTCTTTTCTATCAATAGGAGAATATAGAGTACGAGGTCTGTTAAAAAAATACGCGGACTGTTTGCATTTCGAGGTTCAAGTTAGTTTCAGGAGAATCCGCTTGGTGTCGCTAGGTTCGTATAAATCAGCTGATTAAAACACGGTATTTCAGTCGCAGATATCTTCATTTGTTGATGAGTTACACGCAGTTTTGGTAAAGAGTGATTTTTTCGTTTGTCGTATTGTAAAATAGACAGCCTGAAGGAGCAACGAATTGCTGTGAAATTTTGTGTAAAACTAGGGAAATCTGCAACAGAAACATTTGCCATGCTTAACACGGCCTACGGCGATGTTGCCATGATGAGTACTGCATGTTTCAAGTGGCATGAACGTTTCAAGGGTGGTCGACAGTCGATTGGTGACGATCATCCTGGACGTCCTTCAACGTCAACTGACGACCCACACGTTGACAAAATCAACACCCTGGTGCGCGAAAATCGTCGTCTGACCATTAGGGAGTTTTCCGAAGAGAGATATCAGTTAGATCTTGTTACAAGATTTTGAGCAAAAAATTGAAGATGCACCGCGTCGCTGCGAAGTTTGTGCCACGCCTGATGACCGACGACCAAAAAGCCAATGGCGTCCGAGTTTGTAGGGAACTGTTTGATCGTTCAAATGAAGATGAGAACTTTTTGTCAAGAATTATAACCAGTGATGAATCATGGGTGTATGGTTACAACATTGAAACAAAGGTCCAATCATCTCAATGGGTGAGTCAAACGTCCCCAAGACTTAAAAAAGCTCGCCAAGTTCGGTCGAATGTGAAGGTGATGCTGACAGGTTTTTTTGATGCTAAGACTGTTGTTCACTATGAGTACCTCCCTGAAGGCTCTACAGTCAACCAGATTATCTACATTGAAGTACTGAAACGTCTGAGGGATGCCGTCCGACACAAAAGGCCAGAACTATGGAGAAGTGATGAGTGGTTTTTCCATCACGACAACGCTCCAGCTTACTCAGCACTCAGAACTCGTGAGTTTTTTACCAAACACTCGATCACTGTTCTTCCCCCCCCCTACTCACCTGTCCTTGCTCCTTGTGACTTTTTCTTATTCCCAAAACTCAAAAAACCCCTCAAAGGAAGAACATTTTGAACGATTTCGGAGATTAAGGCAAATGCGACAAAGGAGCTGAAAGCCATCACAAAAGAAGCGTACCAGGACTGTTTAAACAAGTGGAAACACCGTAGGGATAAGTGTGTGCGTTGGGGAGGAGAGTACTTTGAAGGAGACCTAGACGTGTAACTTCCAAATAAAGTACATTTTTTTTATAACCTCAGTCTGCGTATTTTTTGAACAGACCTCGTATTTGTGTAATAAATCAGTTTTCTGAGTATGCCTATCAGGTGTTAAGTAATTTTATTACTAAAAAAGTAAGAATATGAATTGAAATTTTTTTTCAAAATTTATAATAAATCAGTGTTCTCTTTTATCCCTCTACTAACACTCTTTATTAAAAAAGTGAAATAACTCCCTCGAATGCTGTAAAGTGTTGAGCGAGTGTCAGGTATTAAAGATGTTTTTAGAAAATGTTTGGCCATATTTAATTTATTAGAGGAACAAGAGAGCAAGTGGAATTCACCGATCAGAGCAAAGAAAAGGGTGTATGCTGAGAGATAATTAGTTTCTTGACTGCACCCATTCTCAACCTGCTGCACCCCTTATAAAAGCAGGAAATTACACACAATGATGCCAACATTTATTAGAATATTAAAATATATTCAGGCTTTTAATAAAGATTTTTCATGATTATATACAAAATATTTCTGAGTTTCCAACAGATTTTTAAAGTATATAGGCCATATTTAAACTACACATTTTATTAATTAATAATTTCCTTTAAGGGAAATAAAACCATTATTTAAGGCAATAGCCTTTTTGATGAGCCTACTATTTTGTATTATTACAGTTTTGTTTTAAAGATTCTTTATTTAAAGTTTGATGAACTTTTTGAATTCCTTCTATTAGCTCACACTCTCTTAATATATATATCTTGTACAAATTTTTAATTGTTAATATAATATGTTTTTAATAGTCTAATCAAGTTCAAATACTTTATTAAACCTATAGGGGATGACCATTGATGTTAATAAAATTTTTACAAATATTTATTTAATAATTAAATTACTAGAACTTTCCAATATCTAGGCATATAATTCTCAAAGATGTATATGAATTTTTTCCCCATCTGGATGTCGTCAGAACCTTCATTGTACAACCTTAAACTTTTGCCATGGCTACCAAACAATATCATAAATAGTCCTCTAGGGTAACTGAAAGAAGATTTTTTTTTGTTGACCTCAGTAGGAGTTTACTTTAAAAACTTTTTTTATGTCAATATTAAAATATTGAAAGCAGGTGAAATCATTTACTCAAAATTGTCTGACTATGTGTTGAACGTATGAAGTGTCTCTTGTGTTTAATAATGGTTGTTTCCAATGTGGCTCAGAGCTCATTTAAAAGAAGGTCGTCGTTCTTGAAATTATGCAAAGTTTATGTAGTGTAAAGGGGTAATTAAACAATTTCCTAATATCAAATAATTATTTAACTCAGAAGTTCAGTTATAACATAAACAAAAGTTTTTATGCCAATTTTAAAAGTCTTTAATTTTTCTAGAACTAAGACTTATTTTTGAAATAATTTTTTTTAATGTAGTTTTGTGCAAGTTTTATTGTCAGCTGTGGATCATTTTTTGCTCAAGGCCATTTAGTCTTTCTGGCCATGGAGTTTTTTGATAGTTATGCTATAATTAAAAAAAAGTGTATACTTTTAATGTTGTATAGATTTTATGACGTTAGTATAGGTAGACTATATTACAAAATTGGTTTAATTGTAAATCGTTTTGTTGTTTATTAAAATAAAGAAAAGTTACACATTAAATAATAGAAATAAATAATAGAAACCATTTCTTAAAACAATATTTATATTGATTTTACATACAGGAACTGCATGAACTCTCTGTCTTACACACGTACGCAAATGCATACATATACAACACACAAATGAAATGACTACATCTCCTAAACATTAAGTAATATTGTGCTTGCTTGTAAGTTAAGGTTAGAAACAAATAAACAACTGCACAAGGATTCACAACATAATACATTATGTTATCATTCGCGTTTTAATTATTTATGTCATTACAATCATGGACTCTACTACAAATTTACCACTGCAACTATTTATTGTAAAAGTTTTTATGTAAATCTGGTCATGCCCAGATCTAGTTCTAATATTTATATATAAGTAAGATGTACTCTGCGTCATCTTGTTTAGTTGCAGGTGTAAATTTGCAGTAGTGTTACTGATGATGATAAGTCATTGAATGTATATGACAATAATGTATTTTGTTTTGTGAGTTTGTGTGGAGTTATTTATTTGTTTAAAATTTTCTTTGTTTTTTTAAGAAAACTAAAAACAAAAATATTTTCAGGTATGGAAGCCATTATGTCTGAATTCTTTAACGATACAACAACAGCCTTCTACATTATCCTCATAGTTTGGATCGCTGACCAATACGATGCCATCTGCTGTCATACAGTTATAACTAAGAAATACTGGTTAAGGTAGGAGGCACAGAATTTCAGTTAATAATTTTTATATAAGTTATGCTCCAAAATAGACAAAGCTAAAATAGATGTAAGATTTTATTTTATTTCATTTACATAAATTACAAACACATACAAGTGAAAATATGGTTAGAATCAAGAGACCCATATTCTGTATGAGCTCTATTCAATTTGAGGCAACACTCTTACCGTTCTTAAAGGTTTTGCATCGTTTTGGGGAAGAGGGGTTGTTTTATGCTCGTTATACACATGGTTACTTTTTCCTGTAGATGGACAATGGTGTTCGGTGGATCATCAAAAAAGTCTTGTTCATTATTTCCCAGACGTAAGCGTCACATAGTGTAAGATCGAGGGAGTGGGCTGGGTAAGGAAAGTTTGTTCTAAGGGAGATGAAGTGGTTGCCAAAAGTTTCTTGAAGGAGAGCAATATTGTCTAAGGCAGTGTGGCTGGAACTATTGTGATCGAAGAGGCAGGTTTTGGGCACAATAAATTCTCCTGAGGTCTCTTAAATAATGACCAAGAACTAATCTATATATGAAATAAGACAACTACAGCAGATTCAGTTTCAGTACTGTTTGTTTTGGCGCATATGGCACCTTAGGCTATTCAGAAAAATTGGTTTTGTTCAAAATGTAACAAAAGTGGCTGAATATGTAACAAAAATTGCAACAATATTTAAGAGTAATCATTCTTATTTGAAAAATAAGTACATCACTGTTGAAACTAATAAATAAAATAACAAAAGGAAAACATCACTAAAATAAACTTAGGGCAACAAGTTTGTAAAAAAAACATGGGAAAAGCATATAAACAAGGACACACAGATTAACTAAATACATGTCAAATTAACAGCTGTCAAAATAGAAATCATATTGTTACAGCTCTATCCCTGATGGAAAGTGAAACCAATTTGTAATTTGAAAGCATGCGGGCCAAAGATTTTGAATTTCCAAAATGTAATATTTTATGGAAAACGAAAATGTATAGAATTAATTATGTCAATTCAAATTATACGTAGGAGTGACAATAGACCGAGCGTATTAAGGTACAAAACTAAGTGTTCAATATTTTAAAATGTGGTAGATTTGAAGAGAAGTTGATAAACCTGGTGAAAATAATACTGGTAAAAAACAATTTTGTTAAAATAATTTTCATCAAATATTTGAACAGTTATTACTTATAAACTTTTGTTGGACACAATAAAACAACGCTGGCCTTAAACATATATTTTTTTTTTCTAAAAATAACCATTGTAAATGATAGTAGTCGTCTTATTTTATTCAGTAAAATGTTAATAACTTTTAGAAAATATTTATATCAGATTAATGAAATGATATTTTAATATCAAATATAATACTGTAGAGGCGACTATTTCAAAAAGTATATGAAATTACCGTAATGGTAAAAATAAAGTTTTGTGTTGATATATTTTGAATTTATTTAGTTATAGCAATATACTTTTTACTTTCTGAAAGACCCTTATGCCCTAAAATTAAAATTTACATTTATTTTAAAGTTTGTATTCAAAACTATATTTTTTAAATTTCTATGAAACTTAGGCTATAATATATTATCTATATAAGTACTTGTATAACTCATATGGTGATTTTCTCATGCTGAAATTTGCAAGAAAATTATATCGTCAATAACATTTTGTCATTTGTACTTTATACCTGAGCCGCTACATTTGGGGGGGGGGGTATTGTAGAAAAATAGATAAATAATTATTATTAATTTTTGTAACTTAGAAACAAGTGACTGGACATAAATCTGGCAAAGATTTGCTGATTGACAAAAGTTTTGCTGGTGCTTATTTAACCAACAAAAAATTCCTCATTTAAAAAAAGTGTTGACTTTTGAAATAATTATAAATTCTAGAGTTTCCTTAGGAAATAAATAAATAATGTTATAAAAGAAATTTGTTTCCTTTTTGTAATACACACATCTATGCAATAACTAAGCTAGTAGAAAACGTTTTGTAATTGTTTAAAACATGAATTTTTAAATCCTAATTATAAATTCTTTCCAACATAAAAAATATTTTGTAACATTTATTTGAAAATATATAATGAAAGAATAAACTGATAATCTAAATGATCCATGATCAAACATACCTCAACAACATAAGGCAAAGTCTGCTCATGTTTGTATGAGCATTGGAGGTATAAACATCATAAGCCGCTGGAATATGGAGTGTAAAGTTTATTTATTTAGTGCAAAGTTCATTTTAATGTGGGTTTGTATGGTGAACCTCTTGTTGTTTTATGTATGATTTATTTTGTCTGGGCGTTTTTATATGTGTTTATTGTTGTTCTCTCAGTTTTGTTACTGTTTTAGTTTTAACTATATTTTAGATGATTTTATGACTCTCACCATGTTGGTGGGTTAAGTTTTTGACTAAAAATTCATTGAGTTATTTTAAAATTTTAGTTGTAAGTGTACTTGTACACATAATAGATACATAATTATAAAGCAATGTAAAACTCTTTTAAGGCTTGATAAGGGCAACATATTAGTTGCAGAAACGTTGAACTAAATAAACAAACTTTTGGCTCAATGTTCAACTAGCTTATCAATTTTTCAATTAGGCGATGTCTGATGGTTTGGTGTGTTAATGCTTGCAGAGATCATATGTCTGGGAATCTTGAATTTTCAATAATTTGGCTTGATCAAAGTGGGCGATTACTGTATATTAAAAGACATTACAACTAAATTGTTGTTGCTTTACAACATGGGTTGCCAAACATTTTGGTACCCCCCCCCCGCTCATCTTCAAATGAAAGCCTCCAATGCCGCCTCCTCTTTACACTATAAATAAATGGTATGGTCATATGAAAAAGAAACTAATATTATGTATATTTTTATGTGTATTTTATGTTGAAACAATTTATTTATTTTATACATACTTTCACAAGAAACATGATATAACATTTCAAGTTTTAATTTGCAAGGTAAGTCTTATATGAGAGACAATCTTTTATTGAGATGGATGAGCTTGCATTTTTTTCACTTTTGACGTTGTGTTATACATTTAAGGAAAAAACTTATATTTCTATTATGAATGCACTCATTACATTTAAATTGTCTAAACGCCATGGGTGTATAAAATTACCTATGTAAAAAAATTCTGAGGCATGATTTTAGTTTTAAATTTTTATTACATTGTGTACTTGAGTTTTAACTAAATAAAATTTATCTTATTATTTTCTATCTGGCCTCGCAAACCCCCCCCCCTCCCGACTTGCCTTCTCGTCCCCCAAATGGGAGGAGCCCCTCGGTTTGGGAACCCATGTTTTAAAAGAAGTTTTTGTCGATCGCAAATAACTAATTATAAGATTATAACAGACTCACAGTTTCTTTAGAAAATATTAAAAGTAAACGTCAATTATATTTTATAGGATTTTTAGAAGTTGGAGAAATATGTTTTTTTATTTCATTCTATATCTGGCAAAGTGCTGCACAGTTGACATAAAGTTAAAATCATAAATCTAGAGACATTAAGGGTGATGAAGAAGTGACAGATGTAGGAGTGTTCTCCCTTTCCACCTGTCTGACCAATGCCGTATACGCTTCGTGCACTCACCTTCCTCACAACTGTCCACCTGTGATACTTCACAAAGGTGTTTAGTTAACTTTACTTTTGTATATAGCATCATTTTTCTTTTCTGCTGACGAGTATGGCATGACAGATGAAATTTAGCAACTCAATTTTGCTTCTGCAATTTATTTTAATAAAAGTAAAATTTAATTAAAAAGCTGATATTAATACATGAAACACCATATTGAATAATTTTCCTACATTTCTCTTTGCTTCTGTTAAAACACTTGTTAGATGTTTGAAGGTAGAATGACAGAATTTCTTCTCTATATTGAAATTGTATCTGCGATTTAAGTTTTTTGTTTAATGAATACTACCAAAATAAGAGAATGAATGGTTGGCAATTGTATAATTTTTTTTCTTAATCTACACAATATTGAAATTTTTAACGATTTATTTATTGATTATTTGTTTAAGATATTTGTTTGTCTTTTCCATTTTTATAAAAAAATTGATGTGTAAATAATTGAAAATATGCAGTTTAAAATAGATTTGGTAATATTTTATTGTTTTAAAAATATTGTATGATTTGTTTACAGTTTAACCATAATCAAATGTTTGATACATATTAAATGTTAGATTTCTATGTTGTGTAAATTTTGTTATCACTTTTGTGTACTTACAACTACAATGTGGATAGATAAATATATAAAGATTGACAAATAAAATTCATAATTATACTAAAACTATTTTTGGGCAGAATTAGGACGTTTTGTTGTTCTCTAATTGGAAAAAATACAGTTAATTGTTTTACAACTGTAAATTTATTTTTTTTAGTTAGATTTTGTAAAAGTTTTCAAATCAGAGTTCGGTGTTTTTTAAAGGCATTCTAAATGCGTATTGGAAATATGAAAAATTAGAAAAGAATTTATAAAATAAAACATCAATTATCGTTGTGCCAACTAACAGAGTTCCAGGTTAACCGAGAAATATACATTATTTATACATGTTTTTTTCTCTTAGAATGCTCTTAGAGCAACAATGTAAAAATACATTTTGTAGATTTGTCGATAGCCATCTCCATATATGTAGAGTGTATACAAAAAGTAGGAAAATGTGGTTTTCATTTTGTATTTGGATTTTATTTGTATTTGTTTTTTTCATTTGATAAAAGTAGATGTCTTTTTTCACTTATTTGACTATGTTTTCATTCATTTGATCAGTTTACCATACACTTCCTTCTAATTTTGACAAACCTTTTTTATTCAGGTTTTCAATTATCTGGTGTACTTTTGATTCACAATTTATTGGATAATCAAAGCTCTACTGTACTGTGTAAAATTAAATTTCCTAAATAAATTTTTTATATGTTATAAAATCTTTTGGTAAAAAAATAAATGATCATAAAATTTTGGGGGGTTTTGGACTTTACTAATGTTAAACTTTATTTAAATAAATATTAGTTATGTGTCGTGTTTTGAAATATAATTTATTAATCAATTTAATCTTGATACTGTGTTTAATACATTTCCCCTTAAATATGATAAGTTAGCTTCACTAGGTAAAACAAACTATTTATTTCTTTTCTATTGTAATATAGTGCAATATTTTGAATAATATAACAATTACAAAAACAAAATTCAGATTTCCAATACAATAAATACTTTGTTGATTTTTTTTTTTAAATCGAGAATTAAACTCTGTATACAGATTTTGATTTATCTAGGGAACAACAAAATCTACTGAAGAAAAATAATGGATCTATTTGGATATCACCAATATAATCTGCCATTATAACTAGTAATATAAAATCTTTTTTTAAAAAGCAATTCCAACTCAAGTAAAAAAATTAAAAAAATTTTAGTTTCTTTTCATTTTACATTACAACTAATATAATGTGTATACATATGTCAGAATAACAATATTAAGTGGCAAAATGGAAAGCGAATTTCCTTGCAATTTTCCAGTTTGCTTTCTGTGTATGTTGTTATACTATTATTTTTGTTTGTTGCTGTCTATACGCTTTTTTTGTCACTTGCATTGGGTTGTAGTTTTATTTTAGCATTGCTCATTTGTACTTTATTACAGTTATTTTATTCTTTTCATTCATTGATAATCCTAGAGCATTATTTATGATATTGTTTGGTAACCATGGAAACAATTTAAGGTTGTGCAATGGAGGTTTCTATGACAACCAGATAGGAGCAAAAGAAAAAAAAATTCATATACTATTTTGAGAAGTAGACTCCTAGCTATGGGAAAGTTGGCTTAGTGTCAAAAGTGCTAGATTTTACCACACCACCAAACTTTTATAAATTAATTATTGAATCAAAATTTGAAAAAACTGTATTAACATCAGTTGTCTCCACTGCAGGTTGAAAAATATGTATTTGAGCACGATTGGATGAATAAAAATTATTTATTAACAATTTAAAATTTGAAGATATATATCAGGAAAGTTTGAGCTAATAGAAGGAACTGTAAAAAGTTTTCAACCTTCTTATAAATGGGGTTGAATTAAATACAAGCAGTGAAGAAAAATAAGTATAAAATTGTAGCCATTTGGAAATTACTTTCAATTTTCCATTTTTAATAAAAAAACAATATTGTGTAAATTTAGAAATATTTTAATAAACCGGTGTGCAGCTTCCTCCTATATACTATACTTGGACTACGAAGAATAACTAAAAGTGTGTATAATGGGTTTAATAATGTTACTAATAAAACTTTATTTTAACATTTTCTTGGGAAATAAATTCTTCAAATTATAAATAGGTAACACAAGAAATATTTTAGTTTTGAATCAATAAAAATGACTAATTTTTTGGGTTAGTGGGAATGCTTTATCGAATTGTTTCTCCATCTTTGTTGAAATTTACAAGGTACTATTACATGTCAATCTTTGATCAAACTTACAAGACCCTATTACCTTAAATGATCATTGGACAAACAATTTTAATATTTTAACCAAACGCAATATAGTTTTAAAGTGTTTTTGTTGATGTAGGCTGAACCAAATATTAATGGTCATTGTTCGTAAAAGATTTTTCATATTGAGGAATTATACAGACAGTTAATTTTTTTGTTTGAAACTTGCCTTACATTTGTAATTGGGTATGAGCCCTAAGATTTCAAATTGAAGATAGCTAATACATTCCCAATTTCACAATAATATCATTGCTAAAGGTGTTTTTAGGGTCAGAGTATACCCAAAGTTTTAAATTACTCGACTAGTTGTAATTCTAGGTAGCATATGTCACACTAGGTATTGTATTCCCAAAGAGGTTTTTGGGTTAAATGTTTCAGTCTCTTTGAAATTTCTTGAGACTATACATATTCAACTATAAATATTATAACACATATTTTTATTTGATACCTTAGATTTGGTATCTACAAATAAAAAATGTATATATATATATATTAAACAACATAGGTTATTCAAATACAAGAATATTTATTAATTTATATCCAAAGCTTTTTGTTGGCAAACAGTACCAACATCATCAGGAATGAAAATTACAATAATGTAAGCTATAGGCCTAAAACATATGTTTTTTAGAAAAAACATATGTTTTAGGCCTATATCTTACATTATTGTAATTTTCATTCCTGACGATGTTGGTACTGTTTGCCAACGAAAAGCTTTGGATATAAATTAATAAATAATCTTGTATTTGAATAACCTATGTTGTTTTAAATTATTAAACAAGAAAACGTATTTTATATTTATATATGTGTGTGTGTGTGTGTGTGTGTGTGTGTGTGTGTGTGCGCCCGCGCGTGTGCGTGTGCGTGTGCGGTTATGAAGGAGTTGATTTGAGACAGACTGACAAAGACATACCTATTTTTAAATGCCAAGCTATATTTAAATATCTTCTATTAGCTTCCACTCTTCTGATATATATCTTGTACAAAATTTCAATCGTTAATAAAATACGTTTTTATTCATCCAATCAATTTGAAATACATTTTTTAAAACGTATAGTGTACAACAATTGATATTATTTATTCAATAATTAAATTATACAAATTTGGAGATCTTGGTTGGATTGGAACTGAGTACCTCTATGTTCAAAGTCTAGCGGTTTTTGGCACTGAGCATAATTTCCATAGCTGGATATGAACTTCTCAAAGTTCTATATGTAAAACCTCAATTGTATTGTATAATCTTAAATTGTTGCCATGGTTATCATACAATATCATAAATAATGCTCTAGGATTAAAAATGAATGAAAAGAATAAAATAAACAAACCTTGCTTCACTAACGGACAATGCTAAAAAATAAAAATAATAGACCAACACCATAGATAGAAAGGAAAAAGGAAAATTGCTAGGAAATTAGCTTTCTATTTTGCCACTTAATATTGTTATTCTGACATTTGTATATTCAAGAAGGATATCATTTATGTATAAAATAAAAAGAAACTGAGATAACATTTTTCTTTGTGGATATAAGTAGAAATTGACTTTTTTTTTAACTAATATTATTTCTTATAAGGGTTCTTGGTTTTGTCTACATACTTTGAAAGTGTCTATAATATTCTACTGCAATTTTTCTCTTATTGTTTTGAAAACCTTATTTTAGCATTTAAAATTAAGTATACATAAAATATGGACCAGATAAGTGTACATTTCGTAACATCAAATATCAAAATTAAAATTCTTAAAATATAAACAGGCTGAAATTTTCTCATACATAAAAAAAGAAATAACTGAACAAATTCTCTTTGAATTCCAAGTTTGCTTATTCAATTATCCACAATCAGTCTGCTGTGTAGATGTAAGTTTTTGTCGTTCAGCTACGATTGAGAAGAGAAGAAATGAACAGCTCTCAAACAGAAATAAATTGTGTGGCTTCCTTACTCCTGACATCTATTGTTGCACAGGACAAACAAATTTGCTTGAGATCTTTGTAGGCTTCGTTCAGCTTTGCTGCGAACTTTAACATCTCAACCCCAATTCCGATGCCGACTGTAATTAATTTTCAAATTAGTTTTATTTATAAACAGATTCTTTCTTTGGTCATTTTTATAGCAGTCTTTTTTTTATTACTTCGTTTTAACAAAGCACATGTTTTGAACAGTTGGCATGTTTGTATTTTGAATTGTGTCTGGAAATGTTTTCTGATTTTGCACAACTTTATAACATTTTTTAAACCTTCTGAATTAACTTTTTTATGCAAAATAAAAGAGAAATTATATATAAATTTTCAATAGCCAGCTAGAAAGTTTACTTCTGTTAGTCAACATTTTCTCTACCAGATTGCACTTATGTTAACTATTACATTGGTGTACTTAATGACTTATTCTATTAGTGGGTGTAAATTTATTTTAGATTAATAAAATTCAAAAATTTTCCAGTTGAAAAAGGTAAATTTCTGTGTATGCAGAAAAACCCCTCATTAGTGAATCAGATTGCCTTGTTAATATCTATTTTTGCTTATAATTAAAAAGAAATTGTGTAACTGTACAGATTTAATTTAGAATTTTTTAGAAAATAATTGTATCAACTGGTATCCTTTTGTAATGGATTGTTTTGTTCATGCATAAATCTCCAGTTGAAAAAACTAATTCATGTATGCCTTTATATGTATAAAGGTAGTATTTTATTAGATAGGAGACCTTGGTAATAACTGTAATGTTTTTATAGTGAATAGACACTAAAAAAATAAGCACTTTTGATATATCTTGGAAACACTGTCTTCTTTATTCTTCTACTTTATTAAAGACTGTGTTTTTGCAAGATGTCAGTCTTCCATATAATCCAATAAATCTTTAGTATGTTTTGACCTCTGTCACAACCAAGATATAAATGTGTATGTATCTATCTATATATAGTATACAAAAATTGGGAAAAGTTAAATTCAGACATTCTTCTAGGATATGTTTAATATTTCTGTACAGTTACGAAATGGAGAGATAAAGTAACTTTAGGGTCTTCTAGGGTAGGGATAGTCTAGGATTGCTTGAAGTGATAGGGAGGGAAATATAGGATGACTTCAGGGTCTTCTAGGGTAGGGATAGTCTATTGCTTGAACTGATAGGGAGGGAAATATAAGATGACTTCAGGGTCTTCTAGGGTAGGGATAGTCTAAGATTGCTTGAACTGATAGGGAGGGAAATATAAGATGACTTCAGGGTCTTCTAGGGTAGGGATAGTCTATTGCTTGAACTGATAGGGAGGGAAATATAAGATGACTTCAGGGTCTTCTAGGGTAGGGATAGTCTAAGATTGCTTGAACTGATAGGGAGGGAAATATAAGATGACTTCAGGGTCTTCTAGGGTAGGGATAGTCTAAGATTGCTTGAACTGATAGGGAGGGAAATATAAGATGACTTCAGGGTCTTCTAGGGTAGGGATAGTCTAAGATTGCTTGAACTGATAGGGAGGGAAATATAAGATGACTTCAGGGTCTTCTAGGGTAGGGATAGTCTAAGATTGCTTGAACTGATAGGGAGGGAAATATAAGATGACTTCAGGGTCTTCTAGGGTAGGGATAGTCTAAGATTGCTTGAACTGATAGGGAGGGAAATATAAGATGACTTCAGGGTCTTCTAGGGCAGGGACACTAAGATTGCTTGAACTGATAGGGAGGGAAATATAAGATGACTTCAGGGTCTTCTAGGGTAGGGATAGTCTAAGATTGCTTGAACTGATAGGGAGGGAAATATAAGATGACTTCAGGGTCTTCTAGGGTAGGGATAGTCTAAGATTGCTTGAACTGATTGGGAGGGAAATATAAGATGACTTCAGGGTCTTCTAGGGTAGGGATAGTCTAAGATTGCTTGAACTGATAGGGAGGGAAATATAAGATGACTTCAGGGTCTTCTAGGGTAGGGATAGTCTAAGATTGCTTGAACTGATAGGGAGGGAAATATAAGATGACTTCAGGGTCTTCTAGGGTAGGGATAGTCTAAGATTGCTTGAAC
The DNA here is from genome assembly GCA_036971475.1 of Prosapia bicincta. Taxonomy (NCBI): domain Eukaryota; kingdom Metazoa; phylum Arthropoda; class Insecta; order Hemiptera; family Cercopidae; genus Prosapia; species Prosapia bicincta. The sequence goes on along the minus strand of JBAIZL010000002.1, from coordinate 85,546,934 downwards.
TGATAGGGAGGGAAATATAAGATGACTTCAGGGTCTTCTAGGGCAGGGACACTAAGATAGCCTGAACCGATAGGGAGAGAAATATAGGATGACTTCAGGGTCTTCTAGGGTAGGGACACTAAGATAGCCTGAACCGATTGGGAGGAAATATAGGATGACTTCAGGGTCTTCTAGGGTAGGGACACTAAGATTGCCTGAACAGATAGGGAGGGAAATATAAGATGACAGTGTTTTCTAGGGTAGGGACAATTAATATAAATAAAGTAACATAACCTATGTGTTAAAACAGCTGTTTTACTATATAACCTGTAACAACATTAGTTGTATTATGAAATCATTTATGCTCTCACTTATTTTAAGCCAAATGGGACGAAATAAACTTTTAGTATATTGCATACCATCCCCCTTTTATAGAAAGTTTTTCTTCCATATAATACTAAATTTAATTAATTATTAAATAATTTAATATTTGCTAAAACGGTATTTGAGGGATGAATAAAAATTATTTGATTAACCATTGAAAATTTGAACTATACAAAAGATGAGTGTAAACTAATAGACAGAATTTTAAAAGATTTAAATATTGAACATTTATTTAAACATTAACAATTTCTGATAAATAGACATTGCCGGGTTTCACCAAGAATTACTAATCCATTTGGCAGAGAGTACTTATACTGTAAATGCAAATAGCTGATGCTTGTTGTAATGGTGGGCTCAGGATTACGTAATCATGACATTAACAGTAACCCCTGTGGCATTAGTATTCATTCAGTGTCTGGCAGAACATATAGCAAACAGCAATCATAAGGTTATCCTGTAGTCTAAACTTTCACACCTTTACAATTCAACTGTTTTTAACTCGATACAAGTGTTAGAGTGTACTAGACTTAAACAATCAATCTCTGCTCATTCTAACACTTTATCTTTCATCCAAGAGTTTACTTTTTTGGAGTAACCTAGGTTGATAGAAGTTATCCAGCACTGATCGATGGAGGTAACTCCCGAAATGTGTGAAATTATGGATGGAAGATAAAATGTTAGGATTGATGGTACTTGGCGTTTAAAAAGTGTTGTAAGAACTGGATGTCAAACATTCTGTTTTTAATTATAATTATTTTCCCAAAACAATCTACCTTTTAAACATCTTGTAAACTAATTTATGTTTATTGCAAATAATTTAACATGTCCTCACGAAAATAATTTTTTCCAAAGTAGAATTCTTCTGCTCTTCCCTTCACATCCATCGTCTGTAGGTAGGTTAGTGTCAATTGTTACACCTCATTCAAGTACATTAGAGCCTCGATAGTTCGAGGTAAATAAAACTTTTTTTTTTTAATAGAAAAATTAAAAAAAATTGTCCAAAAATGATTATTTGTAGGTTTTTAAGGGTGCAATTGGTACTTTTTCATTCTAATCATTGTATACTATCACAGTACAGTTATCCCTGTGCATCCCAGGACAATTACGAGGCCAGGATTGTACTCAGCTCCTTCAAAACATATGAGTAACCATATTCGGACAAATTTCTTGATTTTCTAAGCACTTACAGAATTTTCGAAATAACTTTTAATAGCCATTGTGACACCTATGTGCCTTTAAAAAAAGAAATAACCTGTACAAATATCTCACAAGTATATTGTGTACTAGGTCAGGTCATAGTAGGTTATACATTCGTCATAGTAGGCTAGATGCATATTGTATAAGACCAGGTGATAGTAGGCTGCACATTGGTCATAGTAGGCTAGATGCATATTGTATAAGGCCAGGTTGATAGTAGGCTGTACATTGGCCATAGTAGGCTAGATGCATATTGTATAAGGCTAGGTGATAGTAGGCTGTACATTGGCCATAGTAGGCTAGATGCATATTGTATAAGGCCAGGTGATAGTAGGCTGTACATTGGTCATAGTAGGCTAGATGCATATTGTATAAGGCCAGGTTGATAGTAGGCTGTACATTGGTCATAGTAGGCTAGATGCATATTGTATAAGGCCAGGTTGATAGTAGGCTGTACATTGGTCATAGTAGGCTAGATGCATATTGTATAAGGCCAGGTTGATAGTAGGCTGTACATTGGCCATAGTAGGCTAGATGCATATTGTATAAGGCCAGGTGATAGTAGGCTGTACATTGGTCATAGTAGGCTGTACATTGGCCATAGTAGGCTAGATGCATATTGTATAAGGCCAAGTGATAGTAGGCTGTACATTGGCCATAGTAGGCTAGATGCATATTGTATAAGGCCAGGTGATAGTAGGCTGTACATTGGCCATAGTAGGCTAGATGCATATTGTATAAGGCCAGGTGATAGTAGGCTGTACATTGGTCATAGTAGGCTAGATGCATATTGTGTAAAGCCAGGTTGATAGTAGGCTGTACATTGGCCATAGTAGGCTAGATGCATATTGTATAAGGCCAGGTTGATAGTAGGCTGTACATTGGCCATAGTAGGCTAGATGCATATTGTATAAGGCCAGGTGATAGTAGACTGCACATTGGCCATAGTAGGCTAGATGCATATTGTATAAGGCCAGGTTGATAGTAGGCTGTACATTGGCCATAGTAGGCTAGATGCATATTGTATAAGGCCAGGTTGATAGTAGGCTGTACATTGGCCATAGTAGGCTATATGCATATTGTATAAGGCCAGGTGATAGTAGGCTGCACATTGGCCATAGTAGGCTAGATGCATATTGTATAAGGCCAGGTGATAGTAGGCTGTACATTGGTCATAGTAGGCTAGATGCATATTGTATAAGGCCAGGTTGATAGTAGGCTGTACATTGGCCATAGTAGGCTAGATGCATATTGTATAAGGCCAGGTGATAGTAGGCTGCACATTGGCCATAGTAGGCTAGATGCATATTGTATAAGGCCAGGTGATAGTAGGCTGCACATTGGCCATAGTAGGCTAGATGCATATTGTATAAGGAGAGGTTGATAGTAGGCTGTACATTGGCCATAGTAGGCTAGATGCATATTGTTTAAGGCCAGGTGATAGTAGGCTGTACATTGGCCATAGTAGGCTAGATGCATATTGTATAAGGCCAGGTGATAGTAGGCTGTACATTGGCCATAGTAGGCTAGATGCATATTGGTATAAGGCCAGGTTGTTAGTAGGCTGTACATTGGCCATAGTAGGCTAGATGCATATTGTATAAGGCCAGGTGATAGTAGGCTGCACATTGGCCATAGTAGGCTAGATGCATATTGTATAAGGCCAGGTGATAGTAGGCTGTACATTGGCCATAGTAGGCTAGATGCATATTGGTATAAGGCCAGGTGATAGTGGGCTGCACATTGGCCATAGTAGGCTAGATGCATATTGTATAAGGCCAGGTGATAGTAGGCTGCACATTGGCCATAGTAGGCTAGATGCATATTGTATAAGGCCAGGTGATAGTAGGCTGCACATTGGCCATAGTAGGCTAGATGCATATTGTATAAGGCCAGGTGATATTAGGCTGCACATTGGCCATAGTAGGCTAGATGCATATTGTATAAGGCCAGGTGATAGTAGGCTGTACATTGGCCATAGTAGGCTAGATGCATATTGGTATAAGGCCAGGTTGATAGTAGGCTGTACATTGGCCATAGTAGGCTAGATGCATATTGTATAAGGCCAGGTGATAGTAGGCTGCACATTAACCATAGTAGGCTAGATGCATATTGTATAAGGCCAGGTGATAGTAGGCTGTACATTGGCCATAGTAGGCTAGATGCATATTGGTATAAGGCCAGGTGATAGTGGGCTGCACATTGGCCATAGTAGGATAGATGCATATTGTATAAGGCCAGGTGATAGTAGGCTGCACATTGGCCATAGTAGGCTAGATGCATATTGTATAAGGCCAGGTGATAGTAGGCTGCACATTGGCCATAGTAGGCTAGATGCATATTGTATAAGGCCACGTGATAGTAGGCTGCACATTGGCCATAGTAGGCTAGATGCATATTGTATAAGGCCAGGTGATAGTAGGCTGTACATTGGCCATAGTAGGCTAGATGCATATTGGTATAAGGCCAGGTTGATAGTAGGCTGTACATTGGCCATAGTAGGCTAGATGCATATTGTATAAGGCCAGGTGATAGTAGGCTGCACATTGGCCATAGTAGGCTAGATGCATATTGTATAAAGCCAGGTGATAGTAGGCTGTTCATTGGTCATAGTAGGCTAGATGCATATTGTATAAGGTCAGGTGATAGTAGGCTGCACATTGGTCATAGTAGGCTAGATGCATATTGTATAAGGCCAGGTGATAGTAGGCTGTACATTGGTCATAGTAGGCTAGATGCATATTGTATAAGGCCAGATGATAGTAGGCTGCACATTGGTCATAGTAGGCTAGATGCATATTGTATAAGGCCAGGTCATAGTAGGTTATACATTGGTCATAGTAGGCTAGATGCATATTGTATAAGGCCAGGTGATAGTAGGCTGTACATTGGTCATAGTAGGCTAGATGCATATTGTATAAGGCCAGGTGATAGTAGGCTGTACATTGGCCATAGTAGGCTAGATGCATATTGTATAAGGCCAGGTTGATAGTAGGCTGTACATTGGTCATAGTAGGCTAGATGCATATTGTATAAGGCCAGGTGATAGTAGGCTGTACATTGGCCATAGTAGGCTAGATGCATATTGGTATAAGGCCAGGTGATAGTGGGCTGCACATTGGCCATAGTAGGATAGATGCATATTGTATAAGGCCAGGTGATAGTAGGCTGCACATTGGCCATAGTAGGCTAGATGCATATTGTATAAGGCCAGGTGATAGTAGGCTGCACATTGGCCATAGTAGGCTAGATGCATATTGTATAAGGCCACGTGATAGTAGGCTGCACATTGGCCATAGTAGGCTAGATGCATATTGTATAAGGCCAGGTGATAGTAGGCTGTACATTGGCCATAGTAGGCTAGATGCATATTGGTATAAGGCCAGGTGATAGTAGGCTGCACATTGGCCATAGTAGGCTAGATGCATATTGTATAAGGCCAGGTGATAGTAGGCTGTTCATTGGTCATAGTAGGCTAGATGCATATTGTATAAGGCCAGGTGATAGTAGGCTGTACATTGGTCATAGTAGGCTAGATGCATATTGTATAAGGCCAGGTCATAGTAGGTTATACTTTGGTCATAGTAGGCTAGATGCATATTGTATAAGGCCAGGTGATAGTAGGCTGTACATTGGCCATAGTAGGCTAGATGCATATTGTATAAGGTCAGGTGATAGTAGGCTGCACATTGGTCATAGTAGGCTAGATGCATATTGTATAAGGCCAGGTGATAGTAGGCTGTACATTGGTCATAGTAGGCTAGATGCATATTGTATAAGGCCAGGTGATAGTAGGCTGCACATAGGTCATAGTAGGCTAGATGCATATTGTATAAGGCCAGGTCATAGTAGGTTATACATTGGTCATAGTAGGCTAGATGCATATTGTATAAGGCCAGGTGATAGTAGGCTGTACATTGGTCATAGTAGGCTAGATGCATATTGTATAAGGCCAGGTGATAGTAGGCTGTACATTGGCCATAGTAGGCTAGATGCATATTGTATAAGGCCAGGTGATAGTAGGCTGCACATTGGTCATAGTAGGCTAGATGCATATTGTATAAGGCCAGGTCATAGTAGGTTATACATTGGTCATAGTAGGCTAGATGCATATTGTATAAGGCCAGGTGATAGTAGGCTGTACATTGGTCATAGTAGGCTAGATGCATATTGTATAAGGCCAGGTGATAGTAGGCTGTACATTGGCCATAGTAGGCTAGATGCATATTGTATAAGGCCAGGTTGATAGTAGGCTGTACATTGGTCATAGTAGGCTAGATGCATATTGTATAAGGCCAGGTGATAGTAGGCTGTACATTGGCCATAGTAGGCTAGATGCATATTGGTATAAGGCCAGGTGATAGTGGGCTGCACATTGGCCATAGTAGGATAGATGCATATTGTATAAGGCCAGGTTATAGTAGGCTGCACATTGGCCATAGTAGGCTAGATGCATATTGTATAAGGCCAGGTGATAGTAGGCTGCACATTGGCCATAGTAGGCTAGATGCATATTGTATAAGGCCACGTGATAGTAGGCTGCACATTGGCCATAGTAGGCTAGATGCATATTGTATAAGGCCAGGTGATAGTAGGCTGTACATTGGCCATAGTAGGCTAGATGCATATTGGTATAAGGCCAGGTTGATAGTAGGCTGTACATTGGCCATAGTAGGCTAGATGCATATTGTATAAGGCCAGGTGATAGTAGGCTGCACATTGGCCATAGTAGGCTAGATGCATATTGTATAAGGCCAGGTGATAGTAGGCTGTTCATTGGTCATAGTAGGCTAGATGCATATTGTATAAGGCCAGGTGATAGTAGGCTGTACATTGGTCATAGTAGGCTAGATGCATATTGTATAAGGCCAGGTCATAGTAGGTTATACTTTGGTCATAGTAGGCTAGATGCATATTGTATAAGGCCAGGTGATAGTAGGCTGTACATTGGCCATAGTAGGCTAGATGCATATTGTATAAGGTCAGGTGATAGTAGGCTGCACATTGGTCATAGTAGGCTAGATGCATATTGTATAAGGCCAGGTGATAGTAGGCTGTACATTGGTCATAGTAGGCTAGATGCATATTGTATAAGGCCAGGTGATAGTAGGCTGCACATTGGTCATAGTAGGCTAGATGCATATTGTATAAGGCCAGGTCATAGTAGGTTATACATTGGTCATAGTAGGCTAGATGCATATTGTATAAGGCCAGGTGATAGTAGGCTGTACATTGGTCATAGTAGGCTAGATGCATATTGTATAAGGCCAGGTGATAGTAGGCTGTACATTGGCCATAGTAGGCTAGATGCATATTGTATAAGGCCAGGTTGATAGTAGGCTGAACATTAGTCATAGTAGGCTAGATGCATATTGTATAAGGCCAGATTATAGTAATCTACATAAGAATTGTATAAAACCGTGTCGAAATTGGCTCTGTACTTATTGTATAACGCCAAGGTATAGTATGATTTTATAGTAGGTTATAGGCTTATACTCATATAAAGCTAGGCTGTGAAAGGCCTATGGGCGGTTATTTAATATAAGACTCAAAATTTCCGACAATTCAAATGATGTTATTTAGAGTCTTTAAAAAATCGGAATCGAACCGTGTTACCAAACTACTGTGAATATTCTTGATCACTTAATCGAATATTTTAGTGATAAGAAAGAGTGTGACGTGTTTGTCCCCGTTCCACTCGCCAGTAACCGTTACGTCGTGTCGTGTTGCGAAGACGCGCATAGGAAAGAGTGTGACGTGTTTGTCCCCGTTCCACACGCCAGTAACAGTTACGTCGTGTCGTGTTGCGAAGACGCGCATAGGAAAGAGTGTGACGTGTTTGTCCCCGTTCCACACGCCAGTAACAGTTATGTCGTGTCGTGTTGCGAAGACGCGCATAAGAAAGAGTGTGACGTGTTTGTCCCCGTTCCACACGCCAGTAACAGTTACGTCGTGTCGTGTTGCGAAGACGCGCATAGGAAAGAGCGTGACGTGTTTGTCCCCGTTCCACACGCCAGTAACCGTTACGTCGTGTCGTGTTGCGAAGACGCGCATAGGAAAGAGTGTGACGTGTTTGTCCCCGTTCCACACGCCAGTAACAGTAACGTCGTGTCGTGTTGCGAAGACGCGCATAGGAAAGAGTGTGACGTGTTTGTCCCCGTTCCACACGCCAGTAACCGTTACGTCGTGTCGTGTTGCGAAGACGCGCATAAGAAAGAGTGTGACGTGTTTGTCCCCGTTCCACACGCCAGTAACCGTTACGTCATGTCTTGTTGCGAAGACGCACAGAATTTGTCGGAACGAGATCAGTATCAGGTCTGAGTTAGAGGTAGTGAAGCGGGTAATTGGCCTCATGCTGTGTGAAAACAAAGACGCCTGGACGTAGCGCCAGTCGGGCGGGCATCGCGCCGCCCCCCTCCTCTCCGCACTCGATAATTACGAAATATTGTCACCATAATCAACAACAGAGAAAAAGCTATGTTCAGTAATTGGATTGTTCGCTCGCGCTCTCTCTCTTTCTCTTTCGGTCAGTGGTAATCTATTGATTCCACTTGACTCGATTGCAAATAAGTACTAACTCCCCCTCCCCCAATGACTTGCTCTTTACTCGAGGAGCCTTTGCGTAGGGTAAAAAGGTAATGGGGTTGTCGAGTTGGTAAACAAACAACATAAGCAAGTAATATAAACAAACAAGTTTTAAAGTCAATTCCTACTTAGGTTAAAGAAAATTTTATTTTAGGCTGTTTTTATTATATAATTACGAGTAATATAAATAAAGTAAGATAACATATGCGTTAAAATAGCTGTTCTACCATATAACCTTTAACATAAAACGTGTTTTATGAAATCATATGTTATTACTTATTTTAAGCCAAATGGGACGAAATAATTATTTTGCATAACTTGCCCCTTTTTGTAAAAAGTTTTTCTCCCATATAAAATTAAAATTAATTAATTATAAAATTTAAATAATGAATTAATATTTGAAAAAACTGTGTTAACAACAAGTGTTATACACTACGAGTTTTAACAAAATGTATTTGAACTAGGAGAGGATGAATAAAAAGTATTTTATTAACGAAAATTTGAACAAAATATATATAAGAACTAATTAGAAGGAATTGAAAAAACCCGTTTTTTTATTGCATCTAAACAAAAATATTCTTGTTTATTGGAATACAAAATGAAATGAAATAGTAATTTATTCCACAATCAGAGACATACAGTAAAGTGGGGATAAAACTCGGACCTTAATATCGCATAATTACAAGAGTAGTTATGACACTGGATAAGGAGTAAACGAAGCTTTAGAGAGTCCCGAGGTACAAATTGTAGTTGCTAATGCCTTATACTTGGCTACTTTCAAGCATCACAATAGAACCTAACCAAACTGTATACAATCTTACTAGCAGACTATTTTACACAAGAACATTGCATTTAAAATTAGGTTTTTAATTTTTCATGGAATATTTTGATATTGTTATCTCAGGTGCTGGATGAAAAATTGTGGACAAAACATTAATGAATGCATATAATTAAAAAAACTTTAATTATGTAATTTTTCATGTCTTCTATTATTTTTCATTCTTTTTATGTATTTTGTTCAAATTTTCAATCATTAATAAAATACATTTTATTCATCCACTCCAGTCTAAATACATTATTTAAAACTTGTAGTGGATGACTTAATGTTAATACGGTCATTTCAAATATTTAATTAATGAATTAATTTTAGTTTCATATGGGAGGAAATCGTTTCACAAAGGGGCAAGGTATGCAATATAGCTACTCCGTCACATTTAACTTAATATAATTGGTATGGATAAAACAGCTGATTATATATTATAGGTTATGTCATGTGGTAGAACGATCTGTTTTAACGCATAGGTTATGTTACTTTATTAATGATAATTGTAATTATTTAATAACACTGTAACTAAACTAAAATTTGTCTTTGTTGACCTCAAACTTAAAGGAATTTACTTTAAAACAGTTCTTCCTTCAAAGTTCCCTTTAAAAGAAGTTCTTTAAACGAGTTGGTTTCAAATAAATTTTATTTCATTTCTAAAGTTGATGACTTTGAAAGAAAAGCAGTGTTACTTTAGTAAGTGCTGGGGTTCTCCTTTTAGTAATTATGGCATGACGAGGGTGGGGTGAAGAGAAGTGTTTACCTCTTACCTCGGGCCTACACCATGATTATCTATATTGAGGTAATTTTCCAGTATTTGCTTTTCCTTGTACTAAGCGTATTTATCAATTTCGAGAGATTGATTACGCTGTATAATTTGTGAAACAGCTGACTTCAAATGGTACATTGGATATTGAAAGACAGAAGTTTTAAGAGATAATATTAAAGAAGTGTATATATATATATATATATATATATATATATATATATATATATATATATATATATATATAAATTAAAAATATTTCAAAAACAAGAATACTTTTATTGAATATATTTTTTCAAAGCTTTTCGCCGATAAAATAGTACCAGCATCTTCAGGAAAATAATTATCTAATGATAATTATCTAACATTAGATAATTATTTTCCTGAAGATGCTGGTATTATTTTATCGGCGAAAAGCTTTGAATAAAAGCATTCTTGTTTTTGAAATATTTTAAATTTATTAACTATATTACAAGAAAACAGCACCATATTTAATATATTTAATATATATATATATATATATATATATATATATATATATATATATATATATATATATATATATTTGTAGATTATGCAACACTGTTTTCTTGTATACACTTATCACTTTCACTTATGTACTTAAACAAGAATCTTACTTGGTATTTATGCGAGTACTTTCAAAGACTGGTTTTGTCTCCATCCTCGGGCATACTGAATAGGGTTTTTGTGGTCTGCGAGCTGCGTGGATTTGCTGTTGACCTTGGTGTACCGTTAAGTTCTATTTTTAGATTCACTGCACTGTGCGAGTTTTTAACGTTTGTTTTGGGGTTAATATTGTCTATTAGATTGAATAATTTATCGTTTTTTGATTTTATTTGTATCTGTTCGTTAATGATATTATTTTTATTTTTATAAATTTCTAGTTGTTCCCAGATTGTCATTTTGAGGCCTTTTTGAACCTTTTTTTACTAGGTGTACGTTTTTAATGTGGGGAATGTGTGTTTGTTTTTGATGGCGTGTGGCTAAGTTTGAGTTATAAATTTCAGGTTTGATGTATGCATGTAGGTGTTCTTGATATCTGTCTTTTAATTTCTTTTTTGTTTGGCTTATGTATATTTTATTACAGTCTGGACATTCGATTATGTAATTCCGCTATTAAGTCTGTTATTAATTCCGTTATTATATATATATATATATATATATATATATATATATATATATATATATATATATATATATATATATATATATATACAGTATATATAAACAGTAGAGTTTTAATAATTCAAGGTAAATGGGACCAAGACCCCCTCGGATTACACGGAAATACGTTCTTGCATATTAGACAAAATAGTTTTTCTAATGAACAATAATACATAAAATACGTTTATAGAATTCTATTGACCACACTACTTACATAAACTAATGCTGCTTTAGAATATATTGTTCATCACTGTTGCTACATTTTTTGGAAGTGGTTATAAAGTGTCTTTTAGACTGCTTATCAGATCGTTTCGAGCTACGGTGTCGCGTAGACATCTTAGCAGAAGTACACCTGTTAGTTTTGTGTTTGTTATTCAATATAGTGTAGGGCAGTTTCCTAGACGGCCGTTCCTTCACCAAAACTTATCGTCCCTTCATGTACTGTCTCCGTCGAACCTTCATCTTTATACTCGTCATCACTGCCTTCAGTAGTTTCTTGTACCATTTCAATAGTCTTGACATGTTCTATTGTTATTTACTTACGTTTCGTCCTTACTTATCCATTGACTACGTCCGTATCATTGACATATTTACAACCTGTAAGTTTATTGATAAGAAATGTCAAATCTGTTACTTCTTGTGGATCTGTTACTTCTTGTGGATCTGTTACTTCTTGTGTATCTATTACTTCTTGTGGATCTGTTACTTCTTGTGGATCTGTTACTTCTTGTGGATCTATTACTTCTTGTGGATCTGTTACTTCTTGTGGATCTATTACTTCTTGTGGATCTATTACTTCTTGTGGATCTGTTACTTCTTGTGGATCTGTTACTTCTTGTGGATCTGTTACTTCTTGTGGATCTGTTACTTCTTGTGGATCTGTTACTTCTTGTGGATCTGTTACTTCTTGTGGATCTATTACTTCTTGTGGATCTGTTACTTCTTGTGGATCTGTAACACAGTCAACGGTTTTATTGACTCATGGCTTTATTCCACGGTCTCTTCTATATTTCGTTCTATGCACAACTGCCTTAAGTATATTTATTTGAGAAAGCCTACAATGCTGTCTTCCCTTTCAGCCGCTTCCAAGAGAGATTGTAAAAGGTAACGTTTGCATTGTTTCCATACATTTCAGAACACCCTGATCCATCGGCTGGACTAGGCTCGTAACATTTGGGGGAAGATATAAAGCACGGGTATCATTGGACCACAGCTGATCCTCATCGGGATGCCACGGTGCATTATCTCTTAGTTACTAGTTAGTTATTAGGACTTGTATTTTCGAGACTCTACTGTATACATAGCTTTGTCTAAAAGTAAACATATGTATAAACGTAAAACACACAAAAATGATCTAAATATTACCAGTAATGTTTTTTCAGAACGTGCAAAACAGTTTTAAAAAACCAGAGGCTATAAGGAATAAACAGTAAGCTTGGTGTAACAATATTGAATTCGGTTCTTTAAAACTAAATTTCAGAAACCCTCCCCACCTACCTCCGAGAGCGTCAATTCTTGTTTCCCGCAAGTCCTGTACTGCGGACTTAAGCTCATTTACCGCAGATTTAATTAAATATTCGAATCCAAAATGCGTAATGGTTTAGTGGTGTAAATCTCGACGGTGGAAAATTGGGTTGACGCCTCCGCCGCGCCGGTTTGATAATCCCAATATTGTCTTTCCATCGTAAGACTTAACGGTCTACCTGCTTTTCCGGTTATTGGTTAGAACAGTCGTATCTAGACTCTCTCTCGCTCTCCCCCTCCCTCTCTCTCTTTCCCGCGCTCTATCTCTTTCTCTCTCTTTCCCTTTAAACTTTTCTCTCTCCCTCTAACCATCTCTTTCGCTCCCTCTGTCTCTCTATCCCTCTCTCTCTCCCTCCCACTCTCTCTCCCTCCCTCTCTCTCTTTCCCGCGCTCTATCTCTTTCTCTCTCTTTCCCTTTAAACTTTTCTCTCTCCCTCTAACCATCTCTTTCGCTCCCTCTGTTTCTCTCTCCCTCTATCCCTCTCTCTCTCCCTCCCACTCTCTCTCCCTCCCTCTCTCTCTTTCCCGCGCTCTATCTCTTTCTCTCTCTTTCCCTTTAAACTTTTCTCTCTCCCTCTAACCATCTCTTTCGCTCTCTCTGTCTCTCTCTCCCTTTATCCCTCTCTCTCTCCCTCCCACTTTCTCTCCCTCCCTCTCTCTCTTTCCCGCGCTCTATCTCTTTCTCTCTCTTTCCCTTTAAACTTTTCTTTCTCCCTCTAACCATCTCTTTCGCTCCCTCTGTCTCTCTCTCCCTCCCTCTCTCTCTTTCCCGCGCTCTATCTCTTTCTCTCTCTTTCCCTTTAAACTTTTCTCTCTCCCTCTAACCATCTCTTTCGTTCCCTCTGTGTCTCTCTCCCTCTCTCTCTCCCTCCCACTCTCTCTCCCTCCCTCTCTCTCTTTCCCGCGCTCTATCTCTTTCTCTCTCTTTCCCTTTAAACTTTTCTCTCTCCCTCTAACCATCTCTTTCGCTCCCTCTGTCTCTCTCTCCCTCTATCCGTCTCTCTCTCTCCCTCCCACTCTCTCTCCCTTCCTCTCTCTCTTTCCCGCGCTCTCTCTCTTTCTCTCTCTTTCCCTTTAAACTTTTCTCTCTCCCTCTAACCATCTCTTTCGCTCCCTCTGTCTCTCTCTCCCTCTATCCCTCTCTCCCTCCCTCCCACTCTCTCTCCCTTCCTCTCTCTCTTTCCCTTTAAACTTTTCTCTCTCCCTCTAACATCTCTTTCGCTCCCTCTGTCTCTCTCTCCCTCTATCCCTCTCTCTCTCCCTCCCACTCTCTCTCTCCCTCCCTCTCTCTCTTTCCCGCGCTCTATCTCTTTCTCTCTCTTTCCCTTTAAACTTTTCTCTCTCCCTTTAAACTTTTCTCTCTCCCTCTAATCATCTCTTTCGCTCCCTCTGTCTCTCTCTCCCTCTCTCCCTCCCACTCTCTCTCCCTCCCACTCTCCCTCCCTCCCTCTCTCTCTTTCCCGCGCTCTATCTCTTTCTCTCTCTTTCCATTTAAACTTTTCTCTCTCCCTCTAACCATCTCTTTCGCTCCCTCTGTCTCTCTCTCCCTCTATTCATCTCTCTCTCCCTCCCACTCTCTCTCCCTCCCTCTCTCTCTTTCCCGCGCTCTATCTCTTTCTCTCTCTTTCCCATTAAACTTTTCTCTCTCCCTCTAACCATCTCTTTCGCTCCCTCTGTCTCTCTCTCCCTCTATCCCTCTCTCTCTCCCTCCCTCTCTCTCTCCTTCTAACTCTTTCTCCCCCTCTTTCTCCCTACTCCCCACATTCTTTCTCGTACCGTTTCACACCTCCCTTCTCTTATACTGTAGTAAACAATGGGAAATATTACGTAGAGCATGTTCATTTTCAATTCTTATTAAATCTCACTCTTCCTTTATATGCCTTGTACAAATTTTCAGTCGTTAATAAAATATTTTTTATTCATTCATTTTAGTACAAATAAATATTTTAAAACTTGTAGTGGATGGTACTTGATGCCAATACATTTTTTTCAAATGTTAATTCATTAATTAAATTTAATAATGAATTAATTTTAGTTGTATATGGAAAAAAGACTTTTTACAAAGGGGAAGGTACACAGTATAGTGGTTTCGTCCGATTTGACTTGATGATAACATATTATTTCATAAGAGAGCTGAATTTATGTTATAGATTATGTAAAACAGCTGTTTTAATGCATAGGTATATTTCTTTGTTTACCTTAGTAGGAATTGACTTTAAAAAATATTTTTTTGTTCTGTTTTGATTGAATGCGATCAGCCAGTGTAGCTGTGGGAGGGAAAGCATTGTGAATGCCGGAACGGGTCTACGATCCCGTAATGCATACAGTATAGAGAAGGGGAATTATGTTATTACTTGTGTATGGCCACTTACTTCAAGCATGTTACCCGTTGCTTTCCCTTGTAAGTTAGTGGGTAAGAAAGGGTATATCTAATTAGGTAGGAGTAATAAAAACGGATGGTTCTCTTGGACTAGGAATAAAGGGAGTTATAGTGGAAAGGGTCATTTACCTGAATCATACCGAGGGTGTTGTCTTATATCCTGTAAACAAGTAATATAACACAAACATTTTCCTACAAAGGTCTATTCCCCACTTTGGTCAACAACGCAAAATATTAATTTATTTATAAGTATTAGATAATTACAATTGATATAAATAAATAACATGTGCGTAAAACAGCTGTTCTGCCACATTACCTATAACATAAAGTCAGGTGTTATATGAAATCATATGTTATCACTTTTTTGAAGTCAAATGGGACGAAATAACTGTATTGCATACCTTGTCCCTTTTGGGATTTTTTTTTCTCTCGTATGGAACTAAAATGAATTCATTTAATTTTATTAACGAATTTATATTTGAAAGAACTGTATTAACATCAAATGCCATCCTCTACAAGTTTAACAAAATGTGATTGAACTTGAGTGGTTGAATAAAAAGCAATTCAATAACAAATGAAAATTTGACGATTTTATATATATATATATATATATATATATATATATATATATATATATATATATATATATATATAGAATATCAAATGTGTTTTCCTGTTAGAATATTTTTAAGATCAAATAATACACACAAATACAGGAATATTTAATTTATTGAATAATAAACTCAAAGCTTTTCGTTGGTTTACATTACCAACATCCTCAGGAGTTACAATACTAAGAATGATTTTTTTTTTTTTTTATCATTCTTAGTATTGTAACTCCTGAGGATGTTGGTAATGTAAACCAACGAAAAACTTTGAGTTTATTATTCAATAAATTAAATATTCCTGTATTTGTGTATATTATTTGATCTTAATATATATATATATATATATATATTTGTATTTACATACATATACTTCATATACATAAATATATTTATATATGTATACATGTATATATGTACACACACACACACACATATATATATATATATGTGTGTATTTACATACATATACTACATATACATAAATATATTTATATATGTATACATGTATATATGTACATATATATATATATATATATATATATATATATATATATATATATATATATGTATTTACATACATATACTACATATACATAAATATATTTATATATGTATACATGTATATATGTACATATATATATATATATATATATATATATATATATATATATATATATATATATATATTTGTATTTACATACATATACTACATATATATAAATCTATTTATATTTGTATAAATACTAATTAGGAGAGAACGGGTTAATATAGGCAGTTTTTGGTACAAGAGAAAAGTGCTTGGCTGTGTTAGTATCGTGCATCTCTGTATCGTGCCCTCTTCAGAATCTGAGAGCATATACAGTCTCGGCATTAGCAAGCTTGGGATTTAGGAATGTTTACTGATTTAACGTTATGTAATTTACCCGATGTTTGGAGTGGGCACTGGAAAAGCAATTAACAGTCGTGCAAAACACACTGCAGAAAAGAAAACTGTGGTAAAATAATTATCGGCTTTAGATAGGAGTGTTTTGTAGCTCGGCAAAGAGAAACTAATTGAAAAGATAGGGGGGAGTATTGGATGGCCCGAAGGTGATATTTGTTTGTCCGAGAACGCTCAATATACTCAAGCTGCGCAAAGAGTCAATATCCTAAGGGCATTGGCACTCACCGCACAAACATAACGGTTTGGCCGATTTTTGTGTGGCTTTACCGGTAAAATATCGATTTACTGGAATTGTCAACGTTTTAAACAGCGTGGAGTTATAGAAATATGTATAAAACAGCTTATTCGTTTCTCTGTCCTACTGTTGCTCCTCCATCCCCCTCCATCTTTCCTCTCCATCTCCCCATAGTTTTTCTCCTCTTCTACCCCATCCACCTATCCTTCTCAATAGTCTTCACTTCCTTTCTCCTCATACCCATCTATACCCTCCTATATCCCTGCCTCTCGACTCCTATCCGCGGCACTCCCCCTCCCTTTGTCTATCCAAGAGTGTGTGCGATAGCTTAAAGCGAATACAGTGTTTCAAAAACGTGATTAAATAGAACACGTATTTCTCAGCCAGTACCAGATGCGCTGTTTTTGGAATTATTTATTTCTTGGGTAGTATGAGGACTTCGGTATGGTTTCTTACCAAAAGCAACAATAATTGTTAAATCGTTTTGCCTTAACATTATATGGGAAACAAAATTAGCGATATGGTTATTTAAAAATGCTATTCAATGCGAGGTAGGTTTGTTTAAAAAAACTTGTAGCTAGGGGAAAACTTTTTCAATTTCTTCTAGTAGCTCACACTCTTCTTATAAATGTCTTGTACAAATTTCCAAACGTTAATAAAATACTTTTTTATTCATCCAATCAAATATAAATAGATTTTTTTTTAACGTGTTGTGGATGACAATTGATGTTGGCATTGAGCCAACTTTTCCTTAGCTAGAAATCTATTACTTAAAGATGTACATATAATTATAAGAGAAAGTTTCCTTGCCATAATGAAAAGAGATATATAATCAGAAACTATAGACCGCCATCAGCTTCGTAAATAAGAGACGAAAAAAAGAATAAATAGTAACAAATAAAAATAATAATCCAACACAGTATAAACATACTGTATAGAAAGGATATGGAAAATTGCAAGGAAATTCCCTTCTATTTTGCCACTTAGTATTGTGCTTCTTTCTTAAGTACATCCATATTTATATTATTTGTAATTATTAATTAAAAAAAAGTAACTAAAATACAATTATTTGTTGATGACGTATAGAAATAGACTTTAATTTTTTTATATTAACTTAATTTTTAATAATAAGGGAAACATTTTTACCACAACTGAGTTTTTCTTTTATTTAAAACCTTGTGTACATTTCAGTTACATAGCAATCATCTTCAGAGGTAATTTACAATAAAAATATTTTTTTTAAAGTATTTTTATTGTAAATTACCTCTGAAGATGACTTTTATGCAATTGAAATGTACATAAGGTTTTATAATTAAAGAATAAAAATATGGCACAACTCACAAATATACAATTTTTTTATTTCAAACGCGTTTCAACGACTAATTTGTCGTTATCCTCAGTGAAAATACACAAATGAAATTAACTAAAATATATATATATATATATATATATATATATATATATATATATATATATATATATATATATATATTAAACATAACCTATAAAGTCTTAGCAAAAGTAAAAACAGAAGTGAAAAAACAATTTTTTATTATTTATTTTGGATATAAAATAATAAATATTCTTCTATTTGAATAACCTATGTTGTTTTAAATTATTAAACAAGAAAACGTATTTTATATATATATATGGTGAAATAAAATAATTTTCATAAACAAGAATATACGAATATTACTTCATTTTATTGTTCATTGAAGCTTTTCGCTAATTTACATTATTAGCATTTTCAAAATATATAAATCACTGTCCAGTTATGTGACTAGAGTAAGACTAGTCACATAATGAATTGCTTCAATGAACAATAAAATGAAGTAATATTCGTATATTCTTGTTTATGAAAATTATTTTATTTCACCATACATATTCAACAAGAAAAAATAATTCATCTAAGTTTTACAATATATATATATATATATATATATATATATATATATATATATATATATAATTTAATATCGTACTTGTTTAAGATAAAAAACTTGTAACAAATTCTATTCATGTTGAGTTGTAAATTAGAATTATAGGCCTATATTTTTGTTATTAAATCGAATTTTCGTTTAGTGGGAGTAGCGGTGATTTAGTGTCTAAATTTTCTTTATCTGTGGAAGAAAGCAATTAAAGTCATGCTCCCTTTGATGTTGGTTTCATGGAGAGAAAGCTTGAAAAAATAATTTCACTTCTGCCCTTTGTCATAGATTCAAAGAGATTTTACAAATATACTTTTAGTTCTCTTTCATTTTGGTGCTTGTAAAAAAAGGAACGTGGGTACGATTTAAATAGGGCTTCGTCTTTTTATATTTCCCAGCCGCCTTTTCTAATAAATTACAAAAACACGTGTTTACAATATCTCCGTTTATTTTCCCTAACGCGATGAATTAATATTCTGCTGCATGAAAATAAATTTGGAAAGCAAGAGGAGTTAGATTGGGGAAATGTGTAAGTAAAGAGGCGCTTTGTTTTGTAAAATGTCTGCAATCTGAGTAATACGTACGGAACAAGCTGTTTGCTTTAATATTAAAGGCCTTAATATGTTATTGGAGATTTGTTTATTTTTGACAAAGAACTTCACTAACAAATGGATAGTAAGGAAAATAATAGTGATTAGAGGTGCATAGAAAAATACTCAGTAAATAGAAGATATTGGTGTGTTTGAAGCATTATTGTTGAGTCGTCGAACCCGTTTCGCTCATTTGAACCAGCATAGTTTATTGTAAATGTAATATACTCATACGTTCTAGAATATAGAGCGAGTATAAAGGAGGTTTATATAAACTATATTGTTGGAACGTGCGGCGACAAGGTTCACAATTTTGCTACTATCCTGTCGATAGACGTTCTTTAATGACCAAAGTTCTGAAACGTTTCACCAACCAAATGTTTTTAGAAGTTCACGATAAAAACCCGATATGAGATCGAGTGACTACCCAAATACAGACGGTAAGTAGTGGGTATCTTGATCAGTTCAATCCTGTGGCACTCCTCAAGTACCCCATATCAACCTTGCGAACTAGTGTTCGATTGTTTGTCACAGTCTTTCTGGAACTTCAGTTGGCAACATATGTTATGTTTTGTTTTAAGACAGAGTTATAATTGCTATAATATAAAAGATATGTCACTGACACTTAATAAGATAATGTCTCTCTTATTTGTTTACGACTGTTAACGTCTCTTTATATTTTCCAAGCCTGGACAGAGTTTAGTGAATAAGAACGTTTTTAAGTTGTAGCCAAAATTTCGTTTTGATATAGAAAGCCAACTCGGGGTTCATCTGAACAACTTTAGCTGAGATCTTTCGAAATTATCGTTGATCCTTAAAACCCAGAGCTGTTCCTAAAGTCATTTAAATCTCATTTTAACAGAATGCATAAGCAAAAAAGAACTGAGTAAAGAACTATTTTAATGTTACGATTAAAGAACTATTATATCGTGACAAGTAAAGTACTATTATAAGGGGACATGTAGAGAACTGTTTTAAGGCAATGGTTAACGAATTTTCTTAAGATTTCGAGTAAAGAACGTTTTTAAGATGACATGTAAAGAACTGTATTAAGGTGACGAATTATATTAATTTTAAGGAGAGAAATAAAGAATTATTCTAATATTACGTTTAAAGAACTATTATAACGTGACAAGGTGACGAATTATAATTATTTTAAGATAAGGAGTAAAAAACTATTTTAATGTTACACGTAAAGAATTGTTTTACGCCTAAAGAACTATTTTAAGGTATACGTAACGAACTATTTTAAAGTGAAACGTGGATAACAGTTTTAAGGTTAATAGTAAAGAACTGGTTTGAGGAGAAGAGTAATTATTATTATAAGATCTCGAGTAAAGGAGAAATTTAAGGTTTCGAGTAAAGAACTCTTTGGTGGGGACGTGTAAAGAACTGTTTTAATATGATGAGTGTAAAGTATTTTAAAGTGTTTGAGTAAATAACTGTTTTAGGGTAGCGAGTATATTTCGCTAAGTTACGTATAAGAAACCCTTTTAATATTAAGCGTCAATAAATGTACCTTGACCTTACAACTAATTGCCCTTATGAATAAAGTGTATAAGCCTTTGTGTTGATAAAGAACTGCTGTAGCCTCATGTAACGTGGAACAGAACAGCACGTGACGTGTAGCCTGCTGATAAGTTGTTCCACGTCACGGGTTGGAACGGCATCGGTAAATACCTGGACCGTAATTTCGTTCCTTTGACATAAAACATTAATTATTTGTTTGTGCCGTCTCGTAACTCGTGACCGCCTCCGAAACCATACTTTATTTAGTGCTTTGCAGTGCAGTAGCGGCCGTTTTGTTTGCTTTGCTCTGTTTAAGAGGCCAACAGCAATGGCGGTCCTTGGTCGGTTATTTGTGCTTATGCAAAGTTTTAATTTCATCTGTAGACTATAAGCAGATAATTACTTTGAATTTAAGGCAAGTAAAGTTATATTTTGGGCTCCGTGGTTACACAATAGTCTACGTATTTATAATGTCTAGCAAACACACGTAATCAGTTATAGTTAACTGAATTATCTCTCTCTCTCTCTCTCTCTCTCTCTCTCTCTCGATATACAGTACAGTCTCACTAATCCGGACTTGATGGGACCGGACCCTGTCCGGATCAACGAAAGTCCGGATTAGACGGAAAAAGCAAAACAAATGAATACAATATGTGTTTTAGGCGGGGAAACATATTGAAATTGTAGTTTTAGAGAAATTGAGGCCTAAATATAGCTATACAGTACAGTATTCCATAGCATATTTAGCAAAAAAATCCTGTAATTGTAAAAGAAAAGGTATGACATGAATAAATATCAAAGCATCTTTCTCGTTGAATAAATGTATTCACATAAAGTTATTTATACTATACTGTATTAACGCACAAAAAACTCAAACAAAAATTAAAATTAAACAAAAATAAACTTTAAAAAACGTAGTGAAAAAAGTCCGTAATGTTATTTTGTTTTAACGATGAATAACGTCGTTTCACAGTACGATCTCGTAGGCGTTTCAAGGTCAGTAGCTCCGCAGTTGACGTATCAGTTTGTTTCTCAAAGTAGGTTATCAACCCCTCCAGCATTGCAGCCGCCCCATCATGAGTTGGGCTGACCGGTTCGTGTGTGTAGTCTTCCTCTACCGAGCTGTCATTTTCTGCATTTGCAGTGCACAGCAAATTGAGCACTTGATAATCAATGTCATTATCACTGATAACCCACTTGGAAATATCAGTGTCTTTCAACTCGGCACAACCCTTCAATTGTTGAAAAATCTGAACAAATTCAGCGTCGTCATTAGTAGGTTGACTGTCGGTTTTTTTCACTTTCCTGTGGCATTTCAGGCCACAATATTTTTCAGCTCTTTTGGACTATAGACGGTTGAATTTCCTCCCACGATTCTGCAGCCATATAAATGACATCCTTTATAGTCACTTTTTTAAGAATTTCAATAAAATGTGTAGCTGGATCTGCTTCTTGTTGTTACAAAAGCGATAAAATTAACTTTTTCCTATATCGCCGTTTTATCGCCTCTATCACGCCTCGGTCCATCGGCTGAATGAGAGCCGTGACGTTAGGAGGAAGAAATTTAACAAAAATGCCACCATGACGCAATTCTTCATTTGGGTGCCATGGGGCATTATCAATTATTTTCGAGGGAGTTTTTTCTCTTTTAAAAACTTTTCTGTTGTTGGAACAAAGTTTTCAAAAAACTTCAGTCCTTAAAAATTTGACTGTTCATCCACGCCGATTTTTGGAACTTGTATTGGGTCGGTATAACACTTAAATTTACATTTTTAAAAACCCTAGGCTTTGCGGATTTCCCTATCACCAAAAGTGGAAATTTTAGATAGCCAGAAGCATTACTGCAGGGCAGCAAAGTCATACGTTCTTTCTTAACTTCATGGCCTTTTGCTACTGAATCTAATTTGGAAGCTAAAGTTTTGTTTGGGAACATTTTATAATTTAATCCGATTTCGTCAGCGTTGAACACCTGACAATGTTGTAAGTTTTCATCTCTGAGAAACTTGCCAAATTTGTCTTTGAATTTTTCACTGGCATCACTGTCACCTGACAAAATTTCACCACTTATTCCGAGTTGACGGATGCCGTGTCGTTCCTTCCACCGTGACAGCCAACCCAGACTGGCAGTAAAATTAGGGCCTCATTTTAACTTTTCATTCAGTTTCAGCGCGATCGTTTGCAAATTTACACCCGATAATGGAACACCCTGTTCCCGTTGTTGACAAAACCAAACATACAAAGCATCATCTAAGGTTTCATTTTTTGGTTTTTTTTAAGTGCTTCTGCCGCCTAAACTGTCTTTACTAACCATTTTTGCAAAAAAATCTTCAATTTCCTGTCGCTTTTTCTGTAATCGGAAACGGTTTCTTTTCCCACGCCTAACTCTTTTGCAATTTTAGTAAGCGATTCACCTACATCAATACGAAATAAAGCTTGGAGTTTTTTCCGTCCGACAACACAACTGACCTGACGCAGACGGATAGACTGTCTATCCGTTTAGTCAGCAGTCCTTTATCTTTCGTTTATCGCAAGATGTCTCTGATGTCACGTGCGTTTTATTGTTGGGAGATCTAATGTGAATATGTTTTTTCAAAGACGTTTTTCCTACTTTAATAGGCAAAAGAAACAAATAATATGGTAAATTCATATTGTAATGAATAAATTATATTATTTGTCTATTAGAGTAGGAAACCCCTTTGAAAAATAACAAATATAGACGTATAAAAATAAATATTTTTGTGGACGGCAGACGGATTGTGCACTGTAAAATACTATAACTAAACAAAAATTGTGGGTCGTCCGGATTAGCCGGACGTCCGGATCATCGGAGACCGGATTAGCGGGACTGTACTATATATATATATATATATATCACACACACTCTCCCATACATACACACACACACACACTCTCTCTCTCTCTCTCTCACACACACTCATATTCGTATATATTTACACTTGCATGCTTGATTTTCTTTAGTATTTCCTGAGGATGTTGGTACTGTTTGCGAACGAAAACAGTATAATTGTCTAATTCAGTAAATTAAAATATATATTAAAAAAGGTTCTGATTGAAATATATTATTTAATATAATAGACTATATTTTGGGAACGTAATTCCCAAATTTGAAGGGTAACCACTATGTGGTATGTAAAATGATAAGCAATGTCATATCCTAAGCAGTGTGTTGATCACACTGAGAAAAGATATTGCACAATTTTTATTTCAAAGGGTAGACGTCCAAAATATTCCTTATGTGAAATTTACAGTGCGTTTGGCATATAGTATAATACGTGTTCGAAGAGGAAAATTTAATTTGCAAAATTCTTTCTAAGAAAAAAAATAATATGGAAAATTTATAAAAACAAATCGTTAAATACATTCCTGAATAAAATATTTACAAGGAATACAATGCCGCGATTGACTGAATGACCGCACAGATGACACTTAAGTGTTATAGCTAGATACTAGATATTTTGAAAGTACGCACATTTCTTAATAAAATAGCGGACTAAGAAACAATGTAGCGAAATTTCTACAGGAAAAGCATAAAATTTAAAAAAAGAACACTTTTGGAGAAAATAAATACTAAGAGACTGCAATGTAGGAGCAGTTAACCTTGTGTGTGTGTGTGTGTGTGTTTGTTTGTTTGTTTGTGTGTGTGTGTGTGTGCGTGTGTGTACGCGCGTGCGTGCGGAGGCGCGACCAAGTGCGTGTGCGTAACTTGAGGAAGGTGTGTTAAAAGTGTAAGATGTATGTCTGAAGGCAAAACTTAATGAATAAATGTAACGTAGAACAGCAAACAGTTAGAGAGAAGTTAGTGTTACCTAGAGGAAGTGGACAGACCTGAGTGTTCCGTTACAATAATGTATTTCGATGCTTCCAACATGAAAATGATATTTTATCTGTGCATCGTTATTTCACCCTAACTGTCCAGCTACAGGAGGGGGGGAGTCATATTCCCCATCGGCACCTTACCCCGTCTGTCTGGCTGTGTGTGTGATTTAGCGTTGAATCAGAAAATTATTTTACTAAGCTTGAAATGAATAAGTCCATTGTATTTGTTTTATCAACAGATACTAGGTTATTATGTTTTTCTGATAGTAGTTACAGGTAATATTTTGTTAAACATATTTCGGTAGATATTTTTAACCATAGAGAAAAGGGTCTTTTAGCGTTTCCTTACAATAAGAAAGTATAAAACACTGTTTATTTAACCCCGTTAGGCAGTGAATGAAATACAAGTATTTAAAAAAAGTATTTTATTAAGTAGGTTCATTTATGGTTACTTTTCGAATTATCATACTAAAGGTATTTATTATACATGTGGTTAATCTTTCCACAGCCCTCTTCATAAAAGATTGCCGCTGATGAAGATATATACAGGGAGCGGCAGAAATACCTGATGGTATTTAAATAAAAATAGCTTCAGTACTTATACATATTTTTTAAAGTTTATTATTTTTTACACATTATAAAAGATGGCAATTAATGAAAAACACAATTATTACTTAAAGATAACATCACTTAAATGTGTCCATTCCTCGTCATACATTCCTCCAGTCTTGAAATGAAACTGTCAAACACTTTTCCCAACATATCGTTTATTATGGAGGTGATTTCTTAAGTTATGGCTTCCTTCTAATCCTCCAGTGTACGGGGTTTGTTTGTGTAGACTTTTGATTTGAGGTAACCCCAAAGAAAAAAGTCACACACACTGATGTCAGGGGGATCGTGCGGGCCAAGCAAAGTCACCATTCCGTGAGATAACACGGCCACGGAACTTAGTCCTCAAATAATCCATGATGACATTTGCTGTGTGAGAAGTGGCTCCGTCTTGTTGGAACCAAATCTTTCTAATAGCTAAACGTTTCCTTTTTAGTTCTGGTATCAAAAAACTGTCTAGCATCCGTAGATAACGTCCATGGTTGACTGTAACCGTACGCCCACCTTCCTCAAAAAAGTACGGTCCGATGACACATTTCTTAGCTACTGCGCACCACACGGTAACTTTAGCACTATGTAAAGAGCGTTCGTGCAACTCTTGTGTGTTCTCATTCGACCAATATCTAAAGTTCTGTTTATTAACTTAGTCATCAAGGTGAAAATGAGCCTCATCACTCAGAAGAATTTTCTGGTCATCCATCAAATTGATCATTTGCTCTGAAAATGCCTGGCGATTAGCGTAGTCTTGAGGCTGATGTTTTTGGACGATGGCAATTTTATACGCATGAAAGTTTAGGTCGTAGTGCAAAACACGTCTTACTGTGCGATCAGACATTTGAAGAGCGGCAGCTAGTCTACGCGCCGGTCTATGCGGGCTTGTTAGCACAGCTTGTCTCACTTGCTCAATGTTGTCCGGTATTCTCACTGACCTTGGACGGTCTGTAGGCCTTTGTTTTAAAGATGAACCAGTTGTTCTTAAAACTATCCACCCACAGTTTGATTGCGTTTCGGGATAGGATGCGTCCTCTATGACTCACATTAAAATGCCTATGAAACTGACGTTGTGTAGCAACAACCGAATCACCACTTTACGTCTCAATAACAAATGCACGATATAAACCGGACCACTGCTCTATGGCTACTGAAATGGCGTCGAATGGCCTTGTCGACGCGCCGCTCCCCACCACCCCCTCCACACAACTGCTCGATTGTACGCGATTTGAAACCCGTATGACGGTGACATAATGATTCTCTGACGCTCTGGTTTCAAAAAATTATGGCAATATATGGGCAAGGTAGATTTCTTGGAATAAACTTACTCTCGAACGGGTGAAAAGAGGTGTGACTTTTTCCCTCAGTGAAATGAAGAACGCCGACGGGGCAGTGGCGATGAAAGAAAACATGGTGGGCATGAATATGGACTTGCAGCTCAGGAGTAAAAATAAAACCTTCCGTAACTGTGAACATTTGAAATTACGTCGGAATTTCCTTTACTCTGGCTACAGCTTCGTGCTGTTCAGGGCTCAGGCAACATCTAACCAGCTGTTCTTAAGATTTGGTCTCAAACTATCCCCTTAGGCACATTCATGGTATAAACCATGTGTTCCCAAACGTGGGGTGTGTGAAGTCAAGTAAGGGGAGGCTTGAGATCAGTTGGAAATACATAAAATAAATTAAATATTTTCAGTATTATAGGAACAACCTTGATGTTGCTAATGATTTGGGTTGTGCCCTTACTAAAATACACACCAAATAGCTATGCCAGTGTAAAAAATGTAAGCTCAAGCATCTCACTAACAGGTTTTTCTCTTATCAGTTAAAATTTACTTTGCAAATTAAAACTTGAAATATTTTATAATGTTTATTGTGAAAGTATGTATAAATAAATAAATTGATTCTTTTGTCCATACCATTTATTGTACCGAAACCTCTGGTATAAACGGTGTTTTGTTAGGTGTCATTTATTATTAGGTCAGTCGAGACACCACCAAAATGCTGTAATATTTGTTTACCTTTTAGATTATCTTTTATTTGGTTGTGTTGTTATATCCACGTAATACAGAAGCATTGATAAATAAGATATTGGTTAGATTTTAACAATCGATTCGAGTGTAAAACAAACAGGGAGAGAGAGTGTGTGTGTTGTTTTCTGTAGTAACTAATTGGAGTGTGGAGGTAACGCACCGTGTGAGGCGAGCGGGATTTTGAAGCGTTCGTGATATAATTGTGAAGGAAGACGGAGCCAATTGACTTAAGCTTGTTAGGATCCTTTAACAACAACAAGATTCTAACTGTTTGATCCTTTATAAGGAAGTAGTGCTCTTGTAATTCCTAATATACTCATCTTCTTGCGTTTAATTTAGGTGATAACATATGATTTCATACAACAGCTGATTTTACGTTATAGGTTATGTTGTATAACAGCTGTTTCAACGCATAGGCTAAGTTACTTTATCTATGTTGATCATTATAGGAAAACTTTTCACAAAAGAGGACAGGGTATGCAATATAGTTATTTCGTCCCAATTGGCCTAAAGTAAGTAATAACATGATTTCATAAAACAGCCGATTTTATTAAATAGGTTATGTGGTTGGACCAGTTATTTTAACGTATAGGTTGTTACTTTATATGAATTCCCATTATTTAAATTGTAATTTTGTATAAAATAAAATCTTTCTTTCTTGTCTTGTAATGACATTCAGGGGTACTCGCATTTTGCCATATTTTATAAGTATAAAATAACTTTCAATAAATGTTGTCTATTTTACTTGTTAATTAATTACTGTAATTCCATTTGTATATATATTTTTTTAATAATAGACAACCGTTTCTAAATCGAGAGTATATCTTTTCGATGTTTCTAACTGCTGGATCTGGTGGCAAAAGCGGACACTAAAAAAACACGAGCTTTACATAGTAAATAACCTTCGAGGATCGAAGAAACGAGATTGCATTAGCTAAACAACAAACGGAAGTAGCAGTATTTGCGGAGCTTTCGCCGTCCAAAGGACTTCCGGCGCCATTGGACATTTTCTCATCCATCTCGGTTTACGCAATTTTCGTCCCCCGCACTGGATACCTTTCCTACACTATCTCTCTTGCATTTCAAATCACATTACAATATACTGAAACACGCCTCAAACGTGCCCCATTCAACTCCTGTGGAGTACACACGTGCCCATTCAACGTCTGTAGAGACAGTTTGAAAAGACATTAGAAGGGAGATATTTTTAAATAGTAATACAATTGTAATGCATGTTATATTTAAAAATGGTAATGGTAATGTTTATATTTGAAATGGTATTGAAATATTAAACGGAACAAATCCAAAATGAATCTACTATTATGTTTAGTAATTTAAAATGATTACAAAAAAATGAGAGTGGGGAGAGCTTAGAACGGGGCGGAGCTAGACCTGTCTGACAATGCTTAGTAACAAGTTATATTGCGTTGACTCTTTGTCGAATACGGATAACATGCTTAGGGCTCTGAGGATGGAGCACATTTGAAACGCGTCTGAGAGTAATTACTTGAAATGTAATGTAAGGCAAAAACAGATCATACGTAATTTATAAAAAATACATGTTAAACTTAGATACCGGAAAACCGCCGTTGAAAACTGTATTAACAGTTTCAACAATTGTGGGACTCATTCCTTTAATAGCAAGTAAAAGTAATAATTGCTACACGTTTTCCAATGAAACGAAAAAGAATAAAGTCTAGATTTGTCTCTTCACGAATAAAGTTTACAAAATATATTGTCCTGTTATGAAAAAAAGTTTGGTTTTGCGAGATCAAAACTGACAGATGAAAAGGTTATTGCGAGGGATATAGACATCATCGGTCGCTGTAATCGTGGCAAACTTTAATTTTCACTTGAAAAACTTTCTACACGCACCTTGTCGCACTACACAGTTTGACATTTCATATACTCTTGTGTGTTCATAAGATGATGACAAGATGCTGTGCTTTATTGCTTTAAAGAGTCTCGAAATTCCGAGTCCCAATATTTCGAGTTTCCTTTCAATTCGAGCCTATTTTATTTATTTGAAAGAAAATGTGTAGCCCCGCAGGAGTTTTTGTCAAATTATATTTGAAGCCCTATATCGGTTTGCTTAAAAGTACAAATAATCTATAAGGCATGTTATTATTGAATGTTGCTTATGACAAATCTGATTGTTGTGTTATGGGAGAGGGAGAGAGAGAGAGAGAGAGAGAGAGAGAGAGAGAGAGAGAGAGAGAGAGAGAGAGAGGGAGGGAGAGAGGAGAGAGAGAGAGAAAGAAAGAGAGAGAGAGACAGAGAGCTGTGAGAACGCGAATATTGTGACTCTTTAAAAGAGGAGAACGACATAGACTTAGTGGGTTATTATTCACTACACGGCAAGAGAGGGGAAAGGATCATTGGAAAAAAAGATAGGGCTGGATGAAGATTTTGAAGGATTGGTTGAAATAAGCAGAACAGGTTGTTTAAAGCAGCGGTATCAAAAATGCGAGTGGTTTTGATGATTGCCCTCCTGAGATACGAAGAAGGCACTTGAAAAAGAACGTCTCATGATCTACCGTATGAATAATTGTACATTGAAATTTTTTCGATAGGTCGTGATATCATCGCTTAGAAATTTACACGAAATTGTGTAACAGCCTCAAATATTTCCCAACCCAAAACGGGGCCGGTAATACGAACAGACATTTTTCTCTTTGCGCAGAGATTGTTTGGAGGTTATGATTAAATAATTTTCAAATTCAATCTATGTATTCAAAATATTTTAAATTTTCTTAAATTGTTTGATAACGTATGATTAGCAACAGTTATTTATGTTACTTTCTGCATAGTATATTGTTGTGATGTGTTTTCCCTCTGGCCATAATGTAAGAATTCATACATTCGTGTATGGCAGTGTTGGAAAGAATGCATTAAAACACTATGAAATATTGTGATAACATTCTGTGTTTTTGCTAGGTTCTATATTTTTATTTTGTGCGTCGGAGCTATTTATAAGTCATTTCAAACAATGTTTTGTTGTCGCGTTTTAGAGAACCTCAATCCACCACAACTTTATAAATGGGTCTTTCCTTCCTAGGAGTCGTCTTTATATAATCTAGACACGCCCCTATTTAACCGGATAGACTCCGCCCTCATACGAACACTTATGTACGTAGAACTAGTATGAGGGCGGAGCTAAAACGGTCAAATAGGGGCGTGTCTAGATAAGGTATATAAATACGATTCAAATGTAAAGAGTAGAAGTTCATAGAACGTTCTGAATGATAAGACCGAACTTGTAAAAAAAGATTTGACGGCGCTAGAAATGGAAAATAACTGGCACTAAAAAAAAAATGAAAGACGTTTATAAAACAGTTGGGTTTAGAAGTAGAATACATATTTATTTACATACAGAATTTTATCTACTTATTGAAACGTATTGATTAGTTTAATTCATTATAATAATAAATAATAAAGCTTTAGTGTATTATATTCTTATAAACGAGTAAGAAAATAATGTATAGCCTGTTCATGACGTAATCATAGTCCTATTTGGTACTCGGTTTCCATTCAGAGCATTAAAGGAGTCTCTCTGAAATCATAATATAGTTCCAGATATTTCAGAAATATAAACTTATTGCAAAGGAGCTACAAATATGCTAGTAATTAGACGTTATACTTGAGAAATGCCCGTTTCTTTACACCCTACTCGAAAGTAAATAATTCAAGAGGCGATTTTTGTTGAAAAACTAAAGTGCATGGGGGTGGAGGACAGCAGGGGCTTAGTTCTCGCCGTCACCTAATGGCATATCCGTGTCCTTTGCGGGGAGCCGTGTCGTGGCGGCCAACCTGAAAATGTGCCGGCATATCATAACGATCGGAATAACCCCACTCACATGTCACTTATACAAAAACAAATATATTTCTAGCGTGATACAAAGTTCTCAGCTGACGAACTTTATATATTGTAAAATTTTTAGTAAATAACAATAAAGCAGTGGTATTCTGTCACCCCCCCCCATGTTAAGAATTTGTGAATGCAGTAGAGCCTCTTTAATTCGAGTAAGATGGGACCGAGATCCCCTCTGATTATCGAAAACGCGCATTATACAGAAGTAAGTTCCTGTTCATTAGGAAAAAAAGTTTTAATGAACCCTGATAATATAGATAATTGCAATGCACTAAATACGTTTATAGAACTTTATATGAACGTTTCTTGGGGGCCGGACTCATTCCTTTGCGAACCGTATGACTATAACGTTTCTTGGGGGCCGGACTCATTCCTTTGCGAACCGTATGGCTATAAACGTTTCTTGGAGGCCCGACGCATTCCTTTGCGAACCGTATGACTATAAACGTTTCTTGGATGCCCGACTCATTCCTTTGCGAACCGTATGACTATAACGTTTCTTGGGGGCCGGACTCATTCCTTTGCGAACCGTATGGCTATAAACGTTTCTTGGAGGCCCGACGCATTTCTTTACGAACCGTATGACTATAAACGTTTCTTGGAAGCCCGACTCATTTCCTTAGCATACCGTATTGATATAAACATTTCTTGGAGGTCCGACTCATTTCCTTAGCATACCGTATGACTATAAACTTTTCTTGGAATCGCGACTCATTCCTTTGCGAACCGTATGATTATAAACGTTTCTTGGATGCCCAACTCATTCCTTTGCGAACCGTATGACTATAACGTTTCTTGGGGGCCGGACTCATTCCTTTGCGAACCGTATGACTATAACGTTTCTTGGAAGCCCGACTCATTCCTTTGCGAACCGTATGACTGTAAACGTTTCTTGGATGCCCGACTCATTCTTTTGCGAACCGTATGACTATAACGTTTCTTGGAAGCCCGACTCATTCCTTTGCGAACCGTATGACTATAAACGTTCTTGGAGGCCCGACGCATTTCTTTACGAACCGTATGACTATAAACGTTTCTTGGAAGCCCGACTCATTTCCTTAGCATACCGTATTGATATAAACATTTCTTGGAGGTCCGACTCATTTCCTTAGCATACCGTATGACTATAAACTTTTCTTGGAATCGCGACTCATTCCTTTGCGAACCGTATGATTATAAACGTTTCTTGGATGCCCAACTCATTCCTTTGCGAACCGTATGACTATAAACGTTTCTTGGATGCCCGACTCATTCCTTTGCGAACCGTATGACTATAAACGTTTCTTGGAAGCCCGACTCATTCCTTTGCGAACCGTATGACTATAAACGTTTCTTGGAAGCCCGACTCATTCCTTTGCGAACCGTATGACTATAAACGTTTCTTGGAGGCCCGACGCATTCCTTTACGAACCGTATGACTATAAACGTTTCTTGGAAGCCCGACTCATTTCCTTAGCATAACGTATTGATATAAACATTTCTTGGAGGTCCGACTCATTTCCTTAGCATACCGTATGACTATAAACTTTTCTTGGAATCGCGACTCATTCCTTTGCGAACCGTATGACTATAAAAGTTTCTTGGATGCCCGACTCATTCCTTTGCGAACCGTATGACTATAAACGTTTCTTGGATGCCCGACTCATTCCTTTACGAACCGTATGACTATAAACGTTTCTTGGATGCTCGACGCATTCTTTTGCGAACCGTATGACTATAAAAGTTTCTTGGATGCCCGACTCATTCCTTTGCGAACCGTATGACTATAAACGTTTCTTGGATGCCCGACTCATTCCTTTACGAACCGTATGACTATAAACGTTTCTTGGAGGCTCGACGCATTCTTTTGCGAACCGTATGACTATAAACGTTTCTTGGATGCCCGACTCATTCATTTGCGAACCGTATGACTATAAACGTTTCTTGGATGCCCGACTCATTCCTTTGCGAACCGTATGACTATAAACGTTTCTTGGAGGCCCGACGCATTCCTTTACGAACCGTATGACTATAAACGTTTCTTGGAAGCCCGACTCATTTCCTTAGCATACCGTATTGATATAAACATTTCTTGGAGGTCCGACTCATTTCCTTAGCATACCGTATGACTATAAACTTTTCTTGGAATCGCGACTCATTCCTTTGCGAACCGTATGACTATAAAAGTTTCTTGGAGGCCCGACGCATTCCTTTACGAACCGTATGACTATAAGCGTTTCTTGGAAGCCCGACTCATTTCCTTAGCATACCGTATTGATATAAACATTTCTTGGAGGTCCGACTCATTTCCTTAGCATACCGTATGACTATAAACTTTTCTTGGAATCGCGACTCATTCCTTTGCGAACCGTATGACTATAAAAGTTTCTTGGATGCCCGACTCATTCCTTTGCGAACCGTATGACTATAAACGTTTCTTGGATGCCCGACTCATTCCTTTGCGAACCGTATGACTATAAACGTTTCTTGGAGGCTCGACGCATTCTTTTGCGAACCGTATGACTATAAACGTTTCTTGGATGCCCTACTCATTCATTTGCGAACCGTATGACTATAAACGTTTCTTGGATGCCCGACTCATTCCTTTGCGAACCGTATGACTATAAACGTTTCTTGGAGGCTCGACGCATTCTTTTGCGAACCGTATGACTATAAACGTTTCTTGGATGCCCGACTCATTCCTTTGCGAACCGTATGACTATAAACGTTTCTTGGAAGCCCGACGCATTCCTTTGCGAACCGTATGACTATAAACGTTTCTTGGAAGCCCGACTCATTCCTTTGCGAACCGTATGACTATAAACGTTTCTTGGAAGTCCGACTCATTCCTTTGCGAACCGTATGACTATAAACGTTTCTTGGAGGCCCGACGCATTCCTTTACGAACCGTATGACTATAAACGTTTCTTGGAAGCCCGACTCATTTCCTTAGCATACCGTATTGATATAAACATTTCTTGGAGGTCCGACTCATTTCCTTAGCATACCGTATGACTATAAACTTTTCTTAGAATCGCGACTCATTCCTTTGCGAACCGTATGACTATAAAAGTTTCTTAGAGGCCCGACTCATTCCTTTGCGAACCGTACGATTATAAACGTTTCTTGGAAGCTCGACTCTTTCAAAATGATAAAAATAGTCTCGAATTTAACGGAAGCTTGAAATATGGGGACTTGGAATGTCTATACTCTACTGTTTTTTGTAAATTACAAATTATTATATAAAATATTATAATAATATATAAATTTTCGTATGTAAAACATCTATTAAAAAAATTAAAAGAAAAGAAACCAGGGCCATCGTTTCACATGTAACGCGGAACCTCATTATACGTAGTGAACATAAGTCAATATTTTACAGGACATTTCCCACATAAAGACAAAGTATCGTATTTTTCGTATAAAGGTAACAATTTCGGGAAACGATAAAATACCGTCTGGCCACTGTACACCGGGGTTTCGAGGCGATGAAATATCGCTAGCCGTTTATAGGGTCGAAACTTAATTTTTTGTAATCGCGTCCTATTCTACGTATTATGTATGATCCTATTATGAGTTCAGAATCTATAATGTTTTATAATTTCTGAAAGAAATGCAATATGGGTATAATTATATTCCCGGACCCTTATATGAGAACGTCACTTATATAGGAAGCATCACATCAGTAATTATTCAGAGATTCAGTGCATTTCTTACGGGACGATATAAAATGAAATTCACTTTGATAGAGTTTTAGGTATTGATGGTAGACAAAGAGCGAGACATAACAATCCCGTAACTCAGAGTTAAGCCCTATGAGTGAGTTCTTTGCTCGTACAACTCCACTATTACTTTTTAGTACCTCGTACTCGGGCGCACCCCTTTCTTCCTTTCCAAATATCTCTAAAATTACCCCTTTCACTTCCATTTCAACGCTCCCTCTTCTATTAATCGATCCGTTTTCGTCTCATTAACGACGTAAATTACTTGACAAATTTTAATCACATTTCCCCTCTATTCTGTTATACTGATGTCATTTTGAATCTTACAATAAAGACGGAATCGTTTGCTGCGCATAACTGTGTAACTTCCATACAATTACTGTATCTATTCAGAAGCCTAGAAAGAAGTGTTGAAACACATCAAAGCTAGTAAAACTCACTAGTCAAAAGTTTATTATCCATTTCATAAAACTTTACGTTTTTACTGATTTAAATTACAAACATCACTGGAAATCCATCACAGTTTTGTACAATGTACCACTATGACGCGACGAGCTTGTGTATTTTTGCTCGATGTAAGACAAAAAACAAAAAAAAAACGGGCATCATCCCAATAACAATAGGAATTATACTGCGAGTTATAAGTTCACCGTTAACATTTAACTTTACGGTTAAAGCCTTCTATTTACTGAACTTGAAACAGCTAATCGCTTACGTATGGCTCAAAGGCTACGGCTGCTTCATTCAGTGTGCATTTACTGAATTTGAAACAGCTAATCGCTTACGTGATCCAAAGGCTACGGCTGCTCTATTCAGTGTGCATTTACTGAATTTGAAACAGCTAATCACTTACGTGATCCAAAGGCTACGGCTGCTCTATTCAGTGTGCATTTACTGAATTTGAAACAGCTAATCGCCCTCGTGATCCAAAGTCTACAGTTGCTTTATTCAGTGTTCATTTACTGAATTTGAAACATTTAATTGCTTACGTGATCCAAAGTCTACAGCTGTTCTGTTTAATGGCTATTTACTGAATTTGAAATTATAAGATTGCTTACGTGATCCTACTACAGCTGTTCTGTTTAATGGATATTTACTGAATTTGAAATTATAAGATTGCTTACGTGATCCAAAATCTACAGCTGTTTTATTCAGTAAGCATTTACTGAATTTGAAACAGTAAATTGCTTCCGTGTTCAAAAGTCTACAGCTGCTTTATTCAGTGTGAATTTACTAAATTTGAAACAGCTAATCGCCCTCGTGATCAAAAGTCTACAGCTGCTTTATTCAGTGTGCATTTACTGAATTTGAAACAGCTAATCGCTTACGTGATCCAACGTCTACAGCTGTTCTATATAATGGATATTTACATGATTTCAAACTGCTATTAGCATACGTAACCCAAAGGCTACATCTGTTCTAATCAATGTGCATCTACTGAATTTGAAACAGGTATCGCTTACGTGACCCAAAGGCTACGGTTGTTCTAATCAATGGATATTTACTGAATTTGAAACACTGATCGCTTACGTGACCCAAATGCTACGACTGTTTTAATCAATGGATATTTACTGAATTTGAATTACGTGATCCGAAGGCTACAGATGCTCTATTTAATGGATATTTACTGAATTTTAAACTGCTGATAGCATACGTGACCCAAAGGCTACAGCTGTTCTAATCAATGTACATTTACTGAATTTGAAACTATATGATCGCTTTCTTGATCCAAAGACTACAGCTGTTCTATTCCATGAATATTTACTGAATTTAAAACAGCTGATTGCTTTCTTGATGCAAAGTCTAGGACTGTTCTATTCAATGTACATTTACTGAATATAAAACAGCGGTTCTATTTGATGATTTAATACAGGTGATCTGTTACATAAGTCAATTGTTGCAGCTGTTCAATGGAAAAATTGAAAAAGTTACCCTTTTGTTAATTCGCTTCCTAGTTACTAAATTACCGACGATGGTTACCTACAAATTTCAAGCCCTTCCCTAATATATTTTAGGTTGTGATTTGATTATGAATCTGTCGGTTAGAACGTATTTTGTAAATATAGATCACAGTACTTTGGATGTAGTTTACAAATAGCAGGAGTATAGTTTATTAATGTGTGAACAAATTACGCGTAACTAAATGCACAGTGTAATATCTATTTAGCTTTAGAGATATTCGGCCTTGAGAGAAGTAAAACCGTTGTTGAGGTTACAAAGACCGGTGACGATTTTCCTGCAATATATTTGAATAATTCTATTTCTTCCATAAAGATAAAGTGAGGGGATAAGGAAGCATGTGATCGTCCCCTCACAAAGGCAAGGGATGGAAAGTGACGTGCTGTAGAGATGAATAGGTGATATAATCCTGTTTCCACGGCAGGAATCTAGACACAGCTCTTATTAGCCGCCCTTTGTGACGGCTGCGAGTGTTTGTTGACCGAGATCCTCCCATTGTATCCACCTCAGGGGATAATGGACCCGAACAATAGCCGCTGCCCTTCTTTCATATTTATATTCTACGTTTTGCGAAAAGACCGCCTCCGTGCAGTAATCAAAGGGATCGCGATTTAATTTGTTGAACAGTGAGAGAAATTTTGGAAAATGCCTTTCTTACGATACATTCAAAAGGTTTATTGTGCTTTACGATATGTATAATAAAAAATAAATAAGGTTTTCTAACTTAAGCGAGTCAGGTCTTAATATTCGTACGTTGTTGCAAGACCGAAGAAAATTAATGCTACTCGTTCAATGCTGCAATCGGTTAGTTTATATAGAAAAGCTATTTTTTCCTAATAACCTAACCGCATACGTTTTAGCTACATTTTAACCTAGCTACATAGTAATGCAGGGTAATATAGTGCGGCAATTTTGAGGAGTTACGTGATAAAGGGTGATATTTGAATAGTTATGTTTGTAGGACGCTAATCAACGTGCGTTTTAACCACTAATTGTGGTTTTTGTGACACTTAGAATATCGTTCTTTCATTTTTTTTATTAGGTCACACTCTCCTTTTATGTATGTATATATATATATATATATATATATATATATATATATATATATATATATATATATATATATATATATATATATCTTCTCCAAATTTTCAATCATTAATAAAATACTTTTTAATCCTCCACTCAAGTTCAAATACATTTTTTAAAACTTGTAGTGGATGATACTTGTTAATACAGTTTTTTTCAAATACTAATTCATTAATGAATTTTAATGAATTAGTTTTAATTTTATAGCGGAGAAAGTTTCTTCACAGAAGGGGCAAGGTATGCAATATAGTTACTTCGTCCCATTTGTTTTAAAGTAAGTAATAACATATGATTTCATAAAACGGCTGATCTTGTATTATAGGTTATGTGGTAGAACAGCTGTTTTAACGCATAGGCTATGTACCTTTATTAATATTAATTGTAATTATTTAATAAAATATAACTAAAATAAATTTTTTTTACCTAAGTAGAAATTGACTTGAGTTTTTTTAAAATAGGTTTAGCTTCTAGCGGCATGCAATTTTAACAATAAATTTAAGTCAAACTATGATCAATGGCGAGTTTATTATTATATTATACGAGCAACGTTTTATATTTATAGATTTGAAAGCTTGAAAAGTGCCACCTAAAATGTGACCGAAACGTTGCTTGTGTAATATTAGAATAATAAACTCAGTCATAGTTTGAGTTCAATTTATTGTTAATAAGTTTTTGTTTATATTACTTGTTTTGTGTAGAATGTATTTTAAAATTATACTTGTAAAAATAAATTTAAAAATGGGCTTCTTAGGGTTGAAACTCGCTAAGCTTTGTATTTTTATAAAGACATCAAAACGTTTTTTATGTTATTAATATTTGTGGTATAATTAACAAATATCTTCATTTCAAGCTCAAAGTATTGAAAGTTAAAAAGAACAAATCTTGCACCAGTGTTATTCGATCGTTTATTTGGGATGCAGAATATGAATTATTCATTTATTTAAATCCTTTATTAAAAGCAATAAACTATTAAGATAAAATGGTTTTTTGGTTGCCTCTAAAAGTTTAATATATTTTAACGATAAATTGAACTCAAACTACCATTAATGGCGAGTTTATTATTTTATTATTACACAAGCAAAGTTTCGGTTACATTTTAAGTGGCCCTTTTCAAGCTTTCTAACCTATAAACATAAAACAATAATCGTTATAATTTAAACATTAGATTCACAATAAGTTGCAAATTCAACAACTTTAAACACAATATGAAACATACAAGCACTGGATAATAGTTAGTCAGTAGCAATCCGTGCTTACACTTTCACGTTCGTACCAATACTGAATAAACTCTTCATTGATCATCGTTTGAGTTCAATTTATTGTTAAAATTGCATGCCGTTAAAAAGGCTAAACCCATCTAGAAATATTTTATTAATTAACATCTATATATATTTCCCTTTACCAATTGTTTGAATTGTTGTTGAATGAAATCAGTATTTACATTCTATGCTATTATGTTCCAGGTTTTTTTACTTGTACCACTTCTCGTTCTACGCCTATCACTACCGATTCAATGGTCAATACAGTGGATTGGCCTTGGTAGTGTCATGGCTGTTTATTCAGGTAAGACTTTTGATTGCTAACTGTTTAAAAACATTTGTTAGATATAGTTAAACATTTTAAAATTCCTTCTATTAGCACACACTCTCCTGATATATATATATCTTGTACAAATTTTCAATCGTTAATAAAATACGCTTTTATTCATCCATTCAAGTTCAAATACATTTTGTGTAACTTATAGTGGATGGCAATTGAAGCTAATAATTTTTTTTCCAAATATTTATTCAATAATTAAATTATAAATTATTAGGGGGTTCTATCTTGATTTGAACTGAGAACAGTCTAGCGCGCTTTGGAACTGCGCCAACTTTTCAATACCTAGAAATTTGTTTCTCAACAATATGTATAAATTCCCCCCCCCCTTATTTAGTTGTCTTCTAAACCTCCATTGTACAACCGTAAATGTATTGGTTGCCATGGTTATCACACAATATCATAAATAATAGTCTAGGGTTAAAAATAAATGATAAGAATAAAATAAAGGAACAAACTAGAAATAAACAATGATACAATTTTTCTTTGTTGAGTATAATGGGAATTTACTTGAAAATGTTTTTTTTTCATACTACTTGTTTATAATTGTGAACTCTATTTTTAGATTGATTCTCATGATTGCCTTAATCCTATATTTGTTTTTCTTTACTTTTTTTGGTTGTCTTGTTAAGCTTCATTTGCTTATTTCTACCGCTTTCATTCAGGCAGATAGCTTTTCTTGTCTAACTGTAAATAATTTATTTTATAATTTTTTATATGATTCTAAATATTGTTCTGTTGTTGAGTGTATATTTTACTGTTTGATGTATGTCTAAATCTCATTTGCTAATACGTTCAAAGTTATAATGTTTGTAATATTAAACATTTATCTAAGCTGATATAAAATAAATTTATTTTACCAATTAAATGTAACATAGATACTCTTTGAAACAAATAAATAGATAACAAACTGAGAAGCAGAATACGTATATTAAGAAAGGTGAAACCAAGTGACTTGTCACCATGACGATATTAGGAACAGGGAGCCGGACTTGTTATTGTCTCGTCACCCCCTACTGTCTACAATTTTTCCCCCTGTCTCTTTCAGTTTCGCTTCTTCACCTTACAACTTCTGGTCATGAATACTCTATCCCGTCCACCTCTGCAACTTGTCATTTACATTCCTTTATTATTTCAACACAGACATTGGATGTTTCAATCTATTTTCCCTCTTGGATAGATTCTATACACAGTATTATATCAACGGTTTATAATGGTGAAAGATAATTTATTTTACTAAAACGATCCTTATTTATAGGAATTATAGTGAGTGTTCCTAACTATTTTTCGTTATATAATTTTTACTGAAGAGTTTTAGGTTAAAGGGACCTACAGTGAGAGGTAACATTCATAAACGCCAATGGAGGCATTCAGAATTTGGTCTCGTGTGGTTTGTGATATGGTGTAATTAATGAACAGCAAATGTTTTCTCTAAATGTACAATTTTCCGCTTTAGTTATTATGCGGAAGACCAATTTAAGTTACACAGTATTTTTGTTTTTGTATAATAACAAAAAACAACTGAGGTTATTCAAATAAGAATTATCTATTAATCTTTATTCATTATTCTATAAATATTGAATTGATAAATAATTCTTATATTTGAGTAACCTCAGTTGCTTTTGATATATGTATATATATATATATATATAGAATAATAAATTAAAAATATTTCAAAAACAAGAATACTTTTAATACATATATTATTCAAAGCTTTTCGCCGATAAATTAATATTATTGCCGATATTGAATGTATGTGTGTGTGTATATATGTGTATATATATATATATATATATATATATATATATATATATATATTAATATAATTAATTTAAAATCAAATGTTCCTGTGTTTTTATTCATTAATATAGTTTATTATTGAAAAAACTTATTGTCGGGCATCAAATCTATATTTTGAACCGATTAAATTTTCAGAATATTTGGAGTTAACAACAAAAATTCACTGTTCACTTATTTAATCAAACTACAACTATACTAAAATATTGACTACTAATTTACTTGTACAAGTAAGACAAATTGATGAATTGTGAGCTAACTTAATTTCATCGGTAAAACATCAGAAAAGAAACTCTTTACAATTCAACAGTAGTTTAGTTTCAAGTATAATATTATCCTAATAACTTTAATTAATTGAATTTTTCTCCAGGTTACTATGATGTAATTTGGGTACAGATGAACAGTAATTATGGGATGTGTACAGTAAATAAACAGTACACTGTTTATAATATGATTATTATTATATAGTTACATTGCTATATAGCTACATTACTATATAGCTATACTACAATATAACTGTATCCTTTTATGGTATACTTGTTTATAGATGTAAAACATAATTTAATTTATCAACATGAAGTAGAACTCAACATATGGAGGTCACGTGATCAATGTAACAATCTGTTAGTTTACACAATGAATTTAATATTTTTTTTTAAGAAAAGCCATACTAACTGGATAGTTTGTACTAAATTTGGCTATTTGATATGTGTAATACAGTATAATACAATGAATCAAGTTGTGTAACATTATTGTGTGTTTTCAGTAAAGTTAGGTTTATATGATGATAAAATTAATACATATTTTAATTGCTATTTAAAATTTGTAACATTTAAAATTACTTTTTTCTTATTTATAATATACTAGTAGAGTACCCGTTCTTCGTACGAATAAGACTGTATTGATTTAATTTGTACTTGGGTTGAATTTAATTTACTGAAATTAAATCCCAATAAATATATCAAACTATAGTTTATAAACTTACCAATTGTATTGATAAACCAAGAGAAGGAAAAACTTCTGCTTGTAACATGACATTTGTAAAGTATAACTAAACTTGAAAAATGAATAACAACAAACATTTACTATGGCCTGTTGTGTTTAAAAGTGACGGTTACAGGCAATTAAAAACACATTTACTATCGGCTGATTAAACCAAGTATGTAATGGAGGATAGATAATTAAGTGTTAAGGGCGTTTACAAGGCCAGTGGGGCGGTGCCTTGGTGGAATTTTGAAATAAAAATAGGCCTATGTGCTAACTAGGGACCCTAAGTGTGCCCATGTAAAATTTCAGGTCAATGGGTCCAGTAGTTTCTACGTGATTGAATAACACACACCACAGATGCACCCGCCACCCACCTACACCCACCCACACACACACACACACACACACACACACATACACACACACACACACACATACACACACACAAACACACACACACACACACACACACACACACACACGCCACACCCCACATGCACACCATTAGATTTGTTATATAATAGTGATTAAAAAAAAAAACATGTATAAAACAAATGTAAGCGTTATCAAGTATTTATCAAGTACATTATCATTCTTCCCTCTTGTTTACTTTACATAGCTAATTGCATGGTTACTTTAATAATGGTTAGCCACTTTGAAAAGTTCAAATTTTACTGTTTATTTTAGTTGCTAATTAAATCGTGTGAAATTTGTGTTTATATTTGCTATATTAATTGGTTTAAGTGGGTGTGTATTGTAAACTATCTGTGTTGACTATCAGAACAGGAAGGGTGTGGCCGGACTGGTTTATTAGTCCAAAATGGCACATGTCCAAACAAAACACCCAACAGGGAATTTTGCTTTTAAATGCATTACTTATCTGAGAGTTATACTTCCTCCTTCACCATGTAATGACATCCAGAAAAACGATAATATTTATAAAAGGTTTTTATATTAAAATAGTATTCTAAAATGATGTGTATCTTCATTTATTTGCTTACACCGGGCCGACTGTTTGTTACTTAAGTTTATAGATGTTATCCAAGTTCCATACAAAAAATTTTATATTTGAAAAATATTTACTTATTTGAATAATTTAAAGGTATATAAATTTCTTAACAATCACATCTATAATGGTGTTGCATTTTTTTTACTGTAAAGGCTTTACTTTTTTTAGTTTAATATTATATATGTAAGCATTTTAGGTTTGTTTAATTGTGTAAAGTCTTTTTAACTTAATGGTACATTATCAATATCTGGTAAATAATTTTATGTTACCGTATTATTTAATTAAAGTTTTTTTTCACCTCATTGTATTCGTGTCCACCATTCATGGCTTGAAAAATGTATTACTAATATGTTTTTAATAAAAGAGATAAAAAAATTAATGCTTAGGGGATGTAACTGATCTGTAACCCTCTAACAGGAGTAGTGTGGCATGAATGGCGAAAAGAAGAATTTGTCTATAGGAAATCAAAATAATATGTATCAAAATTAAGACGTAAAGATAACAGTAAGGTTGTCTATATTTAGGATGTTTTGATACCTAAGTTTGAAGCACTTTATATTTCCTTCATTTATATGAAAGATTATGATACGTATATTTATTTTAATAACAATTCCTTTCCTTAAACAATCATGACTTAAATGTTATATTTACTGTTTTATATATTGAAGAAAATGTTTGATTCATTATTTTTTTGTAATTAATGACGCTAGATTTAAATAGTTGATAATAGTAGAT
Organism: Prosapia bicincta; assembly: GCA_036971475.1. NCBI lineage: Eukaryota > Metazoa > Arthropoda > Insecta > Hemiptera > Cercopidae > Prosapia > Prosapia bicincta. The sequence continues at coordinate 85,503,084 of JBAIZL010000002.1, read as the reverse complement.
AAAAATGTGCAATGCATTTCCAAAATAGTTGTTATAAAAGCAGGAAAATATTGTTTGAAGGTGAATTTAATTGAAAATGGGAACGAATTAAGGTAGCAACATAAACCCCTCATGTGTCTGAAGACTATCACTGGTATGGTGTCGGACAAGAAACATGACTGGTGTGGCTAGCAACAAGTAGTTTATTTCACAGATGCCGAGTTCACTGATTATGAACTCACTATTAGCAAATAGTCACTAGTTTCTAAACTTTAGGTATCTAGTTTGGTTTTATACAATGATCATTTGTTGTCACCAAATCATTAAAAAAAAATTCTCAAGAATAGTTCTTTTATATTAAAAAAGTAGGGATAAAAAAACCTTCTGCCTGGAGAGAATAAAGAATTATGATGAATTGAAGGAAGTGTCTTGTCTGAAATAGGCCCTGATAAGATCTTACTATCTGTTGGATTAATAGAGAATGGTTTGCATATATTTCTAGTAATATAATTGGACATATTCCTTAATTATTAAATATTTCTTTTAATTAATTTTTTAATTAGCTCATACTCTCCTTATATATATATGAATTGTAAATTCAATTATCATTCTTGTAATTGTATTTTGACTTAGTTCTTTATATATATATATATATATATATATATATATATATATATATATATATAATATGTTTTCTTGTTTAATAATCTAAAACAACATAAGTTATTCAAATACAACAATTATTAATTTATATTCATTTAATTTATTGTATTTGAATAACCTATGTTGTTATATTTTTTTTCTATGTTGATATATATATATATATATATATATATATATATATATATATATATATATATATATCTTGTTTAAATTTTAAATCGTTAATAAAATACGTTTTTATTCATCCTATCAAGTTCAGATACATTTTTTAAAACTTGTAGTGGTCATCCAGTGTTAGTACAGTTTTTTCAAATATTTACTCATTAATTAAAATTTAAAAGTTTGATGTTCCGGTCGGAGTCGAACTGTGGATCTACATGTTTGAAAACCAACACTTTTAGCACTGAGCTAACTTTCCCAGAGTTGTAAACTGCTTAAAAATATAATATATGAAATTATAAGAGAAAGGTTCTTTGTTATAATGAAGCATTGCAAGAGGTGGATAGAATGAGAAGTTATATATAGACCACTATCACATTCTTAAATTAGAAATGGGGAAAAAGCAAAAAAATAATAACAAATAAAAATCATAGTCCAAGACCATATATTGTATAAAAAGGGAAATGGAAAATTGCAAGGAAATTCACTTTATATTTTGACACTTAATATTGTGATTCTGTCATATGTATATACATATTTAAATTTACTGTAATTATAAAGTAAAAAGTAACTCAAATAAATATTTTTTTGTCGACCTCAGTAGAAAGTGACTTTGAAAAAAAATGTTTGTCCATATTACTGGGTTTTACCTTTATTTCTTAATTGATATTTATAAGATTTTTTACTTTTTTAAATAAATTCTTCATTTTATATTGTAATTAAAAACCTTAATAATAATTATAATACAAAATTAAAAATTGTAATTATAATAATGATTTATATTTTTGTAAAATTGATTATAATATTCCTACTATTAGTTCACCCTTGCCATTTATATATATATATATATATATATATATATATATATATATATATATATATCTTGTACAACATTTCAATCGTCAATAAAATACGTTTTTAATCATCGACTCTAGTTCAATGCATTTTTTAAAACTTGTAGTAGATGACAATTAATGTTAATACAGTTTTTACAAATATTTATTCATTAATTAATAATAAAAAAGTTGTCTGAGACGAGAAACTGAGAAACTACATGTTTGAAGCCCAGCACTTTGGCTTTCCCAGCAAACCCAGCACTGAGCCAACTTTTCCGTAACTAGAAATCTGTTGCTTAAAGATGTATACGAAATTATAAGAAAAAGGTTTCTTGCCATAATGATGAGATGGATAGAGTGAGGTATTATCAGCTTCATAAATTAGAAACTAAAAGTAAAGAAAATGAATAGTAACAATCAAAAATAATAGTCCAACACCATATGCTGTATAGAGAGGAAAATTGAAAATTGCAAGGAAATCTGCTATTCCTTTTAGTGCTTTCTATTTTGGCACTTAATATTGTGATTATGTCATATGCATACACGTATTTATAATAATTGTAATTGCAAAGTAAGAAATAAACTAAATTACATTTTTTCATTGTTGACTTTAGTAGGAATTGACTTGAATATTTTTTTGTATAATACTTGTTTTATAGAATGGCAAGCTATTAATAATTCTTACACAGGTCGACTAGATTAACGTATACTCTAAGTAGTTCTTTGTATGTGTCATTTATTTTATTTTAATTTGTTCATGAATAATTTGTTACTACTAAATTATATTGCAACCTATTGCTACTTTTCTGTGATGTATCGATGTGATACGTCGTCAACTTTGTTCTTTAGGGTAGCATTTTAATATTTTTCACCTAAATATAAAAAAATTACCATTATACTAAAGGGACTATACAGTTGGTTGTTTGTACATATTTTTCATTGAGTCATTATTAGTTTTTTTATTTAATGGTATTTCTTATGATTTTGTTACATATGTTTGGTAATTTGTTGTTAGTTAAACTTTCAGTTGAATGTGTGAATGGCATATATATTGGTCTTTTAGTGAACATATTTTAATATAAATGTTTCTCTCTTTTTATTAATTTAAAAAAAATGTCAATTCAAGAAACTATTCAATAATCTTAATAACACAAATATAATAAAAAATAACTAATATGTAAAGTGCCAAGAATAATTTTTATGTACGTTTTGATGTCATGTCATCATCGACAGATGGTTTTGTTCCAATAAGAACACACTCTGGACAGCCTATTATGATAAAAGTACAAACTAGACCCTAGTACTCAATTTATTACTTAATTTTTATTAATTTCTGAGATATTGGGGTTATTGATAGTTTTATTGTAATATTGTCACAGTGCTCGTTATATTTTATTTTGTTGTTAGTTAAATGAATGGATTTTTTTTTGCATTCTTATCCGAAATGATTTTGCTTTAGGTTATTTTTCGTGATATTTTATAGTGTGATACATTTTTTAATTTAATTAGATGAATTAGTTTGTTATCTTTATTTATTATAACAACAGTATTAATTTTGATAGGATTTGGTTTGTCTTTTGTATAGACTACTAGTGTTGTATATTTTGTCATTAACTTCGGCTGTTTGTGTTATTTTGGTTTGGTCGTAGTTTATATAACTTCTCCAGTCTAAAGGATTTATCACTCTTTTAATTTTCAACAATTAGGTTATATGAAAATATCTTTATTAAAATTCATATTTGAAACTGATGATTTCCCAAAATTTGTTCAGAAATTTGAATAACTTATGTGTTTAAAATATCTTTTTGGTTTTTTTTCAGTATTGTTTTTCACATAATCCTCTTTATAATTATTTTTGTTGTGAGAATTCTACTGTTTAAATTCTCTTTTAAATTTTTTAAAGTATTGTTTTCCAACATTATCGTCTTTGTAATATTTTTAGTGTGAAAATTGAGTATCAACTAATTTTTTCAAAAATCACCATTTATATTATTTCTTCTATTTGTTATATTTACAATTAGTTTATATGAAAGCATCCTTATTAAAATTCATATTTAAAACTGATTATTTTTCAAATTTGTCGAGAAATTTGCATAACTTATGCGGTTTAAATTCTCATTTTAGTTTTTTTTTCAGTATTGTTTTTCAACATTATCATCTTTATAATGAATTTTTTTGAGAATTCAGTATGAAGTAATTTTTTAAAATTCGGCATTATTAGTTCTTCTATTTACTTAGAGTGAATTTTAAATTAAAATAAATATACCATTTGAATTTTTAATTTGAAAGACCCAGAGCAAAAGGTATCTCACTGTAGCAAAATTATAGCCGAGGCAGTTACGTAATTAATAAAGTGTTGACAAAGTCGGTTTAGAGGCTTTGCATATTTCTGAAAGTTAACTTGAGGAAGTAATTAATATTTTGGTCCATTGTTGTTTTCTCAAGGAGTTTGTAAAGATAAATTTATTTGCAAAGCGAAGGCGTCATCAGTCTTGCGAGACACGTCTATCCAGCCCCTCGAGATAAAAGACACAAAAATTGCACTTGACGTATTAAAGTCAAATTTCATTTTAATTTGAGCAAAGGCAAGGGCTTTTTTTTGTTGATGTTGTTGAGCACTTCCTGCATACTAATCAAGCGAGGTGTTTCTCGTTTTATTGCTACTTGACTGCTGACAGATCCTAATATGCAACTCGCAATGTCTTTTATTGTTATTGTAAAATAAAATCTATGGTCTGCATATAGGGATCGTTATGGGTACTTTATTAATAAATTTGTAAGAAAAAATGTTTCTTGTGTGCCTTTTTTCTTGTTAGTAAAGAAGATATTTTGAAATGTTTAAGAAATAATGAATATTATTAGAAACAGAAGTAAAAAATACATAATTTGACAGAGATAAATTATTTTAATGAAAACATAATTAAAAATTACTTAACTAAGTGAATACATAGGAGTTACTTGCTGACGCGTTTCAAAACAATCATTTCTTTTATGAAGCAAAACCTCTACTGAATTAATTTTAATTATGGTTTAATCAGTGAATTCAAGATGATTACATCAAGAAACTGTAACAAAACTGTTGAATATTTTTTGTTAGTTGAAACAATTTAAAAATATAAAACATTTGATTAAATAATGAAGTTTGTTCTATAAATAGTGTTTATTAACACTATTGTGTTTTATTAACAATATAAAAAGAAATTAAGTAAATTTTTAGTAAAGTCAAGAAAAAACAATTTTATTTTAAGTATTTTTTTTTGTTTGAGTTTTTTCATAGTTTTTGAGATGCATCCTGTGTGTTTTAATTTCGTTTAGGCGTAGGCTCTTAGCTTCTGTTTCATTTGCTAAGTTTTTCTTGGCACTTTTGTTTTTCTTTCTCTAATCTTTGCTTGCATTGTGTTTTATGTTTTATTTTCATTTTCTTCCACATTGTATGATTGTGAACCAAGAATTGATACCAATCCAGTTTGTTTAGTTTATTCTTTTTTAATTTTTAGTACCAAACGTAACAGAAGCATATATACAGTAGTTTTTTTTCGTTTTCCTTTATCATTGTCTGTTTGTGAAGCAAGGGTTGATAGCATTCATCCAATATAGGTGAAGTGTGAACTAATTGTAGGAAATGAAAAAGTAACAAATGTGCCTAAGGACGTATTCAATTAAAAATCTGATACAAATATATTAGTCATTACACCTAATTGAATTCATTATACTGATATTTATTGAAATACAAATTAATATATTCATTAAATGATAAAAATATTATATAACATTTGATTCAATAAATTGCAATAAATAAAGTAATATACCTATTCGTTAAAACAGCTGCTCAACAATATAACCTATAACTTAAAATCAGTTGTGTTAATGACATTATATATTATCACTTATTTTAAGTAAAATGGGACAAATATACATTTCATTCCCTACATTCTGTTAAAAAAATGTTGTATTTATTCTTAAATCAATAACCTGCTAAATATCTAACACAGAAACAAACTTTAATAACATTAAGTGTCATCCACGACAAGTTTAAAAAAGTGTATTTGAACTTGAGTACATGAATAAAAAGTATTGTATTGAGGATGGAAAATTTGAAGAACATATACATATAAATATATACAGGGAGAGTGTGAACTAATTTTAGGAATTGAAAAAATATCTGAACTTGGTAATAAGACTCGCTCTAATTTTTATATTTCTACAAGAATTATGTCGTATTATTTTTGTATATATAATACTGTTTAATTATTTCAAATTCACTGTATCCTAAAACGTAACAAATGTAAAAATCTCCTGCTTGTACATTGTAGTGGGACTGAAACAAATTTCCATTAATCAGTATAAAATAATATTTAAAGTTAAATGTTCCTCTTCTAGTTATTATAATCAGTAAGTAGTAGAGATTTATACAGGGGCATTTATAAGGGTTATATTTGTATATTAAACAATCCTGATGCTAAATCATCTGTGCTATTGTGTCTACGTTAATGTAAATTAACTATATTCGCAAACTTGTGCACTGACTTGGCAGCCGAGTGAAACCTCTACTACTGAAGTTTGTGTTTCTTCAGTTTGCAAGAACATTATACATTTCTTTGCCTAATCCTCTGCCAGAGATCATGTTTTGTTTACTTTGCTAATTAGTTGAAGCATCTTGTTTCTTGTGCTCTTTGATATGAGTTAACTCTTCCTGGACCTCTTCTTATAACATTAACAATTTTACATTTTCGTTGTCTGTGTTTAAATTTTAAAAGTAAGTAGTATTGAGGTTTCTAGCCATTCTAAAACTACACGAAATAATTAAAACTATAATAAGGTAGTAAAGATATGTTCTGGAGAACGATATACGATCCTAATTTTAGTTTAGTGCCATTTACTGTGTTTGTAAAATTGTTTTTACTATAATTTTTACTTTCAATTTACTTTTTAAAATTGAATATATTTTCCTCCTAACTTGTAATAATATCTTGAACACTAATATTATATATATTTCTAACTTACTCTCCTTAATTTATTGAATAGGAAATTACAACATTGAGTTCTTATGTCTAATCTCTATGTCAACTTACTGTAGATTATGTAATAGGAAATTACAACATTGAGTTCTTATGTCTAATCTCTATGTCAACTGACTGTAGATTATGTAACAGGAAATTACAACATTGAGTTCTTATGTCTAATCTCTATGTCAACTGACTGTAGATTATGTAACAGGAAATTACAACATTGAGTTCTTATGTCTAATCTCTATGTCAACTGACTAGATTATGTAACAGGAAATTACAACATTTTGTTCTTACGTCTAATCTCTAAGTCAACTGACTAGTGCATGTAACAGGAAATTTCGACATTAAATTCTTATGTCTAATCTCTATGTCAACTGACTCTAGAATATGTTACAGGATATTACAACATTGAGTTCTTATGTCTCATTTCTATGTCAGCTGACTAGATTATGTAACAGGAAATTACAACATTGAGTTATTTCTAATCTCTATATCAACTGACTGTAGATTATGTAACAGGAAATTACAACACTGAATTTTTGTGTGTATGTTCTATGTCAACTGACTGCAGCTAATTGCACGGGAAATTACAACATTGAGTTCTTGTGTGTTCTATGTGAACTGACTGTAACTTTTGTAACAAGGAAATTACATCATTGAGTTGTTACGTGTATGCTCTATGTCAACTGACTGTAGCTTATGGCACAGAAAATTACATCATTGAGTTGTTATGTGAATGCTCTATGTCAACTGACTGTAGCTTATGGCACAGAAAATTACATCATTGAGTTGTTATGTGAATGCTCTATGTCAACTGACTGTAGCTTATGGCACAGAAAATTACATCGTTGAGTTGTTATGTGTATGCTCTATGTCAACTGACTGTAGCGTATGACACAGAAAATTATGTCATTGATATGTGTATGTCCTATGTCAACTGACTGTAGCTTTTGTAACAAGGGAATTACATCATTGAGTTTTTATGTGTATGTTGTATGTCAATTGACTGTAGCTTTTGTAACCAGGAAATTGCATCATTGAGTTGCTATGTGTATGATATATGTCAACTGACTTTAGCTTATGGCACAGCAAATTACATCATTGAGTTGTTATGTGAATGCTCTATGTCAACTGACTGTAGCTTATGGCACAGAAAATTACATCATTGAGTTGTTATGTGAATGCTCTATGTCAACTGACTGTAGCTTATGGCACAGAAAATTACATCGTTGAGTTGTTATGTGTATGCTCTATGTCAACTGACTGTAGCGTATGACACAGAAAATTATGTCATTGATATGTGTATGTCCTATGTCAACTGACTGTAGCTTTTGTAACAAGGGAATTACATCATTGAGTTTTTATGTGTATGTTGTATGTCAATTGACTGTAGCTTTTGTAACCAGGAAATTGCATCATTGAGTTGCTATGTGTATGATATATGTCAACTGACTTTAGCTTATGGCACAGCAAATTACATCATTGAGTTGTTATGTGTATGCTCTATGTCAACTAACTGTAGCTTTTGTAACAAGAAAATTACATCATTGAGTTGTTATGTGTATGCTCTATGTCAACTGACTGTAGCTTTTGTAACAAAGAAATTACATCGTTGAGTAGGTATGTGTATGCTCTATGTCAACTGATGTAACTTTTCTAACAAGGAAATTACATCATTGAGTTGTTATGTGTATGTTGTATATCAACTGACTGTAGTTTATCGATCAAGAAATTACTACTGGCAGTTCATTTGCAATCAACAATTGACTGGTATTAAAAAAAAATTAATCTCTTTGTTCCTGCAAATAAATTTACAGAACATCTCTGTAATCGAATGTATACTAAACTCATACTGCCTCATTAATTTCCAATAGTTTTATTATTTTGTCTACTACTTTTTTTGTTATTTATGAATAACAAAATCATGTTTATTTTGGTAAAATAACATACAGTATTTAATTTTATTTAGGCCCACTGAAATATTATAATACTTAACAGTATAAAAACTTGCAGTTATTGTGTTGTACATATTTAGGTGTTTCTATAATTACACTTTTGGTAATAACTTGGCAAAAAAACATTTTTTACTCATATGTTTCACACTAGGTAATTGCATTATTCGATGCTGTGAGTCATAGGCAAGACTGTTGCTCATGTGTGTTGTGTTAGTGTGAGTCTGTGGTATATTTGTGTTCTGTGGTGTGTTATTGTTCACAGAGTACTCTATACACCAACACACCACAGACTCACACCTGAGCAACAATTTTGTCTGTGACTCACAGCATTGAATAATGTGCTGCCCTAGTGCGGATTGCGCCTGCTGAAAAATGTCTAAGTAGTGCTTTTTTTGCCAAGTTATACCAAAAGTATAATTAAACAGTATATTTTGTCAATTTTTTACATTAAGCATTAATTTTTAGTTATTCATAATACAGTTGGTTAATTTTCGACCCCTGCATTACTTTTTTTTGGAAATAAATACATTTGCATTTAGAATACTACATGCTTCTTACAGGCTTCCAGCGTCAATATGCTGATGATCTGGGATCCATTTCATGATGGATGTGCAAGAGTCAAGTGTAAAAACAAAATTGAATAGACTCTCATTAAATAGATTTGGTTTATTCTTTTCCACTATATTCTATTTTTGTTAATTTATCTTTATGTTTATTAAAGAGTTTAGTCTTGGTACTTTTTTTTTTAAAGTAATAATAATAGTTGTTAATTTTGGAAGGAAGAACTCACGCTAACAAGAGATTGTTGTCACTTGACCATGTCCCTTTCCAAATGCTATTTTTTTTGTAACAATAAAACTTTGCAAATATACCTAGCGGTTAACTTGACTCCCACTGTTATAGGATTTGAATTCTCCATACTTGTTCATATTTAATGTTATTTATTTATGTTTAATGATAAACTGAATCTGCTCTTGTAACATTTGTTGGGAATTAATTTTTGATAATGCAAATAAATTTAGAGTGTTTTTTTAATTACGAGTTTTGATACTAGAGTGCTTAAGACAAGATATGGTACCTCTCCATTTTGTATATCTCATAGTATTGGATTTGAAACAAGTAACATAAAAAAAAACTTATAAGTTAATTTTTTACTAAAGTCAATAAAGACAAATTTCTTTTGTGTATATACATATGTCAGAATAACAACATAAAGTGGCAAAATAGAAAGCGAATTTTTTTGCAAATGTCCTTGCTATGTATGTCGTTGGAGTATTATTTTTGTTTGTTAATACTTATACAGTTTTTTTTTTTCATCACTTGCATTGTGTTGTAGTTTCTTTTGGCTTTCCTTTCGCATTATCTGTTTGTGAAGCAAAGTTCAATACCTTTAATCCAGTTTGTTTGTTTAATTTACTCTTCATTCGTTTTTAATCCTAGAGCATTATTTGTGATATTTGTTTGGTAACCATGTAAACAATTTAAAGTTGTACTATAGAGGTGTCGACAGTAACTGGATGGGAGCAACAGAAAAATGCATGCAATTTTTTGAGAAATTCACTCCTAGATATGGGAAAGTTGGCTTAGTGCCAAAAGCGCTAAAGTTTGAACCAGAAGATACCCAGTTTAAATCCGACTTAGATCCTCAAATTTTATGATTTAATTATTGAATAAATATTTGAAAAAACTATGTTAACTTCAATTGTCATACACTATAGGTAAAAAAATGTATTTGAATGTAATTGGATAAATAAAAATGTATTTTATTAAGGATTGAAAATTTATACAAGATATATATCAGGAGAGTGTGAGCTGATAGAAGGAATTTGAAAAGTGCTCATCTAGTCTATATGCTCTCTCCTTTTGCCTATATCATATGTCACAGCAATGCTCAGAACTATTATCGTTTCTCTTGCACATTTCTGCAATGAGTCAGTTAACACTCATTTTTCCTGCACAACTTCCAAATAGACGAATCTGCGAGGGGAAATACAAACTACAAATTTATAATAAAAAATAAAATTTTATAATTTGTTGATTTCAAAATTTACCAAATTTTTCAAATTTTGTCTAATAGGTTTAAAAGTTATGCTTTTATTAATATTTTGTTGACCTAATTTTGTTAGAATTTAATTAAATTGTTAAAACTGTTAAACAATGCAAATTCAGTTTGCATTTATTTACAACTCATGAGAAACCTTAGCGCAGACAATGAGTAACGTTATTAAGGCCTTCAGTTGGCCGTCAGACAGGAGCCGGCATTCAACTATTCATAACATAACGCTGTTAATGCTTAACGAGCTAGAAACAATCTCCTGGATTTACCATATTGTTGTATAGTCCACCCTAGATCTTGGATGTGCTGTAATTTGGTTTATTATTACTCACAAAGAAACAAGAACAGAACTTTGTGATTAAAATGTTGTTTAAGAATTATGGTTTTACTTATTTTAGGTTTGCATTTATTCCCAGTAACAATTTAAAATTAATGTATTTCTCTTACCGGTTACTGATATTGTAATTGGCTTTTGATACCTTAAGCTCAGTGCCAACTATAAGTTTATTGTTAATTTGTGATTTTAAATTGTATTTCAGAATTTCTAAACAAGAATTTTAAATTATTGGTTTTAAATGGAATATCATAATAGGCTTTTTGCTTGAAAAAATGCAGTGTATGAACTGACTCAAATTTCTATCTGTATAAATAATTAGTTATTTTAATAAAAATAGTTGTTCATCGTAACTGATAAAAATAAATGTCAATTCCAGGACAAAAATAGTAATAAAGCTTTATGCCAATGCTTAAAAATTATAAAATAAAGTTGTCCTAGATCACACTGTTACAATATTTATTAATAAGGAAGTATAGGCCTATATGGTATTTTAATAATAATAGGCACCACTAGTAAACCTGTTATTTTCAAGTAGTCTTTTTTATACATAAAATTAAACAATACCATGTAATTTCTGATTTATGAAAATATTCAAAATTACAAGGCAAAGGTTCTTTAAATGTTTTACCTTGGCAACAATAAGAAATTGAGAAGCTAACTTTAATCATCATCTTTAGTTATTCTAGATTTACAACTGTGGAAAATAAGACTCCTTTTGTCATTATGTATTTTTGCTAGTTCTTGTCTCTTTTCTTTACCATCGTTTCTCGTTGTTTGTTCCTTTATTTTACATTTCCAAGTTTTTTGCTTCTTTTGTGTAATGAATTACATACCGAATGCTTGTTTTGTTTATCAACTATTTAGGTGAAAAAAATCTTTTGACTAGTATTAGACTTATCAACAATGATAGTATTAATATATAATGATTTCTTGAGCAACTGTGACCTATGTTATAATATTTTAAATAATAAACCCAATAACCACAAATTAACTTTATTTATTCACTTGATGTACATTTCAGTTACAAGGTAACCATCTTCAGAATTACTGAACAAAATATTAATTTAATTTAAAACGTAACATATATAGCAAACAAATATTGAGGTTATTATAACCTATATATGTTATGTTTTAAATTAAATTAATTTTTTGTTTAGTACTTCTGAAGATGGTTACTTTGTAACTGAAATGTACATCAAGTGAATAAATAAAGTTATTTTGTGGTTATTGGGTTTATTATTTAAAATATTATAATGATAGTATTGTTTTAAATATTGATTAGTAAAGAGACTCTTGATAATATCAATAACGATGAAACGTTTTGAACTAACATATTGTAAATATTCTTGTTGAGGGAATACTTAACAGAATATTTAGAAATACGAGAAAATTTGAATTATACACATAGGTGGAGTTAAGGGGGGGAGAGGGGCATTCCCCCTCCAACTTCCTTGACAGGTGTAATATTTTTACAATCTAAAAATGTACTCATAATGAACTCATTAAAATACTACAAAAACAATAATAGTACTGACAAGAAATATACTCGGTAGTGTCAGTTGTTATTTTGATCATATGCGAGTTATTTTCTAAAGTTCAAAGGAAAATATGAACCTTATTTTAATCTTACACTTTTATGACTTCATGATGTTCAAAAAGAAATTTTAGGAATTGTTTCAGACATCGTTTGGTAATCTACGCTATGTTTCTCATAGAAACAAAATTAGGCTTACCTTTGATTTAGGCTAATAGCTTTCAAAAATTCGACAAAATTTTAAAAATGTTAAATTTTGCAAAACTGTAAGTCCAAAAGCCCCCTATTTGCGTTCTATTAGAAACATATCATTGAATACCATACCCTAACCTACCAATAGAAAAAGTAATTTGAAACATGTACCTTATAATATAAGTTTTTTGCTCAATGTCTACAAGCTTTTAAAATTTCTCTATTTTTTGAGGGGAGTACCACCAGACTCCATTTGATACCCCGAGAGGAATCTTTTCCCGCGTTTCACTACCTACATTATCAACATCCTCAGGTCCGGTGACAAACCTAAATTTCACCATTGTAATTAGTGAAACACTTTGAACTGAACACTTATTTCAAAATTATCCTTATATTTAAGAGATATATATTTAAAAAAAGATTCAACTGAACTAAAACATTCACGTTATTTTATATGTACAGTGTATATTTGTTACTATTAAAATTTTTTTTCCAGCATTCCATGTTGTACTTCTTTCACCATTATGAGTTACCATTGATTCTACACCAAGCGCATCTACAACATTTGCTGTTGCGTTCTCAAACTGTTCCTGGTGCAACAGTGAACCAACCTGATGAAGTCATTTCAACAGCAGTTCAAACATCATCCACTTCTACAGCTCCGGCTACAACGACTGCATCTACTTCGGCTACAAATCCTGTTGCTACAAACTACCAGACAACTGACTTTAATTACATTGCTATTTCATCGCAAACAGTTACTACACAAACAAACGAAGCGAGTACTTCTCAACCTGCCACCCTCCCAGTTTCTACAGACCCTCAGCGACATACAGCGCCGCAACAGACAAGGAACACTCAAGAGTTACCAAACAATTTATTTTCTCGTTTTCCCAAAATGCACACTCAAAATTTAGGCGTGCATGCTAGTGGTTCTGGAACGGTGGAAAATGTAGTTGAACCTAGTGAAGAAAACATTTCAGACATTTTATCAAACAGTGTTAAAAACGAAGAAGAGCCATCCATCGCAAAAAATGAATGTGAACCATCCAACCTATGTAAAGAAACCTGTGATGAACAGACAAAACCTAACACAGATTCCTCATCGAATCAATGACCAGTGATCTAAATTAAGTTTTAATATTTCATTTAGGCATTATTTCTTACTGCATTATTTATTACTGCAGTTGCAATTTCTTTAATAAACTCTATCACAATCTGTATATGTATATATATAAATCTTTTTTCAAAAATGCAAGACATTTTGAAATCTGTCACCAAATAACTTATAGAAGTAATTCAGACGAGAAGATAATTACTATCTTTCGTAACATGATGGCTATTTATTTGCACTATTGTAACCGAATAGCCTGTAATATCACTAATTACAAATTGAAAATTGTTAATCCAAAAACATGTACATAATGTGATAATCAGTTGTGTGTAGAATAATAAAGCATATTCTAAAAATGTTTTCTATAGTAACTTAATGTTCCTTTCGTGATTTTTCTATTATATGTTATCAATCAGATGTAAAAGTGTTTTTATTATTTAACTTTGGTTTTTAATATTTGTTATAATTTCTTCATGAACTTTACAAATTTTATTTTATATAGAAATTTTGCTTTATTGGTCATTGTACTATATTTCCTAATTTTTCTATTGGTTGTACCATAAAATTGTAAACTTGATTGTACACTAACTGATATTGATATCTAACTGCTAGATATTGTAGCAGTTTAATTGAGCACGACAACTTTATAAGAATCATTGGTGTTATATTGATTTAAATTAAAAACAGTTCTGTTTTTAGATAGTTAGTTATTAGAAAAAAATTAATATTCAAAAGATGTTTCAAATTTGAATCAGTATTTAAAACAGACAGTTAAATATACTTAGATTGTAAAATGTGTATGCTGGATGTTTTTATATACAATCTTTATCTATGTACAATGTTCAATGTATCATGGAATTGTAATAAATAGAAAATATTGGTTATATCCATTGTAATGATTAACTTAACATTTAGAAATGTAAATTTATATTTTAGAACAAACAATGGTGAATTTATAATGAATAACAAAACTCTCTCTAACCACAAAATGTGTTTTGGTTTTGTTGCGTTTTAGTATAATGCAATCATTTAGGATTTGCAACTTAAAGGTGCTTAGAGAGTGGTTGCAATTAAAAATTACTGTGCTTAGAGGGTGTTTTGTTTCATTTAATATAAATTGATGTAAACTATCCAAATGTACATTCCAGCAATGTAGTCAGTTTCTGTGGGCTATTCTTACTTTTAGGTTAGCTTTGAAGATGGTAACTGCTTTGGTGAAATGTGCACTAGGGTAGTTTAATTAATATAAAATATTAAGACTTACTGATCTGTTTGAATGTTTTTCTGTTACATGTTTCTGAACACATGTTTCGTCTTTAGAGCAAAACTAATCTCCAAAGAGAGTGACAGTACATTAAGATCAAATGAAAATTAAAACACAACAAGAATATAAATACAAAAATATACTATCTGAATTAGTTGAATACACCGGAAATAGATGCTGGCTGAATTGGCAATGATGAATTTTTGTGTGATTATGGGGTCTGGTAAAGACTATTAAGGGTAATTAGAAAATTAAATAAATATTGAATAATAATATATGTATTTTGTAGAAATAAAACGACTGGCTTGCAAGACAAGTACTGTCATTTAATCATTTAGTGGTGATGTTTCGATAACATATTCGTTACCATCTTCAGGCGATTTCATTTTCCAATAATTTTTTTTTTTATTTACTGGAATAGGAGTGTTATGTCTACATTAGTTTGGTAGTATTTGTGGTTGTTTTAGTTCTCTGATTTTAATTTAAGTGGCACAATTTTTAATTTTGAAAAAATATAAATACCAACAGCTGTTACAGTAAAGAAAACAAAACGGTTTTATTGGAAAATGAAATGATTTGAAGATGGTAATGAATTTGTTATAGAAACACCATCATGAAATTAATAAATGACAATATTTAACTTGCAAACCATTCTTTATAAGGCTTTCTGATCAACTGGGGGGCTTAGTTGTGAGTTAGTTTGTGTTAAATTGAAAATAGATCCTGTTTTAAAATGCACAAGAAGCATGGAAATAATTTGAGGCATAGATCACTAAGTCTTAATGTCATAAGCTGTGTGGTAACTTGGTCACACCAATAAATGGTTTTCAGGTTAGATCTATTTATCTTGCTATATGTTTATCATAACTACATCCAAATTTGAATCAATTGGTAGTCTATTTTTATAATTTTTATATTTTACTTGATAAAAATGTGTGATTTTTAAATTCACACATGTTTATATTATTATAATTTATGACACAAGCTTACTATAAATAAGTTGTTGAGTTATGTTTTCAAAGGTTTTTTATAAACGATTGAATTTAAGAGTTATTAAGAAAAGTGTTTCCTTTTTTTTATATTTGTGAATTTGTTTTGTGTTCTTTTGAACACATTATTCATACAAGTTAGGCATTTGCTTCATTCTGTTGTTTTTGAAAAGATTGAAAAATTGCTTCTGCTCTAGTAAATTGTAATCTTATGCATACCAATTACACTATTTTAATATTCTATGTTCCTGCTAGGCTCACATAGATATGTTAATCATCTTGAGTCCTTCCACCTTCTACCATCGCCATAAATCTTACTGTTGGTGCATAAAATCTCCATCAATACTAACTGTTTGAATATTTTCAAAGGTACAAATGCGACAAATAGAAGAGTTGTGGCAATGTGAAAAATGTGCAGAACCTTATATTCACGAGGACTACATGTTGACTTTCTAAATTAAAAAAAACTGTTCGATTTGTTGTAGTGATTTCTCTTTGTGAGCAGTAGGGTTTAGGTTCAAGCCCTGCTGAGAGCAAATACTCTCTGAAAAAGACAGTAATATATATTAAAAATACTTTATCTATAAATCCAAGCTATTTAGTGTTTAGGAAAGAGGATATTGTCCAGGAATTTGTAAATATTGTTAGTGTCAATCTTTTGTATTCCTCCTTTTGTAAAGACATTCCCTGTGAGTTGCATTTTTGTAATGTTTAACCTGTTAAAAATTCTACTAATTGTCTAAATTTAACAAATAGTATTACTTATAAAGCTTTATACGTTGTTAAAGATGCACGAAATTATTCATAAAAAGTCTTTAGTCTTCAGAAGGCTGCTAATATTTACTAATAAATTTTTTGCTAAACTAACTTGATTTGTAATTTATTTTTTAAAACTCGTTACTTTAAAAACACTGAATACTATATTAACAGGGGTAGATTACTGAAAATATGAACGACTAAATTTTTATGGCGACTGAACAAGGCAGTTATGAGTGTCTGTCAATGAACAATGATGGCATTTCTTGCAAAATGCTCGCTTTGAAAAATATTGTTGAGGTCATGATGTGAATTTAATTTTTTTCACCCAGTGCAATGAGTCCTTATAGTATTAATTTATTGAAGCTGTATAGACAAATTTAAGTGTGTATAGTAATTAGTGGTATAGAATAATTACTTTATAACGATTAGATTATGGTAAAATTTACAGTTTTTAAATAAATGTGATTTGTATAATAGTAAATGTTTTTAGTTCAAATAATCTTATTAAAAAAACAATCACCTTAAAGAATTGTTATTATTTTTTTGTCTATGAAGAGTGTTTGTTGATCTGAGTTGTCGTGCTTAATATGTCTCTTTTGTTTGACTACATGTTTAAGAATACAGCCAAGAAAAAACAAATTGTATTATAATAACAGATATCTGTATTAAGGCATGTCATAACACATTGTAATGAATGTAAACACATTGTAATAACTAGTTGGAAAATATATTTGTTTATAAAACTCATTTTTTGTTTTATTAAGATTTATTTATAATGTGTATTATATGAGTTCTAAGCATGTTGGGTAAAATCATTTACTCGAAGTTGACTAATTTTAGTAATGTTTGTAACATTTCCTAAAGTACAGATTAGTTGGTTCTTACATATCTTACTCAAAAACACATTCTAAACCAGAGGATACGGATTTTAAGTGACGGGCACCATAAGTAGTGGTAAACGTACATAATTAACTATCCCCATAAGGGTAATTTAAGTAGAAGAACTTTTTCCTTACAAAAACAATTTTCAAGAATACATGCTTCTTCAAGGTATAAGTTCCTCAACAATTTTATCACAGCTATTTCACATAGCTTTTTATTTTACATAGCTATTTCAAAACAGCTACGAAGTATGTTAGGATAAGTTAGGTTATTAACAAAAAATAAATTTCCTAATCAGTGGCATGTACAGGTTTTGATTTAGGGAGGGGGTCGAAATATAGTGCTATATCAAAAAGCATTTTTTATTTTACTTTTGATTGTCTTAGGGAACAATTTTTTTTCTTAGGTATAGCCCATTGCAAAAATTTATTTTCAACTGTTGTAAATAAAAAATTAATAATTTATCAGACACTTTGATCTAGAAATTGTTAAATCAATTACTTTTTATGAAATCATGTTACATTAGATTTTTTTAAACATAGAATAATAATTTCTATCTTCTGTTGATATTACTATTGAAAATTCTATTTACCCGCAGGGGGGTGCGGACTAGCTGCACCTAATAAGAGGGGTTTGACGTCCCTCGCGGTACCCCAGCCAAACATACACTACTGACAACACTGACTTCAATATTACACACATATTATACTTTCTACACACACCACATTTACAACACAATCTCTACATATGAACTCTTACACCTTCTCTTAGGGATATTCGACTGGTCAGAACTCTTGCACGTTGGGAGTGCTGAATAGGCCAAAGCTTGTGAAACTCTGGTCTGGGGTGCTGATATGAGCTTGCTCTGCCGAGACGTAAGCGCGGTTGCCACTTCGGCCCTTTGGACAGTATTACGATTGCTAGACTGATGCCCAACCAGTCGAGCCTAGGGTGAAAAATTATAGACCCCATAGGGTTGCAATATATCTTTGTGATCTAAGGGTGTAGCCGTTCCTATATTCTCGCATGTAACGCCTAACACTATGGCTAGTTATAAAACATTCATGGAACCTACAAATACGTCCATTGGAATAAACTTAAAGAGGACACGTCAGTATTCACCTGATGAGCCTAAGGTTGGTGGTAGCAACGTTACAGACATTGACATCACCAAAGTATTTAATATTTTCTAGCGCCAAGGAGGGGTAAGACCTTTCTAAAGTTTCTCCTTTCGTTATTAACAAGGCCATTACTGCATGTGCTGGAGGTCCTGCATTATCTGTGGCTCCACACAGATCCTTGAACTCTTCAAGGACGGGGGGGTCATTAGAGAAATTACCCGAATACATCTATGCGGGTTACCAGAGGGTCTCGGTGAGACCATATGTGGCTAACCCGTGGCGATGTTTTAATTGTCAGCGTTTTGGGCACATTAACTCTTCTTGTTCGAAGCAGAGCATATGCGGTCATTGTAGTGTCGAAGGTCATGAAGGGAAGGAGTGCACCAACTGCGGCGGGGAACACCCACTACAATCTTTCAACTGTCCTACCTTTAAGGAGGAAAATGTTATACTGAGCATCATGGCTGAAAAGAAAATAGCGTTTTCAGAAGCAAGGAAGCTTTATACATATGTTCAAGCGAACGTTGGCGGAAAAACGTATGCTGCAACTTTGATCGCTACAAAGTCATCCTGTACAAACTGTGCCTTCCTGACACGAAAAATAGAAATTTTAACAAGTATCACGCCTGCTGTTATTAGTCACAGATGATCCATCTTTGAATTTGGTACAACAGGCAACTATATCTGGAAACTTGCCTCTTACCGAGCTCTACTGTCGGGAGGAGAGGAGATTGGTAAACGAAGCAAGTCTAACAAAGCCTGTTGTCACCGCGCAGAATAAATTTCCAACTGTTAGTAAACCTTTTGCGTCACCGGTTGTAAAAAGGAAAGAGGTATGGATGCGACCATGTGCCTATTAAGATCAATTTATGTGACTCCTCACCTTTGTATGCTTGACATCTTCTTTGGATTTTGGGAAGAACCAACCGGGACGTCTACTCAAAGTTCCTTGTATCACAGGAACTGTATTCCTGTGCCCGCAGGGGGGTGCGGACTAGCCGCACCTACGAGGGGTTTGGCGTCCCTCGCGGTACCCTAGCCTAACACTACACCACTCACAATGCATACACATACACTAACATCTTCACTTAGGGAATTTGACTGGTCAGAATCGTTGCGCGTTGGGAGTGCTGAAAAGTCCAGAGCTTGACAAACTCTGGTCTGGGACGCTGATGTGAGCTTGCTCTGCCGAAGACGTAAGCACGGTTTCTGGTCTACCAGCCGCTTCGGTCCTTGGTCAGAGAGTGTCCGCGGTTCATGGGTGCCGGAGCATGTGTACAGTATTACGAGTTCTCGACTGATGCCCATCCAGTCGAGCTAAGGAGAAAAGCTATAGACCTCAGAGTTCTGGGGGTTGGAAATGATCTCAATGTGGTCCAAGGGTGTACCCGTTCCTATAGTCTCGCCCGTAACGCTTGACACGATGGCTGGCTAAACAAATTCTATGGAAACTCTAAATACGTCATCAGTATCGAGTTTGAAGAGGACACGTTAGGATTCTCCTGACTATCCTAGTAAAGTTGATTCAAGTAAGAAGATAATCGTGGTAACGTCCCCGACATTGAAATCAGCGAAATATTTATTATTCTCCTGCACAGAGAAGGAAAAGGTCTATCAAAAGTGTCTCCTTTTGTTATCCATAAGGCTATTACTGCCTGTGCTGAAGGTCCTGTCGCATCAACAAAAAAGTTAAGAAATGGGACTTTGCTTGTTGTAACCAGTTCAGAGAAACAAACACGTTCCCTTTTGAAAATGACCCCCTTTTTTGATGTGGTCAATGTATCTGTGGCTCCCCACAAATCTTTAAATTTTTCAAAGGGGGTCATTACGTGTAGAGATCTTATGAACGTGTCAATCGAAGAAATAAAATCAGAACTGTCACCACAATCAGTAACGGATGTTGTACCCATTATGAAAGTTGATAAAGGCGAAAAAGTTGCAACAGCCTCCTTTATTTTAACTTTTGGTAGACCGGAGGTACCTGAACACATTTATGTAGGTTACCAAAGGGTCTCATTGAGGCCATACGTAGCTAACCCTCGGCGATGTTTCAAGTGTCAGCGTTTTGGGCACATTAGTTCATCTTGCTCAAAGAAGGACGTATGTGGTCAATATAGCGTAGAAGGCCATAATGAAATGGATTGCAGTAATTCTCCAAAGTGCGCGAACTATGGTGGTGATCACCCAGCGCGATCTTTTAATTGTCCCAGCTTTAAAGAAGAGAATGCTACCTTGAGCATCATGGCCAAAGAGAAAATAGCGTTTTCTCGAAGCTAGGAAGATTTATAGGTCTGCTCAACCGAAGGTTGACGGAAAATCGTATGCTGCAACTTTGACCACTACAAAGCCATGTACAAATTGTGCTGACCTAACACGAAAAATAGAAGTGCTTACAGAACAAGTCACGAATGGCCAGTCTTTGAATTTGGTACAACCTGCTAGCATCTCACGGGACTTGCTCATTTTACCTACCCCTTCTACGGGAGGACTCGGTGGAAGAAGCAGGTCTTTGACCGACACCTATAGTTCGAAGCGGAAGAAATTGCCATCTGGTAATAAGACTTTTGCGTCGAATGCAGTGATGCCGAAAAAAGATAAGAATAGGTTTCAACTCAAATTGGCACCGGCAGTAACAGCTGCCAAAAAAACCAATGCAATAAAAGAAGGGCAAGCTAAAGCCTCCCCTCCTAAATCCAAAACCTCCTCCGATTCCATCCCTAAACAGGTGGATATGGAATTGGAGGAATCTAAGCCTGGGACGTCTGTCAACGTTCCAGGTAAAAAAATGGAGAGCACCAATGGGTGTCAGATCAACCCACTGTTAAGTTGATAAATGTCTGCAATTAGCAAGTCAGTGATACAATGGAACACCAACGGTGTTAGGAGTCACATAGAAGAACTTAAAGTACTCGTGCGAGATGTGTATCCAATGTTTGTATGTCTACACATCTCTACGAATCGCAAAATTTCCATGTAAAGGAGTTTTCAGTTTTTAGATCGGACTTCGTTACAGAAGATCGAGCTAGAGGTGGCGTAGCCATCCTAGCCCGTGACTGTATCTATGGTGTTTCTCTAACATTTCTGGTCTTCGAAGTAAACCTCATCACTCGGCATTCAAAATTGTCTTTAATAACGTTCACCAACAGGATTACGATGCACGTCAACGTTCGACCGCTCCATTCGCCATACGAACTTTACGAATAATGGATAACCTTGAATAGCAACTTCGTACTATGTTCGAACGATCAGTGTACCTTTATGGATAATACAAACGCCACACTTTGATTTCTCATTGTCCAGTTACATAAAACACAATGCTTCCGATGTGGTCTACCACAAAGAAATTTTGGCAATTCACAAATTCCAACAACAGTGAAATTATTTGGATAACATGGTCTAAACTGGATAATGGTGTTGGTTGTGCGTTTTATGCTTCGGGATGTACCTAGACGTGCGGATTGCCCTCAGCGTACAGTGTTTTCACAGCAGAACTATTTGCTATTTTTAAAGTGTTAACTGTGTTTGATGGTGGTGTTAAGGGACGATGTCTCGGCCATTGACCGTGTCATGAATTTCTTGCAGCACTTGAACATTATGTTTTCTCATTTATAAATTGTAATTTATACATATATTTCTTTGTATGTGTGTTTTGTGTATAAATGTTATTTGTTTAATTTTATTATATTTTTTCTCCTGTTATAGTGCTTTTAATACTTATTTATTGTTAAATTGCTACTTATTGTTAGGTTTTTATTTATTTTTATTATTTGTTTACTGTTATATTGTTCGTTAGTGTTATTTTGTTATTTATAACAATATATTTTTTATTGTTACATATTTGTCGTTATATAATTATTTTACACCAATATTATTGTTAAGTTCTAATACTATTTTTTATAATTTCTTGTTGATTTATATTTATTTGTTATGTTTTAGGTATTTTTGTTTTATTTAAAATATTATGCATTCGTTAGTAACGTTGATTGGCAGCGATAACTAAAATTCGTTTTCATCAGGAAAAGAATTTTACCTTAGAAATTAGTATGCCCTATAATTTTGTATTCATCATTAATAAGATCTACATTGGTAATAAAAGTTATCAATTTTATATACTTCTATGGCCTCCGAAATATATACCATTGTTCCTGTTGTAAACTACCGCTGAAGTGAAAGACCTGGCCCCATAAGCTCCTAACTGACTAGGAATGGGATTTTAGGTCGTTGAAGTTTTGAAATATTTTTCTATCTGCGTACTGTGCTTTGTAGGCATATTTTTTTTACATAACTACTGTACATTAATACAAGGTACCTAGTTACGATAGAATGGTAACAAAATACGGATTTTAAGTTAAGAATTAAAAAAAATTAAATACAGTGATCCCTCGTTATTCATGGGGGTTACTTTCCCCGAACTTAACGCGAATACTGAAACCAACTGGGGTGACCTACTGAATATCGAAAGGGGAGGGTTACGTGCCACATCAAAAATGTTAACAATAATTACATCTATGTTGTACTTTTATAATACAGTGGGGTATATTTACGTACTAGATCAGTGGTCTTCAATTACATTTAGTCAGGGTCCGTTTTGGACTTTCTAAAGTCCGCCGCGGGCCTTTATATATATATATATATATATATATATATATATATATATATATATATATATATATATATATATATATTCATGGGGTAAAGAACTTAAACAGATTTGAACAAAGAAGTAAAGTAATGTGTTTATATTTAGACTTAAAAGATACTAAAATAAGAGAACAATATATCTTGAAAGTAATATAAAATACATTTTAGTGAGAAAAATGACATTTTTTAGCTGATTCACTTGTCCATTCGCCATTTGGTTTTAAAGAAAAGCATTTGTTAAGGACTTGTACAACATTTCCTATTTTCCCAAAATCAGAAAACCTAGTTTCAAACTCAAGTTTCAAATCTTTCAAACATTTTTGAAATGGTTTGATATCAATACCATCAGTTTCGTCACAAATAGATTTTAGGTTAGGAAAGTGCAATCGTTCATCAGAGATATCTTCACACCAGATACCAATTTTGTTTGAAAAACTCCTAACTTCCCGTGTAAAGTTCACACACAAGCAGACCTTCCCTTGTAGCTTTAAGTTAAAGAAATTCAAATGTCTGAAGATATCTGTTAGAAAGGCAATCGTAGCTACATTCAGTTCTGTGTCAAGTAGGAAGCCTAAGTATTCACTTGCGATGTCTTCTTTGCACTCAGACAGAAACACTTTAATATCGTTAAAAACTGCAAAAAACTTTTGAAGAACCAAACCCTTGCTCAACCACCGAACATTGTTATGAAGAAGCAAGTCTTCAAACTGTACATTAGTTTCCTGAAGGGGAGCTTTGAACTCACGGTGGCGTAGAGAAGACTTTGAACGAATGAAGTTGATGATCTTAATCACAACCTGCATTTTACATTCAAGAGAAGGGCTCAGTTTGCAGCACAAATCAGTTTGACGAATGATGCAATGGTAGAATAGCAGATTTTCATTGAATTTAGCGTCACTTTTTATTTGATCAACCAAACCTTTGTTTTTACCAGTCATTGCACGAGCACCATCTGTTGTTATCGGAATTAACTTTTTAGGATCAAAACTAGCATTTTCAAAAAACTCCGTTAAAACTTTGTGCAAGTCTTCTCCACGGGTTTGACCTTCCATTGGTATTATAGTTAAGAGCTCTTCAATGAACTGGTGTTTAACTTTATCTAAAAATCTCACAAAAACTACTTGCTGGGTCACATCAGTGATGTCGCATGACTCATCTATGGCCAATGAATAACTGTCTGTAGCTGCTAAAACCTGCTTTAACATTTTATTATTTTCATCTGCTAAATTATCTGTATTTATAGTAGTTGTAGCTGCTGAAAAAGGAATACGACTAATAGTGTCAACAACGTCCTGTTTGGTGTCAAATAATGAACACCCTGCCGCTAAAATACATTCTTTAACTATTTCTCCATCACTAAAGGGTTTCATATGTTTAGCGAGAGTCCAAGAAATGCGCAAGTACGCTTCTTCACATTTTTCCTGCGCTGTCATAGATCGATTCATTATTTGAGTGGAAGTTGAATAACTGGCACTTAAGGAATCAACTTTTGACTTGCGTAAATTGCTGCCAATTGGAAATTTTTCATCAAAAGACTTGTGTTTTGTCTCAAAGTGACGTTTGACGTTCACACTTTTGACAACAGATAGTCTGCCGACATATTAAACATACAGTTACGGCACCAGCGCGATTTAGGAGTATAAACAAATATTTATTAGTCCATTCTGATAGGAATTGTCTATTTTCGCTGTCAACTTTTGTTTTCTTACCTTCCATAGTAGCTGTTGACAAACTTACACAACTCACTTTTAAAACTTACAACACACCCGACAAAACGTTAAACACAATAAATGCAGACAACAGCACTGAAATAATGTCCACTATGTACTAGCAGCAGATAGCTCAAGAGTGACAATGACACCGACGTACGACACCGATAGTAAGAGACTGTCGCTAGACCAGACCGTCCGGGTAAGTAAGGGGACCCATAAGTAACCGGAATTACGCTGTAGGGGGAGGGAGAGTGGGGGGACCTATTGTTTGACCACATGTCCCTTGGTGTCACGCCTCCTGCGTCAGTGTGCAAAGTTGTGTTGTTGTGAGACAACTCAAATATTTGGCGCGGGCCGTTCAAAACGAGCTCGCGGTCCGGACCTGGCTCGCGGGCCGCCATTTGAAGACCTCTGTACTAGATAATTACATATATATTTTATTTTATTACGTTTTCCTTCAATACGAAAATTCTATTAAATTATGGGAGCTCATACTCACAGACATACGTATTCTTTATTGTTAAACACTACTATCCACTAAACTTTTAAATACCTAATTTTGAAAAAATGATATGTTAAATACGGTTAATTTGAATTTTAAAAAACTTGTTATTTTTACTTTGTGCGCGATATTTTTTTTTAGTACTTTACATTTTTCTTTATATGGTGATGGTACTTTTTCCAGCTCTCGATTAAATTTTATGCCCATTCTAAAGAGGAATTAATTTCAGTAACGGCTGCAGCTAACTTTTTTTTAAACATACATTTCACCGACAGATTTTAATGTTAACTTCGGCGATACAGTTTTTACGATTTCTTCGTTTTTGTAATCCGAGATAAGCACAGTTTCGGTGGTTAGTTCTTCCTGCTCTTCTTCCGTCAAATCTTGGTTCGTACTTCTCGCCATCTTCACTGTAATGTCTTAAAATCAATGGATTTTAAGGGGTAATGACCTTTAATTCCAAGTGCTATTGAAAACATATTAGTATGCTTGCACTACATCACAGCAAAACAGTGCTGTATTACCATACAGGATATCCTGTAGTTTTGCCAACCGCGAATACAGAGGGGCTTCTGTACAGTGCTATATTTTAAAAAGAAACATTCAGCTTAAAATATATTCATGTGAGATTGTAAATTGAGGTTATGTCATAGTTTTTTTTTTAAATTTCAACTAATATTACAAAAGTAAATTTTAGATAGTTTTAACTAATTTCATTTTTTTTACAATATATTTATTTGTTAAAAGCAGTATAATATGTAAAAACGAAAAAAATCAAAATTGTTCTAATCTTTGTGAAGTATTACTGTAATTATTTAATAGGAGAGGAGAAATATTTGCAAAAGTTAATTATAAACATAATTAAGAAGGCCGACAGACGAGACGTGTATTAACGTAGTCCGGGCGACATTTTTATTGCATGTTTATTTAACCCATCGGTTGATTATTGTTCAGATTTGGTGCGTAATCGAGTGTGATGCTTACTTGATGTGTGGCGTCACAGAGGCGGCCGGGACCAAATTTAAATGGAAATTATGACCGTTCATTAGTGAACCCTCCCTCAGAATCGGATCATTTTTACTAACTCTCTTCACTGTACCTTGAACGTTTGGACTTTCGTCTAGTAATTAAACGCCTCCCTTTCGCAGTGAATTAATCATTTTGAAAAAAAATGAACACAAAAAGAGTTCAACGACATTTTCAGGATCAGTTTATAGGCGTGATTAATTCACAAATGTTAGATTTGTTAAATTTTGGAAAATTTAAATTAGCGATTTAAAAAAAAAATCAATTATTTTTACGTTACAAAATCGAGTGCCGTAACGTAATAAGGCGTGTGTTTTACTCAACGTAACGAAAAACTCTGTGGCATTGTTTAGTTACAGAAATGGATGAACAGAAAAATCGTATATTTGCATTATTTCATTGTTGTGCTTTTGGTAAAAAGTAATATATATATATATATAAAATACGTTTTCTTGTTTAATAATTTAAAACAACATAGGTTATTCAAATACAAGAATAATTATTAATTTATATCCAAAGCTTTTCGTTGGCAAACAGTACCAACATCATCAGTGATGATGTTGGTACTGTTTGCCAACGAAAAGCTTTGGATATAAATTAATAAATATTCTTGTATTTGAATAACCTATGTTGTTTTAAAATATATATATATATATATATATATATATATATATATATATATATATATAAACTTAATTTAATTCCTACTTAGGTAAACAAAGAAAAAATTTATTTTAGTGAATTTTATGTAACATAATTCCAATTAATATAAATAAAGTAACATAACCTACATCTTGAAACAGCTGTTTTACCATATAACCTATAACAAAAAAGTCAGCTCTTTTATGAAATCATGTTATCACTTGTTTTGAGTCAAATGTGAACAAATAACTGTACTGGATATTTGCTCCTTTTGTAAAACGTTTTTCTCCATATAAATAAAAATTAATTCATTAAATTTAATTAATTTATTTATTTTTGAAAAAAACTACTAACATTAAGTTGCCATCCACTACAAGTTATAAAAAATGTATTTGAACTTGAATGGACAAATTAAAAGTACTTTATTAACGAGTAAATGAAAAACTGTATCAACATCAAGTGTCATAAACTAAAAGTTTGAAAAAAATGTTTTTCAGCTTGAAGGGACGAATAAAAAGTATTTTAATAACGATTGAAAATTTGAACAAGATATATATATATATATATATATATATATATATATATATATATATATATATATATATAAAGAGAGTGTGGAGTAATAGAAGGAATTGAAAAATAGAGATACGATTCGGAAAAATTGTGGGGGGGGTCATCACGACATAAAAACCATATGGTTGATTTTATTGAATAGGGATATCAAATGAAATTGATACAAATATGAAATATTTAAAAATAATTTAAATGGTTAATGTCAAAATAAAACAAAAAAGTATAAATTTATATATCTATTTTAACATGAACGGCTAAAATAAACTTCTTTACTCAAGGGTTACTTATAAAATATTAATATTTTCCCCATTTCTTGAAAATGTAGTTTTTAAAATGGCTAAAACTATTAAATGAAACAAAGAAACTGCGTTTCCCAATATTTACTGTCCCATTGTTTGTGCATGAGATTGTCTGGTCTAGTAGGGATCAGGTTTCGGAATATTGTTTACCGTTATTAGGAGAGGAGAACAAAAAGGTTGGTTTTATTGATCGCAGGGCAAACAAAAGTAGAAACCATGCTGGATAGTTAAAATTGATCCTGTTTTTAAACAAACAAACTATTTAAAAGAGTTACTGTTTGAACAAAAAAATATGATAATACCTCTCTACATTGGTATGAAAGACAGAATGGATACAGATTTCTTTACTTGATGGGTTTTTTTAATAGTTTTACTGTACTTGATATATATATATATATGGACTTGAAAATTTAGTTTTTTTAAATCGTATAACCATTGTTATGGTACCGGTACCTTGTACAGTCACACACGACACGCGCGTGGAGACACCCTCGCTCGCGCGCGCACACACAAGTAATGTAAAAGTTCCTTTATTCCAACGAGTGGTGTGTGAAATTGAACATAAGACGAACCTTATAATAGAAAACATATTCTCATGATCCGTTTGCAACCAAACTTCGCCACATCTAATTAGGCGAAGCTGCGAGAAGACAAATGCAGTCGGCTTATGGAGACGTTTCACAAAGCAAAGGAAGAACCTACACGCTGACGTAATCCAACAAAGCGAGCCTTTCTGTAATACCTTTGTTAGGATTCTAAACAAGGAACAGTCGATTCATCTCTTTCTCAAGTCGATCAGGTAAAACGATCTCGATAGCATTGCTTTTTAGTCCGATGCTCACCAGGATCAATCTGATGTGCAATGACTGGGTTTCAAGAATGCATCAATTTGTTGTAGCAAGACTCTAAGTATAATATTTTGTTCAACCCTACACCGTAAAAGTATCGATATTTAAATCTTATTTAAGACGCTTGTTTAACACTGAAAATACATTGATATTGGAATATGTTATTCATAATTTTATTTATAAATTTCCACCTCTAAACTTGGTAATAGTTTGTGAAATTGAATCTCTTAATTTCGGCTGTGTAAAATTAATAGTTTTAACTTACAGCAATTGCAAAATGCGAGCTCCCCTGAACGCCAGGTAGTCTCACTCACACAAAGGCAGAGGGTTAGGACGGGACGTATTCCTTCCGGCGCTCTGTTTGTTAATCACCTAGTGGTGCTTCCTTGATCAAACTCTAATTTTCGAAATTTGATAACACACCTCAGAAAGTTTAGCATAAATTAGTTCTGCACATCATTAAGAGAAATTTATTACCAAACAATATACACTTTACTGTCACTGTTCAGGAAGGGAAAACATGAAATATGACGTGTTAAGTGTAGGCCTACTAGCATTAACTGAAGTAAGACTCTGTACTTAATACGTTAAAGTGACTAATAACTACTAAAGTTAACCATGGGTTGTTTGGTGTCAATTGTCTTGTAATTTTAAGTAGAATCAATACTTATTCACTATTTTTAGTTAAAATTACAACTTAAAATGTTTTGGTTAGAAGATACCACTAAATGACCAATGGAGCAAAAATACGGCCTGTATCGAGACTATCCTAATCCTGCGCTCGTAAGGGTGAGTGTCCGTGCGTGCGAGAGAAACTGACTTGGCGTGCAGGAGCATTAATAATTTGCTATTGGTTGATATAAGTTGTAAAATAACCTCGCTTCTTGTCAAATGTATGAAGAGCCAGAAAATACGCTGTATATTCCGTGATATTTTAGTGAATTAATATAGTTTGGTAAAAATAACTGAGCTACATCACTGCGTAGTGCATTTCTTTGTGTTACACTAATATATCGATTGATTCGTTACTTATTTTCTGACGTCAAATTTTCCTCTGAATGTTTAAAGCCTATATAATTGAACAGTACAAATTATTTTTCAAGCATTAAAAAGAGCTTGGCCCAATTGTTTTGTGACTACCAGATGGAAGAGTTGAATTTGGTAATACTATTTTATAGATTTACTTAAATAATAAGTTTTGTAAGTAGTTATTATAATGTTATCAACTTTTTTTATCAATTAACACGGTTTAAGAGGGAGAGGGTGGTTAAGGTGAAATGAAACCGCAAGCAAAGTGGAAGCACGAGTTACATGGAGCACCACCGTTTTTTCAAATAAATAAATAGAAAATGGAAATGAAAGAAAAAGAAAATAACTAATAAAGAAGAGCAAAAGGTAAATAAAAAACAACAACCATTGCTAAAGCTCCAGAGGAGAGCTTGAACAGCTGATGGCAATGTTAAAAAAGAACAAGAAAGAGCAAAAAGAAAGCAGGAAGAAGCTAGAAGGATGCAAGCGGAAGAGCAAGAAAAGATCAAAGAAAACAAGGAAAGAAGAAGTATTTCTTACGTATGCAAGAAATAGAGCAGGAGAGAAAATAGAAAGACCAAGAGAAAAATAACGAAAGGAACTAGAAGAATCAAAGAAAAAGAGCAAGCAGAAGTGAGGAAGCTAGGAGGTTGTAAAGAAAGAACAAGACAAATAGAAAAGACAACAGGAAAAAAGAAGAAAAGTAGACTACACAGTTTTTGAGGAGGGTAATGTGGCATGGACTATTTTTCTGTTACCCTAATTTTTACCCACATTTTCTCAGGCCTAGTCGTCCAGGGGACTGCAAAAATAATTAAGCTCCTCCAGAAATCGATGAATAAGATCCCAGACGGGGGTGGACTAACAGAGGAATAACCAAATAGTCTGAGGTAACATACTACCTCAGACGAGATGCGATACATTGCTGAAAAACCTAGTAAAGACGCTATTTTTTAATCGAATTTAAAATACAAATATTACAAATGAATTAAATTATTTAAGCAGAGATAAAATAGAATTTTTTGAGTTGAGCTGTGAACACCAAACCTTCTGCTCATTACTAAAATATATAATAATTAAATTATAAAAATGGTTGATTCATAGTTATTGTTTAAACTGGCAGCGATCTAAAGTAATGAAAACAAGCAGTTTGATTTGCGACTCAGTATATATTACTTTATTACATTGGTGACGTTTTGAAAACTATTTCTTTTATCATCAGTTTTGTGGAAGACGTCTTTCTATTTTCATACTATGGAGTACCTTATAGAACTAAATTAGGGCACAACGTGTGATGTGCGCTTTAAACGTTAGTAACTGCAGACCAAACACGCACCGAGATGCAGGAATCGACCACGTCCTTATACATAGTGGATCTGATGTATTTAGACTTTCTATCAACCACATATTCCATTAATGTAAGCTTCATTCATTATTATAATAACGTTATATTCCCTTACAGCTATATTACGAGAAATATTAAAAAACAAATGTATTCTAAATTACGTGTAGCAAAACTGGCTACACTATTACCTTACTAAAAATTATGTGATATTCTAATAAATTACAATGTTAACAAACAGCAGAGGAGATGTGGAGTAGCCAAATCTATTAAGAGAAGTTTGGCGTCTCTCCCGGTGCCCAGGTGTAACAACATGACCCATTAAAAAAACAAAAATTGTTAAGCCTACAAATAAACTTTATACCTTCATTTTACCTAAGCATAAGTTATATAGTAAAACCGCTAGGGGATGTGGAATAGCCACATCGTTTACGAAAGAGTTGGCGTCCCTCGCGGTACTCCAGTCTAACAGCATTACACATTAAAAAATATATACATTATTAAGCCTATATAATAACTCTATATAATTATAATATATTATAATAAACTTCCCATCTTCATTTTAACTTAGTCTTGTCAGAACCGCAGAGAAGATGTAACGTGTGGTAAACCTACCCTCTTCATTTTACCTTAGTCTCTATGTTAGAACCACAGGGGAGATGTAACGTATGGTAAACCTACCCTCTTCATTTTACCTTAGTCTCTATGTCAGAACCGCAAGGGAGATGTAACGTGTGGTAAACCTACCATCTTCATTTTACCTTAGTCTCTATGTTAGAACCACATTGGAGATGTAACGTATGGTAAACCTACCATCTTCATTTTACCTTAGTCTCTATGTCAGAACCGCAGGGAAGATGTACGTGTGGTAAACCTACCCTCTTCATTTTACCTTAGTCTCTATGTTAGAACCACAGGGGAGATGTAACGTATGGTAAACCTACCATCTTCATTTTACCTTAGTCTCTATGTCAGAACCGCAGGGAAGATGTAACGTGTGGTAAACCTACCCTCTTCATTTTACCTTAGTCTCTATGTTAGAACCACAGGGGAGATGTAACGTATGGTAAACCTACCATCTTCATTTTACCTTAGTCTCTATGTCAGAACCGCAGGGAAGATGTAACGTGTGGTAAACCTACCCTCTTCATTTTACCTTAGTCTCTATGTTAGAACCACAGGGGAGATGTAACGTATGGTAAACCTACCATCTTCATTTTACCTTAGTCTCTATGTCAGAACCGCAGGGAAGATGTAACGTATGGTAAACCTACCCTCTTCATTTTACCTTAGTCTCTATGTTAGAACCGCAGGGGAGATGTAACGTGTGGTAAACCTACCCTCTTCATTTTACCTTAGTCTCTATGTTAGAACCACATTGGAGATGTAACGTATGGTAAACTGCACATATTCATTTTACCTTAGTCTCTATGTTAGAACCGCAGGGAAGATGTAACGTGTGATAAACCTACCCTCTTCATTTTACCTTAGTCTCTATGTTAGAACCGCAGGGGAGATGTAACGTGTGGTAAACCTACCATCTTCATTTTACCTTAGTCTCTATGTTAGAACCACATTGGAGATGTAACGTGTGGTAAACCTACCCTCTTCATTTTACCTTAGTCTCTATGTTAGAACCACATTGGAGATGTAACGTAAGGTAAACCTACCATCTTCATTTTACCTTAGTCTCTATGTTAGAACCACATTGGAGATGTAACGTATGGTAAACTGCACATATTCATTTTACCTTAGTCTCTATGTTAGAACCGCAGGGAAGATGTACGTGTGGTAAACCTACCCTCTTCATTTTACCTTAGTCTCTATGTTAGAACCGCAGGGGAGATGTAACGTATGGTAAACTGCACATATTCATTTTACCTTAGTCTCTATGTTAGAACCGCAGGGAAGATGTACGTGTGGTAAACCTACCCTCTTCATTTTACCTTAGTCTCTATGTTAGAACCACAGGGGAGATGTAACGTATGGTAAACCTACCCTCTTCATTTTACCTTAGTCTCTATGTCAGAACCGCAAGGGAGATGTAACGTGTGGTAAACCTACCATCTTCATTTTACCTTAGTCTCTATGTTAGAACCACATTGGAGATGTAACGTATGGTAAACCTACCATCTTCATTTTACCTTAGTCTCTTATGTCAGAACCGCAGGGAAGATGTACGTGTGGTAAACCTACCCTCTTCATTTTACCTTAGTCTCTATGTTAGAACCACAGGGGAGATGTAACGTATGGTAAACCTACCATCTTCATTTTACCTTAGTCTCTATGTCAGAACCGCAGGGAAGATGTAACGTGTGGTAAACCTACCCTCTTCATTTTACCTTAGTCTCTATGTTAGAACCACAGGGGAGATGTAACGTATGGTAAACCTACCATCTTCATTTTACCTTAGTCTCTATGTCAGAACCGCAGGGAAGATGTAACGTGTGGTAAACCTACCCTCTTCATTTTACCTTAGTCTCTATGTTAGAACCACAGGGGAGATGTAACGTATGGTAAACCTACCATCTTCATTTTACCTTAGTCTCTATGTCAGAACCGCAGGGAAGATGTAACGTGTGGTAAACCTACCCTCTTCATTTTACCTTAGTCTCTATGTTAGAACCGCAGGGGAGATGTAACGTGTGGTAAACCTACCCTCTTCATTTTACCTTAGTCTCTATGTTAGAACCACATTGGAGATGTAACGTATGGTAAACTGCACATATTCATTTTACCTTAGTCTCTATGTTAGAACCGCAGGGAAGATGTAACGTGTGATAAACCTACCCTCTTCATTTTACCTTAGTCTCTATGTTAGAACCGCAGGGGAGATGTAACGTGTGGTAAACCTACCATCTTCATTTTACCTTAGTCTCTATGTTAGAACCACATTGGAGATGTAACGTGTGGTAAACCTACCCTCTTCATTTTACCTTAGTCTCTATGTTAGAACCACATTGGAGATGTAACGTAAGGTAAACCTACCATCTTCATTTTACCTTAGTCTCTATGTTAGAACCACATTGGAGATGTAACGTATGGTAAACTGCACATATTCATTTTACCTTAGTCTCTATGTTAGAACCGCAGGGGAGATGTAACGTATGGTAAACTGCACATATTCATTTTACCTTAGTCTCTATGTTAGAACCGCAGGGAAGATGTACGTGTGGTAAACCTACCCTCTTCATTTTACCTTAGTCTCTATGTTAAAATCGCAGGGGAGACGAGGAATAGCCACATTGTTTAAGAATGTTTTGGCATATCTCGCGGTGCCCCGGTCTAACAACATGACACGTTAAAAAATAATACGCATTGTTAAGCCTAAAATAAACTTCACATCTTCATTTTACCTTAGTCTATCTCAGTACGGGAGCCTGTAACCCACACTGAGCGCGTCCCCAGGTGGCGGATAGGGGAATGCCTCTCCACAGGTTCGCCCTGTGAGTGGTAGGAGGGAAATAAAATACCTCCCGCGGTCCAAACAGGCAGAAGTCCAACCTCTTTGGAGGCAATGGTATCCCCTTTCTGTGAATTGTGCAACACTTTTGGAAGAATCTGTACTTTTGCACTTTGAAACTCAATAGACATAACAACAACATTCTATATGTTAGAAGCTACATCTTTTAAGAGAGGGTTGTCGTCTCTCGCTGTACCCCAGTCTAACATGACGCAAACAAACACATTGGTAAACCTCTAATTAACTTCTCATCTTCATTTTACCTTAATCTATATTTTAGAAACTGCAGGAGGGATACCCACATCTTTTAAGAGAGGGTTGTCGTCTCTCGCTGTACCCCAGTCTAACATGACGCAAACAAACACATTGGTAAACCTATAATTAACTTCTCATCTTCATTTTACCTTAATCTATATTTTAGAAACTGCAGGAGGGATACCCACATCTTTTAAGAGAGGGTTGTCGTCTCTCGCTGTACCCCAGTCTAACATGACGCAAACAAACACATTGGTAAACCTATAATTAACTTCTCATCTTTATTTTACCTTAATCTATATTTTAGAAACTGCAGGGGAGATGAAGGATACCCACATCTTTTAGGAGAGGGTTGTCGTCTCTCGCTGTACCCCAGTCTAACATGACGCAAACAAACACATTGGTAAACCTATAATTAACTTCTCATCTTCATTTTACCTTAATCTATATTTTAGAAACTGCAGGAGGGATACCCACATCTTTTAAGAGAGGGTTGTCGTCTCTCGCTGTACCCCAGTCTAACATGACGCAAACAAACACATTGGTAAACCTATAATTAACTTCTCATCTTCATTTTACCTTAATCTATATTTTAGAAACTGCAGGAGGGATACCCAAATCTTTTAAGAGAGGGTTGTCGTCTCTCGCTGTACCCCAGTCTAACATGACGCAAAAAAACAAATTGGTAAACCTATAATTAACTTCTCATCTTTATTTTACCTTAATCTATATTTTAGAAACTGCAGGGGAGATGAAGGATACCCACATCTTTTAGGAGAGGGTTGTCGTCTCTCGCTGTACCCCAGTCTAACATGACGCAAACAAACACATTGGTAAACCTATAATTAACTTCTCATCTTCATTTTACCTTAATCTATATTTTAGAAACTGCAGGAGGGATACCCACATCTTTTAAGAGAGGGTTGTCGTCTCTCGCTGTACCCCAGTCTAACATGACGCAAACAAACACATTGGTAAACCTATAATTAACTTCTCATCTTCATTTTACCTTAATCTATATTTTAGAAACTGCAGGAGGGATACCCACATCTTTTAAGAGAGGGTTGTCGTCTCTCGCTGTACCCCAGTCTAACATGACGCAAACAAACACATTGGTAAACCTATAATTAACTTCTCATCTTCATTTTACCTTAATCTATATTTTAGAAACTGCAGGAGGGATACCCACATCTTTTAAGAGAGGGTTGTCGTCTCTCGCTGTACCCCAGTCTAACATGACGCAAACAAACACATTGGTAAACCTATAATTAACTTCTCATCTTTATTTTACCTTAATCTATATTTTAGAAACTGCAGGGGAGATGAAGGATACCCACATCTTTTAGGAGAGGGTTGTCGTCTCTCGCTGTACCCCAGTCTAACATGACGCAAACAAACACATTGGTAAACCTATAATAAACTTCTCATCTTCATTTTGCCTTAGTCTATATTTTAGAAACTGCAGGGGAGATGAAGGATACCCACATCTTATAAGAGAGGGTTGTCGTCTCTCGCTGTACCCCAGTCTAACATGACGCAAACAAACACATTGGTGAACCTATAATAAACTTCTCATCTTCATTTTGCCTTAGTCTATATTTTAGAAACTGCAGGGGAGATGAAGGATACCCACATCTTATAAGAGAGGGTTGTCGTCTCTCGCTGTACCCCAGTCTAACATGACGCAAACAAACACATTGGTAAACCTATAATTAACTTATCATCTTCAATTTGCCTTAGTCTATATTTTAGAAACTGCAGTGGAGATGAAGGATACCCACATGTTATAAGAGAGGGTTGTCGTCTCTCGCTGTACCCCAGTCTAACATGACGCAAACAAACACATTGGTAAACCTATAATAAACTTATCATCTTCAATTTGCCTTAGTCTATATGTTAGAAACCGCAGCTGGTGTGGCATAGTCACATGCTTGATGTTTTTCGCGTCTAACATGCAACATATAAGACCTACATCTTGCGACCTTTTTCTTTTGTATTTTCGAAATAACCTTAGACGGAATTTAGTGACTTGGGGTTTCCCCCTACTATTTATATACGTGACTATACTTTGATTTAAAGTAGTTTAGAAATTGGTTTGTGGTAGGTTAGGGATGCGGTGTTGTCAGATTGTAATTTCTCCAACTCCGTGCCGTACATCGTACAAAACGTAATAAAAACTTTCACTTAAATCAAGGTTTAAAGCACTTAGAGTGGGAATTAAACTTTGAAACTGGGCAGGTATAAGCAGCATGATTCCCTCATTCAGAATATTAAACCATAAAGGTAGTATTTTGTTTGAAAGAAGGTTAAAAAATTAGATTTAATAAGAGTTGTACTTTAACAAACATAAAAAAGTTAGTAAGCTACAATTTTTCGTATTTGTTGGTTAAAAACTATTTGTAATCGTAAAAAATTTAGATAACTAGTTAGATTTTATTATTTTTTTCATTTCATGTTGGTAGGACCTTTGGTTTGCTGCTAGTAAAGTGGTAAAGTGAAAAAGTTTTTCCCGTCACATTTTCGCCGAGTACTGCTGGCCTATACTCGTACGTAGATTGCGGCTTTTGTTCTTGTATGCATATATTTTTAAGTATTTCTTCATAAAAATAATTTTAACTTATGTGAATAATTAAATTTTTACATACAAATTAAAATGTATTTAACTAGATAATTTGAAGGTTCTCTATTATTATTAAAAATAGAACATTTTATCTTTTGTATTAATGTGAGAGGGTTTGTGTCAGCTACCAGGTACCATTTGTTTGTAGTAACTTACCATGTTCTATAATTTTGTGATAGGAATATTACATGAAGAAAAATAACTACTGAGTCAATAATAGTATTTGCTTTTTTCATGATACAATGTTATCCACATCAATGAGCATATAGTCTATGTGCGATGAGAAGTAATACAACTTACTAAGTACACTGTTATTTTCTATTGTCCTAAAACTATTTGAAAAAAAATTATTAAAATCAATTGTCATCAACTATAGGTTTGAAAAATGTATTTGAACTTGATTGGAAGAATAAAAACTTATTTTATTAACGATTGAAAATTTGTAAAAGATATATATATGTAAGGAGAGTGTGAGGTAATAGAAGGAATTTAAAAACATTCTGAGTTTTGAAAAAGACTGTTGAAGGGAAGCAAAGCTGAAACTGCAGAACGAACCAAGCTACATAACTAGTAACTCACTCTACCACAGCTACATTGAGACTGAGCGAGGAACGGAAGTTTAACTACGACTTGGCAACAAGGCTCACCCATGCAGCAAGATGTGAGCCTCCTATTAGCTCAGAAGCCCGTAATCCCCACTCTCTCACTCTGGTTGATTTCGCCTACGTATAATCCTATTTTGTTTTAAATCCAACCATAGTATCTAACAAATAAATTAGGAATTATTTGGGAATACAATATTCCATAAATGTTCGTATGGTCGAACAATTGGGCAATTTTTCAAAATTTCTACATCGGACCTTACTCAACATGTTTTTTAAATTTTCAGAAAATGAATTACTTGAATATTTTTCAGTGGAAGAAGGAATTGTAACACAATGTAGAGATAAATTTGTGCACAGACCGGTCGATAGTTAATTAAGTCACCGGGGTACAATTTAGTGCCTGTGAAAATAAATCTTAGATGCGAGGTGCTCCTGGCGGGAAAATCCTGAAGTAAAGATGGGAATAAATAATTGTTATTCAAATATATTGTTTGAATAAGGTTATTATTGTTAAATTATGTATTTAATTACTTACCATGGCCTATTTAACTAAGTGCATTTTACGTTTTATATATACAAGTCTATTAAAAGCTAGAAATTTATTATTTTTTTGGTAATTTTATTCTTTAAAGTATATTTTCAACAAACCTTTTCCTTCAACTCTATGAAGTAACTGCTTCATAGTTTCGGCAGTCTTCTATTTAGTAGTTTCTGGTATTGTTTATGGTGTTCTTCATTATTATTATTGCTATGTTAAAGGTGTTATGTAACAGATTTTTACGTTTGATTTTCATTTTTATTTCCTTTCTGTAAAATTTCGATAACATATACAATGTGTTCAAAAAGTCCCTCCGCCGTACTCATTTGACTAGCTGCCTCGATTTATTGATTACACAGTCTGCAACAAGAACCACACTTTCAACAATGAATTTGAAAGCAAATAGTATTTTATTAATATTTGATAACATATTTCTGAGCGTATTGTGGAAGGAGTGCATTGTTTGTAGAATGGGTGAATAGAGATTGCGGACAGACTTTCTGAACATCCTGTATATACAGAAATAGTAGAGTTGAGTAAAGTAAATAACAGAAATTATTGAAACGGTAAGATGAGAAGAATTTTGGCTAGGAGTACCTGGATCATGTCTCAACTTTCTTGTCGAAATGCTCCACTTTTAAATATCCTGTAATAGGGTCAACAGTCTAGTTATAAGCAAGCTACACCACTAGTAACTCACTCCACTACTGATACATTGAGACTGAGCGACGAACGGAAGTTTAACATTGAATTGCCAACAAGGTTCACCTACGCAGCAAGATGCGAACCTCCTATTCGCTCAGAAGCCTGTATTCCCCACTCCCTCTGATCGATTTCCCCTACGTATAATCCTATTCTGTTTTAAATCAAATCATTATAAAACCTCTGCCCCTACGAGTCCAACGTCAAACTTGTGGCTCCCGTCCGAGTGACTAGCGTCAGACCTAAGGCTTGTTGTCACGATCAGTATGTATGAGTCAAGGACCTTACTGTAAAGCCTCGACTGGTCACCGGGACGAGACGAACACCACCAGTGACAGCAGTTCGACACTTCTTCCAGAACTATTCGGGACCAGTAGAACCTTCCAGACGGCCAGGTTTCCATACCTCAATACCGCGTCTGATTAGTTCGGTCCAGGTAGTGCAATCGGAGCTTTATCCACTCTCAGTTGACCTTGCTTAATGGCCGGACCCCAGAATGGGTGTCCACATTCTCTGTAGAATTGGTGAATAAAGATTGCTGACATACGTCTTGAACAAGATGTATGTACAGTGATTGCTTATCAGTTTCACAATTTAACAGGCATTAATTGTATCGACTTTAAAATATAAACAAAAAACATTTTTTGCTCGTACGTCGGCTATGAGACCTTGAGCAAAGCGAAAGTTGTATGCTTATTGGAGATGTAAAATCTGGATCTGGATAGTGCTAAGGGGTTAAAATGGCGCGACTATAAATGGTAGTACAGATAGGTTTGGAGAGATTTATGGATTGGGGGGAGGAAAGAAGAATATTATGAATTGGGGGGGGGAAGAATATGAAGATTAGGTCTAACCAAAAACCTAGAATGACCTATATATAACTCTTGACTATTGCAGAGAAAACGAAAAACAAAAGTAGTTAAATCAATGGATGGGATATAAAACAAATTCGTTAGGAATGTAGACGTATATTACTTTTCAATGATTCCTCAGGATTACGAACAATAATTTTTTTTGATAAAGAAAGCTTTCAATTCTTACTTTGAGATAGTCTGTTCAGATATGATGAGAATAGCTTATTCACCATACTGGGCAGGCATTATGTTTGCACTTCACCTCTGGCTCAACTCAGAGATTCTACACAACTGTGAGGAGCGTTAAATAACAACCTACAGTAAACATATTTTTATAAATAAAGAGATAGAAAATTAGGATAAGCAATATGTGGTGTATTCCACCTGTAAAGGTCTGTATTAAAATTATCTACAAAGGAACCGTATTATGTGG
This sequence comes from Prosapia bicincta, assembly GCA_036971475.1. Lineage (NCBI taxonomy): Eukaryota > Metazoa > Arthropoda > Insecta > Hemiptera > Cercopidae > Prosapia > Prosapia bicincta. The sequence continues at coordinate 85,462,151 of JBAIZL010000002.1, read as the reverse complement.
GTTTTATTCTAGTTATTTCATCTTGTCGTTGTATTATCTTCTGTAAGTTATACTGATATAGAGCTGTAAAAATGTTTCTAGTTCTTTAAATATCTTAAACAATTTTTGTTTATTTCTTGGTGTTGATTTTTATTTACTCCTTTCTTTGAATAATAATTTACTTTACATCAATAATTATATACATTAGTCTAACGGGGGACAAAGGTGGTCGTGGCTACAGCATACTTTAAGCTGTACGTGCCACCTGGTTAGTGTTAAATGACCAGCAGAGTTGGCTGAGAAATCAAGCCAAACAGAGGTAAAGGAGCTTTTGTTAGATTGTTCTCACAACACCCGAACATTATTGGAATTTGTTTATTATATCTGTTACAGGTGTTTTCTCCCTTGAGAGAGAGAGAGAGAGAGTGGGTTTAGAGATTTGGGTATCACTCTCTATCAAGGCAGTAAATAATACTTACCCGCTACAGCCCCTTGTAAGGAGCGGTAGATGGAATTAGGTAGAGTTATGGGAATGTACTTTAAATTGGGGAAAACTATAGCATATATATATATATATATATATATATATATATATATATATATATATGTGTGTGTGTGTGTATAATTAATAAATTAAAAATATATCAAAAACAAGAATATTTTTAATGCATATTTTTAATTTATTAACTATAATAAAAGAAATCATATCACCATATTTAACACACACACACACACACACACGCGCGCGCGCGGGCGCACACACGCACGCACGCACAGGCACACGCACGCACGCACACACACACACACACACACGTTTAGAGATTTGGGTATCACTCTCTATCAAGGCAGTAAATAATACTTACCCGCTACAGCCCCTTGTAAGGAGCGGTAGATGGAATTAGGTAGAGTTATGGGAATGTACTTTAAATTGGGGAAAACTATAGCATAGCTATACATATATATATATATATATATATATATATATATATATATATATATATATATATATATATATATATATATATATATATATGTGTGTGTGTGTGTGTGTATAATTAATAAATTAAAAATATTTCAAAAACAACAATACTTTTAATGCATATTTTTAATTTATTAACTATAATACAAGAAATCATATCACCATATTTAACACACACACACACATATATATATATATATATATATATATATATATATATATAGTTATTTTAATAATACGAATGTTACTTTCTACAGTTGTATACCTATTTTATGGATCTTGGCAGTTAATTCTGTTTGAAGGGAATGTACTGCAGCTGTGGCTTATATAGACAAATATTTTGGAGGGGTGGCCCAACAGTCGGGTTGAGGATGGGGTTTCTGGTTTCCTGCCTCGGGAAAAGTTTGGATTATAGTATCTTAAAAACTAAGGGTTCGGTCTTTTTGGATTTGATTAGAATGAGTTTAAATATATTAAGTAATTATATATATATATATATATATATATATATATATATATAGAAAGTATGGAAGCTCAGCCTATAGAAGATAATAAATGGTCGTGTATCTACTACTTTTTTGTGTTTGATATTTCTGGGGGCTCGAGCCTCCTTATCCCCCCTTATATATGGCTTTGTATTACAGTAACTGTAATACACGTGTGTTATATACGCATATAATACTCGTTTATCTTTTTAGGTCTACAAATAACACAAACATCATAATGGCTTAATCTAATAATCTACATAATTATAGTAACACAATAATTCCTGTACGCCTGCAGAAAAATGGATTGCCACATTTTATCTTCTTTATGTGTAAAGAGTCAGTATGCTCAGTGCATAATAGTTCTCTCTGACTTTTCGCTTTGCAAAATACACAAACATGAAACAATAAAACGGTTAGAAAAGTCGTGCTAATATATATATATATATATATATATATGTGTGTGTGTGTGTGTGTGTGTGTGTGTGTGTGTGTGTGTGTGTGTGTGTGTGTGTGTGTGTGTTTGTGTGTGTGTGTATATATACTCATATAGTTTCTTGTATAAACATAAACGTATATATGTTTTTCTTCTTAAAAAAACGACTTAAAAACTACTTTACAGTTTATGTATGTCTCTCTTCATTTCATATTTTTATTTGTATGTCATTTTTTTCATTTAAAATATAGTGACTATAAAAAAATCTGCGTTTTCCACCTCTTTGTCTTTATCTTTCATTTCGTAATTTTGTCATACGTTTTTTTCCCGGTTTTTGTCAAAGTCCGTGTTATCCGAGTCTCCGAACATCCAAGGTACTTTCTGTTCCCAATACTTTGGATAATCGAGACTCTAGCATATCGTAACAGCTCTAAAACGAAATGCTGCTAGTTTTACATTTACTCTAGTGCGTACAATTTGATGTGTTTATGAGATCAAAGAAATGCCACTTTAGTTTGTCTAGCCCTCCAAAGGCCGCGCACCGAATGGGATTTCGAGTGGATGGAAGAATATTGTCCATCCTGAAAACATGGACTTTACACATCCCATGAATCTCAGGGTTGGTGACCGCCAAGGGGGAGTAACACTTTAAATAACACTGATTAGTTTATGCTTACTAAAACTAAATAGTATTGTAATGACAAGCAGTCTATAGACCAGCGCGACTTTGAAATCGTTGTCCCACAGTAAAGGCTATGTTTTTTACCAAGAGATAGTACAGTTTTTCTGTTGACTCCTTAAGTGCCAAAAAATGTGGAATCAGCAGTACTAAATGTTGAAATCAATGATTGACGCGTCAACGAATATACGTTTACTCATATCATGGGGCTATATGCATTTATCACCATTAGTTTATCTGTCCGATATGAACCCCGATTATTCAATCATATTTTCATAAATTGGTCTTTCATTAATTTCAATATTGTTTTTTGTTCTCACAATCTTTATTTTTGATTGTGAACGTAAATATTAGTCTCTCTGTCTCTCTCTGTTCTGTCTCTCTCTTCTTCCCTCTCTCCCTCTCTCTCTCTCTCTCTCTCTCTCTCTCTCTCTCTCTCTCTCTCTCTATATATATATATATATATATATATATATATATATATATATATGTGTGTGTGTGTGTGTGTGTGTGTGTGTGAGTGTGTGTAAGTGTGTGTGTGTGTGTTGTATTTCGGCTTATAATTATAACCTAATAAATAGTCTCCCAACAAGAATATCTACTCACATTTGTGTCGACCTGGCTTTCGTGTCTCCGTTCGGGTGACATTCGAACACAAGTAATTAATTAATGCTAAATAATTAGGAAAAATGCCAGAATAAAGACGTTAAGACCTTGAAATTGGTTTAATTTTGGGCATGTGTGGAATATTTTTTAATTTCCCAACCGACAACATGTCGCCAACAATGGCAATTTACCCCAAGTTTCTGTTTAAATTTGCTCTTACCCTAAAGTTTTCATTGTTTTTAAACAACTGTTTATTATAAGAGACTCTTAAATCGTTGATAGCGGAAAGATAATGGTGAGATATTGTATAACAACACAGGCTTGGAGAAGACAAGACCACATGTTCGGGGAGGGGAGGGGCTTCTATCTCATTGTCTTTGACAAAAGGACTTTGTACTACGTTTAAGCCGTTGTTATGAAATACACATCCTCCCGCAACGCAGCCTAGTAGCGAATGTCGTGTATCAAATTTTCCTTGCTTAAAACCTTTTAACATAAGAGGAACGAACGAACAGAGGTTTAAGTTGAAAAGGGCATAAGAGCAAGTAGAGTTTTTGATAGATTTTTTAAATTAATACAAAATAGTAATTTCGATATATTCAACATAATTAGATATAATAATTAAAAATTAATGGAATTATTTACGAATAGACGCCCTTTGGAGTACCGGAGAAACATTTCTGTGTATAATGCAAATCTCTAAAATCCCGACTCGAATCTTTATTACAATCAACGAACTGTCCTGATGCTTTCC
>JBAIZL010000002.1:85370733-85453233 GCA_036971475.1 Prosapia bicincta | reverse complement strand
TAACGCTATTATCTACAGCATGTTCTTGATGTAAATGATTCATCACACTTTCTTTTACAGGATATTTCTCGATACAATTCCTTTATAACGCTTTTATCTACAGTGTGTCTCTCGGTGTAGCTGAGTCACCACCTTTTCGCATACAGTATGATTCCCGTTGAAATTTCTTTATAAGCTCTTATCTATAAAGTGTCCGCAGATGTAAATGAATCATCACACTTCTTCTAGAGGATGTTTCTTGATAAGATTTCTTCATAACACTTTTGTCTACAGTATGTCCATCCATGTAAATGAGTCATCACACTTTCTTATACAGCAAGATTTCTCGATAGAATTACTCCATAACGATTTTATCTACAATATGTCCTTGATGTGAGTGAGTCATCACACTTTCTTCTACAGGATGACTCTCGATAAAATTCCTTCATAACGCTTTTATCTACAGTATGTCTCTGTAAGTAAATGAGTCATCACACTTTCTTCTACACCATGTCTCTCGATAGGATTGATTCATATAGCTTTTATATACAGTATGTTCCTCGATCACACTTTCTTCTACTGCATTTTTCTTGATAAAACCCTACATTATGCTTTTATCTACAGTATGTCCCTCTATCTAAATGAGTCACCATCTTTTACAGTATGTTTCTCGATAAAATTCCGTCATAACATTTTATCTACATCTACAGTGTGTCCTTCTATCTAAATGAGTCATCACACTTTCTTCTACAGGATGTTTCTCGATAAAATTCCTTCATTTTATCTACAGTATGACCCTCGATGTAAATGAATCATCATATATATGTTTTAAATTTTCAATCATTAATAAAATACGTTTTTGTTCATCCAATCAAGTTCAAATACATTTTTATAAACCTATAGTGGATGTCAATTGATGTTAATACAGTTTTCAAATATTTATTCAATAATTAAATATAAAATTTGTATGGTCCAGCCGGATTCGAACTGGGCATCTTCATGTTCGACGTCAAGCGCCCTTAACCACTGCGCCAACTTTCCAATTCCTAGAAATGTTTCTGAAAGATGCATATGAATACCCCCCTCCCCGTAGCTATCGTCGAAACCTCGTGTACAACCTTAAACCGTTGCCATGGTTACCACACAGTATCATAAGTAGTCCTCTAGGGTAACAAAAATAATATTTTTTCAGTATTTCCTCAATAGGAATGTACCTATATTGTTTTTAAATGATTTGTTTTTTAAACTAATCAGTAATAAAAACTTATCTGTGCTTTTCGACACGTCCATACATACTGAGAAATGAGGATAGAGTACAAAGCCAACCATGCTGTTTAACACTGGTTAGTGTGGATGCAGCTTTACGTGCAAAATAAACACGATTTTCTCCAATAGGCCTTATTTTGTTCTAGAAAATAGAGTTTATTTAATAGCTTTCTTGCCTAATCGGTTGTGTTATGTTCTATCCGTGACTAATATACCCTACTTTGTGGTCCGCACTGAAACATACACTTCTCTTGCATTTAACTTGTTGCAGTATTATTTCCGCCGTTCCCCTCCGACATTTTAAATCCCAGTACCCATTTCTAGCATGGTCATTAACCGTTTCTAAATGTGTTTACATCCTATAGCTTACTGTAATTAAATCAATTCACAATAAACCCGTCACAATGTGACGGCCCCCGATAAGGAATGTCAGTCCGGGCCTTCTGGACGGCTGGCTCTAATATCTCGATATTTGCATACTTATCGTGGAATATATTTACACGTCATCGGCGTTTGCAGTTAGCGTCGTTATTCATAGCGAAAGGGGTCGTTTGGAAGAAGCGCGTAACAAGTTCAAATGAATATTGATGAGGTTATGACGGGAGCGACAAAGCGGTGCTCCGTCGGCATTATCGCCCATCCGAAGCCTTTGTCCGCCAAATTGGATCTGTGTAAATAATGTGTTTGTAGTTCTGTGCCCTCGTCGAGCCCTGCACAAATACAGACAGATCTGTGCTTTATTTTGGAACTGAAAATTTTCTCTTACCGTTGGCTGTACTAGGAACTATTTCGCAATTCCTTCTATTAGTTCACTCTCTCCTTATCTTTTACACATTTTCAATCGATAATTAAATACATTTTTATTCATCCACTCAAGCTCAAATACATTTTTTATTCTATAATGGATAACAATTAAAATTAATAAAGTTATTTCAAATATTTTTTTATTAATTAATTTTTTTTAAAACTATGTCCGGTTGCATTCGAACTGAGTAATGTCATGTTTGAAATCCAGCACTTTCGCGCTGAGCCAACCTCCCATAGCTGGAAATCCATTACTTAAAGATGTATATGTAATTATAAGAGAAAACTTTCTTGCAATAATGAAACATTACAAGAGATGGATAGAAAGAGAAATTATAGACCTCCATCGGCTTCATAAATTAGACTACAGAAAAGCGAATAAATAGTAACAAACAAAAATAATAGTCCAACGCCATATACTGTACAGAGAGGAAAATGAAAAATTGCAAGGTAATTCGCTTTCTATTTTACCACTTGATATTGTGATTCTGTCATATTTAAATACATATTTTATGTTAATTGTAATTATAAAATAAAAAGTAACTAAAATAGAATTTTTCTTTGTCAACCTTAGGAGGAATTAACTTTAACTTTTTTTCTATTACTTATTAAAATGTGAATATTATTTAAATAAAAGCGGTCGACTTGCGAGTCAGGTTCAACTATTTAGACAGGCAACGTTTCAATAACAGCTGCGTTATCGTCTTCAGGCGTTATTTCTCCTGCACTCTATTAAAAAAATAGCGCCGTGACATAAACTTAGTATATTTATGTAAACAGCGCATTTATGCTTTCATTAGCTCACAATACTTTGTCCAGCAATAAACTCAAGAAAGCTTGAATTATTACACCTGCGAGTGTAAACAATATTAATAGTGTAAAGATATTATCTATAATTAAAAAATTAGTAGAAACTGAGTTATCATCAGAAACACGAACCTATATTAGTATTAATCACTTTAACATTAGTTTACGACTCCGAACTTTAAAGTGCGTGAGGTTAACCGTGTCTTTGACCGTGAGATCGATAGGCTGGACTGGGCTGCACTGCGGGGTCAAAACCTAAAACTTCAGAAAACATCAGTGTCGTGTTTAAAGTGTAAACAGCTCTAATTAACTAAATGATAATACGTTAATAGTTTGATGTAGACATGATCTTTAAATGTGTTTTTCTGCTACTGCAAAGAAACAGACGCGATTACGAAAGAGAAGATATATTTATTGTATAATATTTTCAGTTAGGCTAGTAGTCAAATGCTAGAGCAGAACGAGGGACACCGTTAAACCTCACACACTGTAATGGACTACAAAATTCAAGAGATTATATTACTATGTTACATTTGCCTATAGTAGCACTTACTATTTTGATTATTGAGGATGGCCGTTTCGGAAGATGTGTCTCAGAGCATCTGAATTGACAATGGGACACACCGCCAGAAACGGCCATCCACAATAATCTAAGTAGTAAGTGCTACTATAGGCAATTGTAACATAATAACATATATACAAGTGTTTTAGTGAAAACCTAGTACCTTAAATAAAGATGGAATCAAATAAAATTAATCATTTTTATTTGAGCATTCGAGATAATCATTGAACAAATGACAAGCCGGCTAAATATCGAGTCAAGGAATGCAAGAGCCTTGTGTTTCACAGCTGAAACGTCGCACTAAATAAATAAAGCTTTGACTCGATATTCAGCCTGCTTTTCATTTATTCAAAATTAATCATTGTTAGAGAGTTTTAGCATTTTTTAAAAATACGTAACACATGTCTCTTAATTTACGCCTGAGTTACCTTTGAACACTTTTGTTCCATTAAAAACTTCCATTAGCTTTTGACAATTGAAAACATCACTTCAGTCACTACAGTACAAAAAATGCAGACTTCTACCCAGTTTCTAACCTGTACCGTTGTGAATATTAAATTAATCAAGAGAATGAAAACGTTTCCAAAGGGAAATCCCCTGCACAAGTGCTTTCCAGGCGTGAATATGTCCATTTCCTTTATTCAAGTCCTCCTATTGGTTCACACTCTCCCTATATATCTTGTTTGAATTTTCAATCGTTAATAAAATACTCTTTATTCATCCACTCAAGTTCAAATACATTTTTTAATGCTTGTAGTGGACGATACGTGATGTTAATACAGTTTTTACAAATATCAATTCATTAGTTAAATTTTATGAATTAATTTAAGTTTTATATAGGAAAAAAACCTTTCAAAAAAGGGGCAAAGTATGCAGTATGATTATTTCGTCCCATTTGGCTTAAAATAAATGATGACATATGATTTCATAAAACAGCTGATTTTGTGCTACAGATTATGTGGTAGAACAGCTGTTTTGATGCATAGGTTATGTTACTTTACTTACATTAATTATAATTACCTAATGAAAATTAACAAACAAAGTTTTTCTTTGTTGGTCTAAGTAGGAATTGACCTTAAAAATTGTTTGTTTATACTACTTATTTATCTTACACATATATTATCTCACTTGAATACGTTTTTCCATCTTAATCTATTACAATACGTCTGTTCGTAATTTCATTTTATTAAGACACTAAAACACACAAAACAATGAGGAAAGATTTGCTTTTTGGAATTAAATTAGCTTCTACTCTTTTCAGAACTATAAGCTTTCACGACACTTGGGACCTACTTCTTATTTAAATATAAACGAGCTGTTCATATTTCATATTTATATAGTAAAAACAAATGGTTTGAATAAAATATTATTTTAATTTTATATAATGATATAAATCATAGTTTAAATAAATATAAATGTTATTTAACATTATTACTAATTATATAATAATATTGTTTAGGATAATGACAGAACACAGACCAATTTATGTTTTTCATTTTCTGTTTTCTGTCTGAAAATCCTTTTCAAGGGCTAAAAGTTTATTAATATAATAATAAACCGTAGCTTATAATTTATAAAATTCATAGCAACATTTTAACATAGTTGAAATAAAACATTTCACCACTGTTAATAAATATTCACATTTACAAATCAAATTGCACCACTAGACAAGTCAAAATTTGGATCACAATTAATGTAGACAAAACACAGATACATCCTGAAACTCTTTCATACGTAATAATAACAAAGGTGCAATTCAAGTACTAAACAACTAAAATCATTATAATACATACAATACCTAGGTAGGGCCAAAAATAAATTTCACTTATAATTGCCCTACTAAAGATTCCTATGCAGATGGAAAATCATTACATTCCGTCATTTTATTCAAAAAATTCCGTACCTGTTTTTTATATACCACATTTCAGCACAATTCCTCTTGTTGCAATCTCTTTCCTTACGTAAAATGTCTATATTATCGCAGTCTATTTGATATTCATTAGTAAATTTTTTAATAGTTTCAGAAATAACATTATAATATTTTTTAAATGAAAATAGGGATCAGATAACGTTAATGCACGTTAAAAATTTTAGCGATGTAAAATGAATTAAGTTCGAATAATTACCCTGAAAGTCTTATTATTAAATATTATAAAGAACAAATTAAAAAGTTAAAGTTTATAGATCAAAATAAAGGAAATGATAATAACGATAATAAGGAAATAAAGACTTTTTGCTTACCTTATATAAAATCATTTACTAAAGAGTTAGGTTAAATGTTGAGAATGTAAATTAAAAATTGTGTATAAATTTCCTTCCAAACTTAATAATATTGGTAATAAAACCAAAGATAGTTGTAAAAAATAACAGAAAAAAAGAGTGGTATATAAGATTGATTGTAAAGAGTGTGATGTGTGTTATGTGGGGTAAACTGGTAGACTTTTGGAAACGAGAACGAATGAGCATAAAAAATATAGAATATGATGAAAAATATTAAAATTTTATGAACACATTAAAAACGTAATAATAAACATCAAAGGGACTGAGATAATATAGGTGTTTTACATAAGGAAAGGGGTTGAAAAAGAGGAGTTTTGCGGAAATGTGGTACATAAAAAAAACAAGGAAGTAATGCTAGAATAAAATAACAGAATTAAATGATTTTCCATCTGGATATGAATATTTAGTAATGAAATTATAAATTAAATCTATATTTTTGTAGGTTTTTTAGTCACTCGAGGTAATGTATATATATTAGAATGATTGTGTGGTTTAAACAAATTTAAAATGTTGACTCTGTTATTAATAATAGATGTGTTAGTTGTATGTATCTGTGATTTGTCTGTTTTATTGTGATAGAAACATTTTTGACTTGTAAATGGATATTTATTGAGAGTTTTATAGTTTGTTGATTTTTATTATGTTTTATATAATGTTATATATTTTATAAATGTAAGTTATGTTGTATAATTGTTTAATTAAAATTGAGCTCTTGAAAAAGATTTTTCAACGTTGAGTGTTTTGAAAAAGAAAAATTGTCTGTGATCTGTCAATTAACCTATATAAAAAAACCAAAATTATTTTACTTAATTTATATTTCTTTTTTAAAAATATTATAGGTTATGTTCCATTTCTTTAATGAAAGTTTTAAGTATATGATAGAATCACTGAGGCTGATATTGTCATTGAAACACGTTTGAAATTAAATTCTAATAATTGAGAACTGTGTATATTTCTTGTGTTTATAACCTTAGTTCATGAGTCAGCTCGTATATTGTTTATAATGAATGTAGGGTTTAAATGTATTAGTGTTTAATGTGAATAAAATACGTTACATACAAAATTTATCGATTAAGTAGAGGAAGTATGAACATATGTTAGTTAATATAAGAAGGGTTAATTATTTGTATTTTATTATTCATACCGATCGGTGAAATTGTGTTATTTGATCACCCTTAACTACTTTTGGAACTTATAATTTCATGAGAATTACTGAGATAAATTGTTATCGATCTTAGAGGTTTTTTGTCAGTGACGAAGACGGCCTAGTGCGACCGAACACGTATTGTCTGAGCTAGCTAAATTTACTTAAGCTGTAAGTTCATTAATTACTGTAATAAAGTCTTTGTCAATGAACAATATTTTTAAAATTTAATAATGTTTGTGACGAAAAATGTGAACGAAATGATTTCTTACAATTTAGTTTTACTTTGAAAGTTTATTCTTCATTACAAGGTAAACAAATATTCAAAACCTTTGAATAAAATACAAAGATTGCAACCAAAATTACGGACAAAATGAAACACTACGAAATATAAAATAAAATTCTTAAAATCACTGGCTTCCGTTAAAATAAAAAACAAATTTTAAGAAAACAAAATTCAAATTAGGAAATAAATAGGTACATTTAATTTCCAATTCTTTATTCATAACGTCCACTTTATAAGTTATATTAAAGCAAGATATTATTCCTAGCAGTACAGGTTTTACTCGACAGGTAGCGCCTTACACCAAAGATTTATTTTCAGAGACACTAAATTGTACCCTGGTGGCTTAATTAACCATCGACCCGTTTCTGCAGCAAATTTATCCTTACATTTCGTTACAATTCCTTCTCCCCACTGAAATATGATCGTGTGCTCTGCACCCATATATCACGATATCTAAACTATTTTAGTCGTTTTAGCCAAGCTTAGAGTTGTATTACAAATCGAAAAAAATAATTAAAAAAAACGTTTTTAATTTAAGAATCAGTGGACAGCCAAGAAAATGTATTTAATTGTCTCCTGAATACTTTAAGTTTTTTTTTTTAATACGTTCATATTAAGATAATATTGTAAGGTCTCGACAAGCATTTGTCTGCATCATCGCTAAAGATTTTTTTTCTTGTAACTGTCAGTCTTTACAAATATTTTCATCTCGGTATTTTGTTTTCATGCAGTCTGAGTCTGAACCCTCAAACCTAATCTAACCTAACTCTCTCAATATTTCTGGTGGCCAACACACCCAAACCGCCTGTTATTTCGGTGGCCAAATCAAGCAAACCGTCTGAGTTCCTTTAGTGGCCAACTCACGCAAACCGCCTCAATCTTTGTGGTGGCCAACTCACGCGAACCAGAAGCAACAAAACCGAACTACAAAACACACACACACACAACACACACACACACACACACACACACACACACACAAACACACACACACACACACATCTCTCTCTCTCTCTCTCTCTCTCTCTCTCTCTCTATATATATATATATATATATATATATATATATATATATATAAAGAACTAAGTCAAAATACAAATACAAGAATTATAATTGAATTTACAAATTGTAAATTCAATTATAATTCTTGTATTTGTATTTTGACTTAGTTCTTTATTAATACAAAAGAATATATATTGCGATATATATATATATATATATATATATATATATATATATATATATATATATATATATATATATATAATACGTTTTCTTGTTTAATAATTTAAAACAACATAGGTTATTCAAATACAAGAATATTTATTAATTTATATCCAAAGCTTTTCGTTGGTTGATATAAATTAATAAATATTCTTGTATTTGAATAACCTATGTTGTTTTAATATATATATATATATATATATATATATATATATATATCTGAGAGAGGGAGAGAGAGAAAGGGAGAGAGAGAGAGAGATTGATAACCAATAATCACCAATGCCATAGTCAATAGGTTTTCCTTTTTACCTGTAATATTAGCACATTGCAAAATACAGAGAATTGAATAGAGTCAAATAAGACGTAGGAAAATCCATTACATTCTTCCAACTTTACACTTATTGAATCTAACTTCAGCACATCTTTAATATCTTGATGCTGCAAATATATCAGGTGAAAAGAGACTTGATCTCTTCATTTCACCACGTAAGAGACAAACACAATAAGAGAAAGATATTATTGATCGGTAGCCTACATTCTGTTGAGTAGCTATAACTGTATCACGAGATACCTCTTTACTTGTCGAATGGCTTTTGTGCTTGCTGAGCAGACTCCCTCAGTATCAGCTGCATCATGATTATGGGTTGGTTCTTATATTTGTAACCAGATTAAATAGTGAAGCGTATTCTAAAAGCGATGAACAATGTAACCTAATGGTGGGGTGAAATTGCGCCCTCGTAGAGGTTAGGCAACCCTTTTCACCCCAGTTGAGAGTGGGTCTGCATCAGGTAAGCGATTCAGTTCGCACATGCTTTTTAAATTATATATTTAGAAACAAACCAAAATTACAGTTGGACTAATATAAACCGGAAAACCAATAACACATTTTGTTACTTTTATTTGCGAACCTCAAGGTAAGAAAATACACTAATACTCACGGAATGTTTTTAAATTATAATTTTTTTATAAATAGACATAATACTTGAGTAAAACTATTCTTTGAGCTTAGCTTGTGAGATTATGTTATAACAAATAAAAGACGTACACAAGACTCACAAATTATTCATTTATTGACTCATACGCGTTTAAATGACAAAGTCATCATCATCGATGAGTGTTGCTACTACAAACTCTAACTTACAAGTTAGGTGAACGTAAGGTTACACTTCTATATTTATACTGTAGGCTTTACCACGCCCACCTGTCAACACAACAGTTATTGACATAACTTCGAACATGATACATCAAATGACAATTTTATACCTAATACATTAATTACAATAAAATTCTTATCCATGTACATAACTACATATAAACAAAATAGATAAAAAGTTTTTCAGTATTAGGTTTTACCCAAAAAGTTACAATACAATTTTCTTATATCACACTAATTAATTAATTATAGAATTTTGAATAGGGCCTGACTCATTATCTACAATAATATTTTTATTTCTAAAATACCAAGTTTTCCACGCAACCACTCACTACACTTAACGGTTTTCAACAGCGTTACATCGTCTACTTTAAGTTCGTGTTTTCCCTCTAAACAATGTTTCGCCATCGCAGGTTTTTCTGGTCTGTTATGGGAAAAATGATCTTTAGCCCTAGTTTTAATATTTCTTTTTGATTGGCTTATATATTTCAGAGGACACTTGCTACTCTTCAGGCAGTAGATTCCTGACTTTTCTTCATTAGGTATGGCGTCTTTATGGTTCCCTAAAAACTTCTGTAGGTTATTTGCAGTGGCAATTGTTCCGTTAAAATTACTATTTTATCCCAGATATTTTCTTATTTAGACAGGGGGAATGGTGTGTTAGTTTTACCCATATTTTATTTCTTCTTATTTCTTATTGACGTACTTCTCAGATTTTTTATTGTCTTTTTTCATATTTTTGTGGGTTTCATATATGTTTATAGTATTTATATGTTTCATTAAAACGCGTATGAATCAATAAATGATTAATTTGTGACTCTTGTGTGTCTTTTATTTGTGTTAAAATACTTGAGGTTTCAAATTTTCATATGATCTAATATAATCCCTTTGACTAAAGTCATAAGCTGCCTGACGCCTTCCATAATTTATTACTAGTTCTATACAGAGTTAGAGCAATGAGCGCCGATTTTCTACGTGAGTTTGTGTATTCGGTCATGCTTGTGATAGTTTTACTCAAGTCAATTCCCACTTAGGTCAACAAAGGAAAAATGTGTTTAGTTACTTTTTAATAAATAATTACAATTATTTGAAATAAGGTAACATAACCTATTCGTTAAAACAGCTGCTCCACGACATAACCTATAACATAAAGTCAGCTGTTTTATGAAATCATATGTTATCACTTATTTTGAGTCAAATGTGAACAAATAACTGTATTGCATATCTGCTCCTTTGGCCAAATGAAGAAATAACTATATTGTATACCTTGGCCCTTTTGTGAAAGGCTTTTATTATATATAAAACTAAAATTAACTCATTGTATTTTTTTAATGAAATAATATTTGAAAAACTGTATTAACTGCAACTTTACAAAAATGTATTTAAACTTGAGTGGATGAATAAAAAGTATTTTATTAACGATGGAAAATTTGAACTTGGTACGGGGTTGATCCAATATACTGACTTTCTCTATAATACATTATCCACACCATTATAAAGAATATAAAAAGAAAGTAAATTAATGAAACCTTAAACTCTATTCTATATAATTATAGTTTAAAGTTTTGTTAATGTAAGAGTAAAATCTAAAGTTCTGATGACGGAGACAATCCGAAACGCGTAAACGAATTATTATTTAGTTCAAATACAAAAACTGAACAAGTTTATCTCAGTAAAACAAATTAATTCACCGCCTCAACACCGTCTGATGGACGCAATTAGGAACAGCAGGCGACATCTTTTCCATCGCGAGTTTATTTAAGCAACGATATCCGATAGGTCGATTATCGCCGGGATTTGATGCGTAATCAAGTGCGATGTTTACTTGATGTGTGGCGTCACAGAGGCGGCCGGGACCAAATTTAAATGGAAATTATGTTCCCAGAGAGACTGAACGCGGCTCCATTGATAAAGGGTTAGCTGTAACCCCGGGTTATCAGCACCTCATCAGTCCGTGGCACTCAATAAGCTAAACAGTATTGATTGAAAGACTATGTGTCCCATCTATCCGTTGTTTTAATAAATATCTACACAGGTTGTAAGTGTTTGTAATACATCATGGAAAAAGCTATATAAAATGTGTTAGTTTATATTTATGATGTATTTATATAAGTAGCCCATATAAAACATATTTATTTATATTTATATTTATATATAATATAATATATATTAATATAAGTAGCTCAAATGAAAGTAAATGAATGGCATGTTAACATTATCTAAACTTAATTTGGTATTTTATTAACATAATAATAGTTGAACGTTTAGTAGGTGATCGAGGAAAGTGTCTCAATAAAAGTTATTGATTGAATGTTATTTATTGAAGTAAATTCAGATATACAAATAATTTTGGCATATTGTTTGAAATGTGTTGAAAATTAATTTAAGAATGTTGAGCGTTGCCTAGCAAACAAAATTTCTAACGACTTCAATGAAATGTCTTAGGATAAGATAGAAGGTAATTTTTCATGCTATATTTGCACATAAAAATTACACTTTGGAAAATTGTATGTCACCAGAACCCTTCCCAGGATTGTACTCAACAATTTCCCAAAGTTTTATATATAGATTTATATAAGTAGGAATAGAATATATCTATTTATATTTATATAATTGGCGCACATAAAATATATTTGTTCATATGTATTATATATCTGTATAATTATCTCATAATAAACATACGTACTAATATTTATTATGTATTTATATACGTAACTCACAATAAATAATCTTTGAGTTAACGCCACCCTGTAACACTAGTTGATTTAGCGGTCTTTAGAGGTGGATCCGATTTGTACAGGAAGAAAATCCAGTTGAATGAAAAATATGTTCAAAGGATTAAATCTAGCGGGAATTCAATATGCATCAATAAATACCTAATTTGTAATTTTCTTCGACTCGTCTACGAAAAATTGAGCTATTTATTTATTGCTCTATTTAATACCGATGAACATTTTCTAATACTATAAGCCCTATAAATAGAGTTTGTAAACTCTTTATACATTTTAAGTAAATATTTCTTTTCTTGCCCCTGAACAGAAACATTGCACTTGGAAAAATCTTCCGAGTTGGGATCACGATTTAGCTCGTCAATCAAGAGCTATGCATATGCCCTGTATGCAAATATTTAATTTAAGTGATAAAATATGATTTCATACATCAGCTGATTTTATGTTGCACATTATATTGTAGAGCAGCTGTTTATGTGCATTATCATATTGTAAGTTATCAAGGTCAATTGTTGTTATTTAATGTGTTTTCATTTATTAAATATATTATTTTTTTAATAATCATATCACGAATAATTCAATATAGTAATGTTTTATATTTTTTTACAAATTTTTAAAATAAAAATATAGTTTCTGCTTCTTACAGTTTTAAAGTCAAATTTTAAATGAGTTCTTAAATAAAATTGTTATTTTGTAAATGTTTCAGTATCTAATAAAGGCTTTCTGTAAACTACATTAAGTAGATTTTATTAAAACATCTGTTAACTAGATTCGTGGGATAAAGGGGTAAGTATATATTTAAGACCAGCTGACTTTAGCTTTGAAGTGTTTTTTTTTTTATTATTATAATCACGGAAACTGCTTACAACTTTGTTCTGCGATGGAAAATATGTCACCTGCGAGTCCTAATTGCGTCCATCAGACTGTGTTGAGGCTGTGTAATATGTTTTACTGAAATAAACTTTTTCAGTTTTTGTACTTGAACTAAATAATAATTATTGGCAAACTAATGTACATTTAAATTCTTAATATAATCATCTTTGCTTCGGTTGGGAATATCACATTTGAGTAGATTTTTCTTTCTTTCCTAAAACCATAACATTGTTCTTGGTTGACGCGTTTCGGATTATCTCCATCATCAAAGCTTTAGATTTTACTCTTACATTAACAAAACTTTAAACAATAGTTATATAAAATAGAGTTTAAGGTTTCGATTTTTTTTCATTTCATTTTATATTCTTAATAATGCTGTAGATAATGTATTATAGAGAATGCCCGTATATTGGATCAACCCCGTATCATGTTCGAATTTTCAATCATTAATATAATACTTTTTATTTATCCACTCAGGTTCAAATACATTTTTGTAAAGTTGCAGTGAATACACATTTGTTAATACAGTTTTTAAAAACATTAAACAAATTAAAAACCATGAAATTGAAGTTTGCGTTTGTTACAAACAATTTACAACTTTTACCAATTATTTGGCATAAAAGCTGTAGGTAAAGTCCTGCTCTCTACCACTAGTTATTTGGAATAATTTACTGCGGTTAAATAATAATAAGTAATATACACAAACCTCTAACCACAAATATGTTTATTATAACATGACTTAAGGTTTCCAAAATCCCTACCATCCCTCTGTCATGACTCTGGGGATGGGTAATTGGTAACCGAAATGTACATAAAAATAAATAAGTATTATAAAACATATTTTTTAAAGTAAATTTCTACTAAAGTTAACAAAAAAATAATAATTTATTTTAGTTACCCTTCAGCACATTTATGATAATGTTCGGTAACCATTGCAACAGTTTAAGGTTGTAAAATGGAGGATTCGTCGACAAACAGAGGGGGGGGGGATTCATATACAGTTCATCTTTGAGAAATATATTTATAGGTATTGGCAAGTTGCCGCAGTGCCAAGACGCGCTAGACTTCTAACATGAACAGTCTCAGTTCGAATCCGGCTGGACCCTACAAATTTTATAATTTAATTAATAAATCAGTATTGGAAAAAACTTTATTACCATTAATTGTCATCCAATAAAGGTTAAACAAATGTATTTGAACATGATTGGATGAATAAAAACATATTTGATTAACGATTGAATATGTGTACAAGATATATATCAGGAGAGTGTGAACTAGGAATTTAAAAGTAATAAAATATTTGTAACTAGATGTTTTGGTGTATTATTTACTATCACTTGACGCCATCTATTGACTATTAGTTGCATCTACATTGATAATTCATTCATGGGTTTAGAAACAAGTACAATTTAATTCGACTCCAAAACACGGATTTTCGTATTCAACATCTTGAGCCCTACCAAATGCGTAAAGCTTATCAAAATTTTATTTTTATCCCTTAGTCAATACATTTTCCGTTTCAAGTGATCTCTCACACGCATCGGTTTTTTTCTAATATCTCTACTTAGGCGCCACCTATCGGGTTACAAATGTACCTCCCCGAGAAACATATGCTGTAAATAAAGGCCTGATTGATCCCTTGGTTATTGAGTTAGCAGTGTGAACTCACATCCAGAAATAATTGTAAATATCTATACTTGCCTTTTGTGGAACGACTTTATACCAGTAAGACCTTATGGAAAACTCTTATCATGGTAAACATTTTTTTACTAAAAATGCAAGCAATCTTAACATAGAATAACTTTATTATATCGGTTCCAGTCTACTTCATTTGAAGAAATTTGTGAACAATATGTGAACAATTTTTGTATTATATATTAAAAGGGCTTCAAATATGTAACAGTCTGTGTTCGTTAGTCATATATTAATAATACATTTGAAAAATATTTAGTTTAAAAGGTTTTTACAGTATGAAAACGATTTTGCGATGTCTTGCCAAAAAGTTAACTTTCTTTATATTTTTAAAATGTTTACACAAATATTTAATAAATATTTTTAAAATCATATGGAAAAGAGTTTATGTAGTAACTATATTATTATTTACTCTTTATTTATAAGATTTAACGTTATAAAATGTGGAATACTTATTATATAATAAATATGTTTTATATAAGCTACTTATGTAAACATATACTAAATAATATATATATTTATATAATACATTTAAAATATTTCAAAAACAGGAATACTTTTAATGAATATATTTATGCAAAGCTTTTCGCCGATAAAATAATAATTATCTAATCTTAGATAACATTAGATAATTATTTTCCTGAAGATGCTGGTACTATTTTATCGGCAAAAAGCTTTCATTAAAAGTATTCATTATTCATTAAAAGTATTCTTGTTTTTGAAATATTTTAAATTTATTAACTATATTACAAGAAAACATATCACCATATTTAATATATATATATATATATATATATATATATATATATATATATATATATATATGTATGTATGTATGTATGTATGTATCTATCAATCTATATATCTATCTATCTATCTATCTATCTATCTATCTATATATATATATATATATATATATATATATATATATATATATATATATATATATATACTATAATATGTATTCTTATATATTAATAAAGAAATAAAACAATTTACAAATATAAGAATAATTTATTGAATTTATAATTCAAAGCTTATTTCAAAGCTCTATTGTTCCTGAGGATGTTGGTACTGTTTGCCAACGAAAAGCTTATAATTATAAATTCAATAAGTTATTCTCGTATTTGTAAATTGTTTTATTTCTTTATTAATACATAAGAATACATATTATAGTATATATATATATATATATATATATATATATATATATATATATATATATATATATATATATATATATATATATATACATACACACACACACACACATATATATATATATATATATATATATATATATATATATATGTATATATATATATATATATATATATATATATATATATATATATATATATGTGTGTGTGTGTGTGTGTGTGTGTGTGTGTGTGTGTGTGTAAGCTACATATATTATTATCCATAAAATAATAATAAATCCAAATAAAATTGGCTAGATACATTTTATACAAGCTGCTATAATGAATGTATAATATATATAAAATAAATTCATTTTACATAAGATTCTTATACATATATTTGAATATATAAATATATATATATTTTAAAAACAACTTTTATAAATCTTTAATAAATATTATTAAATATAATTTGGGAAAAGTACAAAACAAAATTTAAATTTTGTATAAATAAATTATAATATACATGGGTGTAAATTGTAGCAGATCCTGCTAAATATCTGTTTAGCGAGGGCAGAGCCTCTTAATTGCGATGCAAACTCAACAATATGTTTTTTCCGATGCTTAGAATCAATTTGTAAATTAGTTGGACGAAGAAAACACCAAAGTATGGGTTGATTGATTTAGTTTAATTAGATTGTATCTGTGGGTAGGGGAAAGGGAGAGGGTTAATTAATACAGGGGACGGGACGGAACCCCCACAAGCACGCCGGAAATTTGTTCATTTGGCTTGGACTCCCCGCCTGCAGCCAGTGACAATTGCCTGGCCTAATGAAGCCGTAATGAAAACGAATGTACTACGATGCATACTGCTGTCAGATGGACGTATCGACTCGATACTATCGATTCCTGAACTTTGTTAAGCTTCAAGAGATTTCCTCTAACGTCAGTGTCATTTAGTCTGTATTGTTTCATTGGAATACAATGTAGCAGCGTGTATTATATAGACCGTGCAGTATTCGAAAAAGTGAATGTAGTGGCAGACCATCAAGTGTATTCTTGATATGGCCAGTTTGATTTGATTCGGAGTTTGAAAACATACATAGAAATCATTTATTACTGGGAATCGAACACACAGACAAAGACTCGAACTCTTTCTCTTTCACAAACACAAACCCACACTCCAATTCTCTCTCTCTCTCTCTCTCTCTCTGTCACAGACACACACACACAACCTGAATTTTCTTAATCTCTCTCTCTCTCTCTTACAAATGCACACTCACACACACACACACACACATACATTCTTACTCACACACACATACTCTATCTCTTTCTTACACACTCACGCCACATACACACACACATACGCGCGTGCGCGCGCGATCACACACACACACACAGACACACTCTATCACTTTCTTACACACTCACGCCACTCATAAACACACACACACACACATACATACACACACACTGCTTCTCACTCATTCTAAATTATCAATTCGTTGAAATTTGTAATATTTCATAGTACTGTAGTATTATTTTTTTTCATTTTAATGGGGCCACTTAAACTAAAACATTGTGTCAACAGAAAGGAAAGTTAATAATATTTTCAAACCGGAGTCTGGGCCCTCAGAAACCGTCCAATGCTCTTTAAATCCTCGTCTAGTGAGATACCTCCGTCTCACATGCGCATGCGGTTAGTATCCCTACCGTGAGTAACCGAAAAGGGTTTGATTGCCCTTGTACTAAGTTAAAACGGTCTTTCCATGGAGAATCAGGAGACAGTGAAATGAAACAGTAAGTGGTAAGAGTCACGATAAGAGCGGGATGAAAACACCTGGCATGAAAGTTACCCATCGACAGATCATGCAAGAACCCTGAGGGCTAGGAAGCCCTTTTGTTAAGGGATAGGGAGGGATATTACCTTACAAATACAATGAAATGAAATGAAATAGCATGCAATGTAAAGTTAGTACTTCCGTTGGGGCTAAGCTGCGACCCTGGGGATGTCCCTCTGTGTCACCTGGAACATAAGTATGAAGCTGATTACTATTAATACAGTATGTACATATTGTTTGCATTTTATGGTTAGAGCTAGGTGGTCTTTAGAGGCAGCGGTCGTCTGTGTGTGTCGTGGGTGGTTTCGTACCTACCCAGTGAGGAAATGAGGGTGAATGTTGTATGTGCGTGCCCTATTTGTAGAACCTTGTCGCTTACTGTCGGAGGTGTTGTTTGATGAAAGACACTTTCAAGTCAGTGTGAAGCAGTGTTAATCTTGTACATCTAGGTGCCTTCGTGATTATTTACAAAGCCTTGTTTAGGAATAACTCGAGTCTGCGTGTGCGTGAGTTACCTGAACGGCCCCAGACGGTTGTACCGTCCCTGAGTAAGCTGCGCAACATAGATACGTATATAGTGGTGGCCGCCCGCAGTTAAAGTGGGCTTGTTCTGTTAAGCATAGGAGATACTTGTGTTAATTTAATTATTGCTTTCTTTAACGTGTTGGTAATGTGGGGGTCCCAAGTCAGGTCTCTGTCGAGTACGACTCCCAGATATTTGACCTGGTTTCCCCAGTGAATGTCCTCACCTAATAGTTTTAGTGGTCGAGTTTGTGTGTCCTACGTTTCGAAAGAAGCAGAGCCTGGCACTTGGCCACGTTCCCCTCAACTCTCCAGTTGCTCAGCCATGATTCTAGTACTGTAAGGTGGTCCTGTAAACTGTAGTGTATGAGATGTGGTTGCCATGACTGAGCGGATAACGCGGTGTCATCTGCAATTATGACTACTTGTGTGTTGAGTGTTGTCGGTATGTCGTTGATGTAAATGTTGAACAATAAGGGCTCTGAAGGGACTCCGGCCCGTACAGTCCGTAGTGTAGATTGAGCTTGGTCTACATCAACCCTAAGCTTACGGTTGGACAGGTATGAGCTGACTAGGTGTATAATGCCTTCTGGAAAGCCGTAGTGTCTTATTTTTTGTAAGATCCCGCTGTGCCAGACCCGGTCAAATGCCTTTTCAATGTAGTTTCAATTCTTTTTTTTTGTTTTTAATTCTTATGAATATGTGAGAGCTAGCGCTATCTGTTAGTATGTCGTTATTATTTTATTTGGAAAAATCAGTACTATTGTTTTGAATTATAAAAAAAATTACACAATATATTTAACCATACATTTTTAATTACATTTAAATTACAAACTTTAAAACATTAATTCAATTAGATCTCCTTATAAAAACAAACAATGATGATTTTCTGTTTTAAAAAGGAAAACACCGGACACTTGTACTAAACGACAGAAAACTTTAAAAAACAAAAAGCATAAAAGAAAACATTGCAAGATTGAAAATTTAGTAGAGTCACCTATAAAATGTGAAACACAATGTATTTTTTGAACCATAAAAAAACTTTTATAGTCTCAAATAAAAACAACTAATTGTAATGAAACTCGTCTCAACAGCGTATTTGTCTTCATCAGGTACGTGATAGTTTCAACTCCATATTACTACTCAATAAAACCTATTGATCAGTATTGGAACATTCTAACAACATTAAAGATAGAACATAGTAGAATTTCTTAAAACAGAGAAATTAATAATACGAGCCTAAATCTAAAATATACTAACAATGTCGGGATGGGGATAAATAAAAGGTAGCACACTACAAGCCTCGGGGAACCGTGCCTGACAGTTGAGGGATACCCACTGCGAAAACACAATCAGTCTGTAGGTGAATGCCACATGGAGATTTAGCGTTTGCACTGACTATAAGAGATAGTGTTAACGCAATGCGTTCAAGCTGGCATTCATTATGCAACAGTTTTTGACAAATTAAAATGTGTATATATTTTAAAATTTTACAAGTTGAGTAGTAATTTATAAAAAGGCACAAGGTAAATAATTTCCAGATTAATAAACATAGATTTTGCTATGCCTAAAATTAATAGTCGGTTTTTTTACTTTAGGTTATTCGTTTGTCCATTTGTTACTTAGAAATACAATATAAATAGGAAAAACATAACCTAACAAACGTTTACTATTACTCGCCACTGTATAAAGTAAAGCTTTCTAAGTAAATCTAAGTAATATAGCTGCAAAGTATTTGATTAGGCTAGGTTTGGTTATAAACCAAATTAGGTTTACTGATGTGAGCTAGTGAATATGTTGTTGCAAGATCAAGAGGAGTAATATGTATAAATGTGTCGTTCATTTGGCAATCGGTCAGTTAACGTTGGAAACTTATTTTCTCTTTTTTTATGACGAAACCTTTACTTTAAGCTTTATTGTGTAAATATTATATCAACTAGTTCACTCGGTTCCTTTATTTTTGTGAAATCCAAACCCGTTTCTAAGAACCCCACCATATATTTTTGTGGAATCCAAACCCGTTTCTAAGAACCCCACCATATATTTTTGTTGAGGGGTTAATATGCAATAAATATATTTTACGAAAAATCAACTTATGTAAATATATAATAAATAATAAACATATTGATTTTAAGTACTTAAATATTTGTATATAAGTATAAATCAGTTGGCATTGTTTGAGCGTAAGCTTTTGAGAAAAATTTATGGTCCGGTCCACGATGTACAAACAAATGTGTGGAAGCTTCGATCTAATGCCGAGTTGTATTCCTGATACAAAGATGCAAATGTAATCCATTTTATTAAAACGCGACGTCTAGAATTATTGGGTCACATCATAAGAATGCCGTTTACATGGCACTATGATTGGGGCAAGAAGAGTTGGCAGACCAAGAAGACTATGTCTACAGTACCTTGAGGAAGATTTAAGGGTACTCGGCATTGTAGCATGGAAACAGAAGGCTAAGGACGGAATTACATGGCGGGACATTGTTAAGGAAGCCAAGGTCCACCCTGGGCTGTAGCGCTACATAGCATATAGTACGTAAGTATATAATTATATAATGAATATTTTTTAGTATATTCTGTTTGAGCCACTTACATAAATATTATTAAATAAATTTCATGTAAGAAGCTTATAAAAATATAAAATAAATATAACTAAATAAATTTTATTTAAGCTACTTATGTATTTAATAAATATATTTTTTTAGGTACTTATATAATTATGTATTAAATATTATTTAGTAAATTCTGTGTGAGCCTGTTACGTAAATAATATTTAATAAATTTCATAAGCAGCCTTTAAAAATATAAAACAAATAAATGAATTATATATAAGCGTCTTATATAAATATGTAACAAATACATTTTAATTTCGATAAGTATATGAATATATAATAAATATTATTAAATTTATTGTATGTGAGCTAGTTATGTAAATAAAACTTAATAATTTTAATATAAGCGCTTATAAAATTATAAAGAGACATAATTCAATAAATTTCATATAAACTACTTGCATAAATATATAATAAAAATGAACTAAACGTTTTACAGAGGCTACTTATGTAAATATATAACAAATATATTTTATTTAGGTACGTATATAATTAAGATTTTTAAATATTATTAATATTATTATAATATTTATATGTGAGCTAGTTATGTGAGTAATATTTAATAAATTTGATACAAGAAGCTTATGAATTATAATATAAATAAATAAATTTTGTACAAGTTGCTTACAAAAATATAAAAATAAAAATATATTAATAAGTTTTATGTAAGCAACTTAAATAATTCTATAATAAGTACATTTTAGGCCAGGATTTATTTTATTATATAATAAAAATGAATAAATTATTTATAAGATGCTTTCATACATATTTATATAAACATGAATATTTACGTTTTATATGAGCTACTTTTATAAATGTATAATAAATATGTGTTATATAAGCTGCTTATATGGATATATAGAAAATATAAATAAATAAATTATAAGAAGTTTATATAATTATATAATAAATATACTAATACATTTTATATAGCTTTTTCCATGATGTATTACAAACACTTACAACCTGTGTAGATATTTATTAAATCGCCGGATGGATGGGACATGTGGTCTTTCAATCAATACTTTTTAGCTTATTGAGTGCCACGGCCTGATGAGTTGCTGATAACCCGGGGTTACAGCTAACCCTTTATCAATGGAGCCGCGTTCAGTCTCTCTGGGAACATAATTTCCATTTAAATTTGGTCCCGGCCGCCTCTGTGACGCCACACATCAAGTAAACATCGCACTTGATTACGCATCAAATCCCGGCGATAATCGACCTATCGGATATCGTTGCTTAAATAAACTCGCGATGGAAAAGATGTCGCCTGCGGTTCCTAATTGCGTCCATCAGACTGTGTTGAGGCGGTGAATTAATTTGTTTTACTGAGATAAACTAGTTCAGTTTTTGTATTTGAACTAAATAATAATTATTGGCAAACTAATGTACATTTAAATTCATAATACAATAACCTTTGTTTCGGTTAGGAATATCGCATTGAGTAGATTTTTCTGTCTTTATTAAGACCATAACATTGTTCTTCGTTTACGCGTTTCGGATTGTCTCATTAATTTACTTTCTTTTTATATTCTTTATAATGGTGTAGATAATGTATGATGGAGAATGCCCGTATATTGGATCAACCCCGTATCATGTTCGAATTTTCTATCGTAAATAAAATACTTTTTATTCATCCACTCAAGTTCAAATATATTTTTGTAAAGTTACAGTTAATACAGTTTTTCAAACATTAATCATTAATTAAATTTAATGAGTTAATTTTTTGTTTTATATGTAAGAAAATCCTTTCACAAAAGGGCCAAGGTATACAATATAGTTATTTCTTCATTTGGCCAAAGGAGCAGATATGCAATATAGTTATTTGTTCACATTCAACTTAAAATAAGTGATAACATATGATTTTATAAAACAGCTGACTTTATGTTATAGGTTATGTCGTAGAGCAGCTGTTTTAACGCATAGGTTATGTTACCTAATTTCAAATAATTGTAATTATTTATTAAAAAGTAACTAAATAAAATTTTCCTTTGTTGATTCATTTGGGAATTGACTTTAAAAATATTACTTGTTTATATTAAAATAATTTTATAAAAAGTTTATTAAAAAATTGAAATTGGTGAATCGATTTGGTTGTTTAAAAGTAAAAGTACCACAAGCATGACTGAATACATAAACACACGTAGAAAATCGCATCAAATCCCGGCGATAATCGATCTATCAGATATCATTGCTTAAATAAACCCGCGATGGAAAAGATGTCACCTGCGAGTCCTAATTCCGTCCATCAGACTGTGTTGAAGCAGTGTATTATGTTTCACTGAAAAAAACTTGGTTTGTATGGGTATTTTACTGAATATTAATTTAATTTAATTTAATATTCTTCACAATCGTGAATATTATAAGTATTATTGAACATACTGGAATATTGTATTTGGGATTACTAGTAAAGCTTGCGACTTACCAACACGAATTGGTAACTATAAGGATATTATAAAAAAGTAAACACCTTATTTGGTTACGGACCAAATCGAAACATTTATCTTACTATCTTTACTGAAGATAACGCATGATAAATCCTTTTGTTTAGAATTCCTTACTAAACATATCTCGCTACAAAGTATTAGGTCAAGGTAGGTTAGATATTTAATTAATATGTTTCCGACATAAACTAACCGATTGCCAGACTGAACAAGTTATTTGGTTTTCGTCATGCAACTATATAACTGTTGAAACGACGTAACTGAGCTACTTGCGTGTACTTAATTAAAATATGCATAAACAAATCTATTATAATCACATGATGTCTAGCGATATTGCGATATAGCTAGACTAGCTATTACTCGTCGTGGCTTCGTTTGTAATTACTACATGAAGGTAATTATATTTATAGCCTTTATAGCTTTAGAATAGATTTATTTCAATTCAGTATATATTTATATTTACAATATTATGTGACTCTTAGTTCGCGGCCGTCATAGATTCTTACTACCTGTAGAACAGACAACATATTCGAGGTTATATTCAAATATATATTACATCAATACAATATTATATATATATATATATATATATATATATATATATATATATATATATTCTATACAAATAATAATTATTTACATTAAAAGTTTAACGTCGATTCCTACGTGGGTCAATAAAAGGTTTTTATATTTTGGACAATTTTCTATTAAATATTTATGATTAATATAAATAAAGCAATATATTCCATCCATCCTTAAAACAGCTGTTCTACCACGTAGCCTACAACATGAAATCAGCTGTTTTATGAAATCGTCGTATCACTTATTTTAAGCCAAATGGACGAAATAACTATATTGCATACCTTGCCCCTTTTGTGAAATTTTTTTCTCCCATATAAAACTAAAATTAATAAATTAAATTTAATTAATAAGTTATTATTTTGAAAACCTGTATTAAAATTTATACACATCCACTACAGGTTTTAAAAAATGTAAATGAGTTTGGATAGATGAATAAAAAGTATTTTTACAACGATTTTTAATTGGAATAAGACACATAAAAAATATATAGAGAGAGTGTGAAATAATAGAAGAATTTAAAAACACTCGTGAACGTCTGAAAATGGTTCTTTGTAACATATGTATATATATATATATATATATATATGGTGAAATAAAATAATTTTCATAAACAAGAATATACGAATATTACTTCATTTTATTGTTTATTGAAGCTTTTCGCTAATTTACATTATTAGCATTTTCAAAATATATAACTCACTGTCCAGTTATGTGACTAGAGTAAGACTGGAGTCAGTCTTACTCTAGTCACATAACTGGACAGTGAGTTATATATTTTGAAAATGCTAATAATGTAAATTAGCGAAAAGCTTCAATAAACAATAAAATGAAGTAATATTCGTATATTCTTGTTTATGAAAATTATTTTATTTCACCATATATATTCAACAAGAAAAAATAATTCATCTAAGTTTTACAATATATATATATATATATATATATATATATATATATATATATATATATATATTTATATATATATATATATATCGCAATATGTATTCTTGTGTATTAATAACACTATATATATATATATATAACCTATATATATATATATATATATATATATATATATATATATATATATATATATATAAGTATATGTATATATAAATAAATAAATATATATATATATATATATATATATATATGTATTTATATATATGTATATATATATGTATATATATATATATATATATATATATATATATATATATATATATATATATTTATTTATTTATATAAGGTATTAAATTATAGTAAATAAGTTAATTTTATTGTGTTTGTTTAAACATTTTTGTTGTGTTTAGAATATATCATAATGAATACTTCGCTAAAATTTATGTTGCTTTATCAATACAAAAAACGTACTGCTGCTTTAGAAAGGTATTAAAGCAGAAGGTTCATTCGTTGTTTTCAGAGACCTTTTTGTAGAAACAGTTTTTCAGGTAGAAAAGCAGAATGTGGCCACTGGAATAAACGCAACTAAGAGAGCCAATTTAATTAAATTATCCTAACTTTATACTTGTGGTTTTCACCTACTGTCTGACTGTAAAAGGCCATATGTCTTGTACACTTCGCCTACAGGAAAGTGGCTCCAATTAAAACTCTACTTTCACCCCCCCTCCCCATACACAGACTATACCTTTACAAGTCGTGCCACTTTCACACATTTTCACTTCCCTCACTTTTAAGATATCCCTCTTTCTACGGCGCTGTAATTTCGTTTAATCTGGATTTAAGAAATGATTCTGTTGACTTGAAAGAATATTTTATTGAGGTTGAAAACGTAATTTCTATTGAGGTTCGACAGGAATAGTGTATGAACAAAATAACGTTTTAAAAAAGGATAGTTAAAAAGTTTTTATTTTTCAAATTATTTTAGTACAAAACTATAATTTTTATATTAGGTTTTGTACATTTCGTAAGAAAATTTTGAAAAAAAACATTCCCAACATAATACAATAATTTAGTTAATTAGGGCTTAGCTAGTGAGAACTATTCACAACAGTAAAAATTAAATAGTCGACTCTAAATCGCACCACACATTAGTTTAAGAAAGCACACCTCTGAGAAGTGTTTGGTTCTGTGCTGGGAGTAGTACCCAAGCACTGAGGAAGGCGACACAGTCGCTGAAACTAGTCTGCGTTATGAACTAGTGTGTTTGTTTTTATTAAAAACTAATGTGTGGTGAGATTTAGAGTTGAATATTTTATTTTTTACCGATGTAATAAAATAATGTTGAACAAAATTTAGACTTGTTTCCATGTTTAACAGGATAATCGACTCTAGATAATGATATATATATATATATATATATATATATATATATATATATATATATACAGAAGTAATTGTTAAAGCCAAACCGTTGAAAAACCTTCATTACTAGCATTATCTGAAGTCTAATAATGTGTTAAGTGTGGAAATTAATCAAAATTTTTCTCTTTCAACACACATATATGTATAAGTTCATGTATAACTGAACGTAGGAATGAAACTAATATATCAAGAAACAGTTTTTGAAATTCTGATTCTCTATCAGTTTCGTGACATAGAAACGATTTAAAAACAAATTCTAGAAATATTTAATATAAAGGTTTTCAATTGAACGGATATTCAAGTGTAAAGAACAGATTGTTAGCTGAAATAATGTAAAGCTGAAAGAAAGGTGGTGATTTTTGGAAGGCGTTTAGGACCATACATGGATAATTTGTACTAAGCTGAGGGTGAAGATTAAATCATAGCAATAAGGAATAAAAAGGAATTTTTTTTACACATAGGTCACAGAACTATGTACGAACTTAAAAACTTGGGTAATTTGGACAAATATAAAAAATCAATTATTGAAACATACTATGAGGATAGTTTATAAAAGTAACTTAGAATAATAGATCAAGGGTGAAAAATAAAACATAAGATTAAAAGTAAAATGCAAAGATGAAATCATAACACCCACACACACACACACATACACACACACACACACACACACACACACACACACACACACACACACACACACACACACATACACACACACGCACGCGCGCTCGCGCGTAGTTAAACATTTATAAGTTATATGTCTTTGTTGTAAAAAAAAACGTTAACTAGGCCTTTAATATGTAACTAGCTTGACATATATTTTAAAAATTTTAGCAGTTATATATAAACGTATACGAACCATCATTTGGGAATTTAAAATAGAATGCCACGCAGGCGAAGTTAACGAAGCTGTGGCTACGAGCAATATTAGATGATGCAAACATTCAAATACACAAACTCTGCCTGTCATGAAAACTTTCCACTTAAAGTTTATAGTAGTATGCCTTAACTACTTATTGACTTTAGAAACCAAAAGGTATTGCGTCTTCTGTATTTATCATTTTGTTTGTTAGGTATAATAAAAATATAAATTTCAGTGACAATGACTTGTTACGTAACAAACATTTTCGTGTGACGTCAATTTCAAATGAAGATTATGTTCAATGTCATATATTTGTCTTATCAAATTAGATTTATGTAACCATCTTTTCATGTTTTTTTTTTTTGAAGAAATTGTATTTCTGTAAAATAAAACGAATAGTTGTAAATATTGTTGGGAATTTATTAAAGATAAATTGTTATTCAGTTGACATGACGTACGAGGGGTAAGAGTACCTATCTCAAAGTAAATGCTACCTAGATACTCATTTATACTGATCAAGTACCTCTGGTGACTGAAAAGAGTACAGAGAAAAGGTTTGGGGCTGTATCGTGAAACCTAGGAACATTAGTCTAGTACCACCCAGAGTTCTGAGGAATAGTTCACGTATCGTCGGGAAAATCTGTGATATGGTGCATACGTAGGAGAGATCGTGACCCAGGTATCTAATATCTGGCAAGGAATACCGTCTTAAAAGGACATAATAAACTGCCCAACCTTTGCCTAAAATTCTAGTCATTATTCTAAAATTTAATAAATATCTGGTATTAGTCAATAAAATGATGCCCGTCTAGTTTTTCGCAAAACTTCAGCGTATTGCAGGTTTGTTTTTGTTTCCCAGAGCATTCCTATTGAGCATTTCCTTCAGATAAGTCATTCAGTAAGCGCTTGTAGTATTGCAAAATTTGAACCCTAGGGTAATTTGGACGGGTCTTTTATTACTAGGAACCGTATAGAACAGTTTGAGCGGAAATATATCTTTTTACTAGTCGACCGAAAGAAGAGTATTTGATCTTTAAACAGTTTCTGATAGTGAAACTAGCAGGAGTACGAGGGTTGTACTCTGTTTTACACTAGTCCCAGAAAAACCTTTTTCATTGATCAGCTTAGGCTACGGCCAGACAAAATACGTCGTATCCGGCAATCAGTGCAGCACATCATGTTCGTCATTTGCGATTATAACAATTCTAAAAATAGTCACACAAAATGCGTCTTATCCATCACGTCCGACATATACGTAATCCATATTAATTCAAAGCAGTTTGATTCGAAAGGCAAGACCAAACACGCACATGTACCAAATGATCAGGGAAGTATCTAGAGAGTATCTCAAGTGTATTTAAG
Source organism: Prosapia bicincta (assembly GCA_036971475.1). Lineage (NCBI taxonomy): Eukaryota > Metazoa > Arthropoda > Insecta > Hemiptera > Cercopidae > Prosapia > Prosapia bicincta. The sequence goes on along the minus strand of JBAIZL010000002.1, from coordinate 85,424,736 downwards.
TACCCTCCTCATTGGGATCTCCTACAAATAGACTACATAGGTAGAAATATTGTGCAGAAGATTTGGAGTGATTTAAGGAGAGAATTAGAAATACACGAAAGTAATATTTTATTAAGATTTAATTTTAAACATAATTTTTAACAAATTGTCTTATTTATTATGAATTGTGTGATCCCACTTATTAACTTGACATCATAGTCTCACAATAGGTCTATGTTTATTTAACGGAAACGTCAAAGGAATGATTTAAAAACATCATTTCTACCCATGCGAAATGAAAACGCTAATGCGCGAATAGAAATTCCAGTTGATAAATACCTGAAACAAAAAAAATATTGGTTTTATTGATCGGAAAAATTAATTTTTAATAGAAATTTTGATTCAACATTTTATTCCTCTCACGTTAAAGTAATCACAAGGATTTCCTCTTTATATCTTTAATTTCATTTTTATAATTCTCTCTTGCACTTTATTAAGAATTAAATAGAATGTACTTTTCGAAATTCTCATGTGTTAAATTATCTATCATCGTCATGTAACAGTTTCGGAAATAATGTATGGTATCCTCCAAACGTCTTCATTTGCTTGTTTTTTTGGTGTTTCTATAATCATCAGAGGCATTTAACTTAGGTTTCATTCTTTCTATGCGCAACAATTTACAACATAGTTTATTTTCTTTGACGTCATTGAACAAACTGACAAAACGGATTATGTCTGGCCAAGACTGATGTGCTGGATAAGATGCAAGACAGTGAAAACGCAAATAACGAATTGCACGTCACGGAACGGATTCTGTCTGGCCACGACTCATATGCCGGATAAGATGCAAGTCAGTGAAAACGCAAGTAACGTATTGTACCTGACGGAACGGATTCTGTCTGGCCACGACTCATATGCCGGATAAGATGTAAGTCAGTGAAAACGCAAGTAACGTATTGTACCTGATGGAACGGATTCTGTCTGGCCACGACTCATATGCCGGATAAGATGCAAGTCAGTGAAAACGCAAGTAACGTATTGTACCTGATGGAACGGATTCTGTCTGGCCACGACTCATATGCCGGATAAGATGCAAGTCAGTGAAAACGCAAGTAACGTATTGTACCTGACGGAACGGATTCTGCCTGGCCATGGCTCATATGCCGGATAAGATGCAAGTCAGTTAAAACGCAAGTAACGTATTGTACCTGACGGAACGGATTTTGCCTGGCCATGACTCATATGCCGGATAAGATGTAAGTCAGTGAAAACGCAAGTAACATATTGTACCTGACGGAACGGATTCTGTCTGGCCATGACTCATATGCCGGATAAGATGCAAGTCAGTGAAAACGCAAGTAACGTATTGTACCTGACGGAACGGATTCTGCCTGGCCATGGCTCATATACCGGATAAGATGCAAGTCAGTGAAAACGCAAGTAACATATTGTACCTGACAGAAAGGATTCTGTCTGGCCACGACTCATATGCCGGATAAGATGCAAGTCAGTGAAAACGCAAGTAACGTATTGTACCTGACGGAACGGATTCTGCCTGGCCATGGCTCATATGCCGGATAAGATGCAAGTCAGTGAAAACGCAAGTAACGTATTGTACCTGACGGAACGGATTCTGTCTGGCCACGACTCATATGCCGGATAAGATGTAAGTCAGTGAAAACGCAAGTAACGTATTGTACCTGATGGAACGGATTCTGTCTGGCCACGACTCATATGCCGGATAAGATGCAAGTCAGTGAAAACGCAAGTAACGTATTGTACCTGATGGAACGGATTCTGTCTGGCCACGACTCATATGCCGGATAAGATGCAAGTCAGTGAAAACGCAAGTAACGTATTGTACCTGACGGAACGGATTCTGCCTGGCCATGGCTCATATGCCGGATAAGATGCAAGTCAGTTAAAACGCAAGTAACGTATTGTACCTGACGGAACGGATTTTGCCTGGCCATGACTCATATGCCGGATAAGATGTAAGTCAGTGAAAACGCAAGTAACATATTGTACCTGACGGAACGGATTCTGTCTGGCCATGACTCATATGCCGGATAAGATGCAAGTCAGTGAAAACGCAAGTAACGTATTGTACCTGACGGAACGGATTCTGCCTGGCCATGGCTCATATACCGGATAAGATGCAAGTCAGTGAAAACGCAAGTAACATATTGTACCTGACAGAACGGATTCTGTCTGGCCACGACTCATATGCCGGATAAGATGCAAGTCAGTGAAAACGCAAGTAACGTATTGTACCTGACGGAACGGATTCTGCCTGGCCATGGCTCATATGCCGGATAAGATGCAAGTCAGTTAAAACGCAAGTAACGTATTGTACCTGACGGAACGGATTTTGCCTGGCCATGACTCATATGCCGGATAAGATGTAAGTCAGTGAAAACGCAAGTAACATATTGTACCTGACGGAACGGATTCTGTCTGGCCATGACTCATATGCCGGATAAGATGCAAGTCAGTGAAAACGCAAGTAACGTATTGTACTTGACGGAACGGATTCTGCCTGGCCATGGCTCATATACCGGATAAGATGCAAGTCAGTGAAAACGCAAGTAATGTATTGTACCTGACAGAACGGATTCTGTCTGGCCACGACTCATATGCCGGATAAGATGCAAGTCAGTGAAAACGCAAGTAACGTATTGTACCTGACGGAACGGATTCTGCCTGGCCATGGCTCATATACCGGATAAGATGCAAATCAGTGAAAACGCAAGTAACGTATTGTACCTGACGGAACGGATTCTGCCTGGCCATGACTCATATGCCGGATAAGATGTAAGTCAGTGAAAACGCAAGTAACGTATTGTACCTGACGGAACGGATTCTGTCTGGCCACGACTCATATGCCGGATAAGATGTAAGTCAGTGAAAACGCAAGTAACGTATTGTACCTGACGGAAGGGATTCTGCCTGGCCACGACTCATATGCCGGATAAGATGCAAGTCAGTGAAAACGCAAGTAACGTATTGTACCTGACGGAACGGATTCTGCCTGGCCATGACTCATATGCCGGATAAGATGGAAGTCAGTGAAAACGCAAGTAACGTATTGTACCTGACGGAACGGATTCTGCCTGGCTACGACTCATATGCCGGATAAGATGTAAGTCAGTGAAAACGCAAGTAACGTATTGTACCTGACGGTACGGATTCTGTCTGGCCACGACTCATATGCCGGATAAGATGTAAGTCAGTGAAAACGCAAGTAACGTATTGTACCTGACGGAACGGATTCTGCCTGGCCATGACTCATATGCCGGATAAGATGTAAGTCAGTGAAAACGCAAGTAACGTATTGTACCTGACGGAACGGATTCTGCCTGGCCATGGCTCATATGCCTGATAAGATTAATCATTTTAGAAAACTTAGAAATTTTAAGTCAAACCTAAAGAAAGAAAATATAATAAATGAATCGAAAGTAGATAATATTATTTTTATACCACTAATGCCATGAGATTAGTATTTCAAATTCAAAAGAATGCAGTTTCCAGTTAAATATTGCTTTGCAATGATAAAATAATAAATCACTATGACAGGTGTTAATGGTAACTGGAATTTATTTGAGAGATGGCTGTTTTCTCACATTGACAACATTATGTTGCATTTTCTAGAATGAGCTCCTCCAGTAGTTTAGTGATTCCTGATCCAGAGGGAAAAACCTTCTTGATGTACATGAAAAGGGTTAGAGACAATCAAAATCAGCAAAAAATAAGAATAAAATATCAAACACGTTTTTATTTATATTTTAATAAGAAAGATAAGTACTTTAATATTAATTTTTATATTATTACATTCATTTATAAAATGTTTCCTATATTTGGACCTGTTTCACATGGAACAATACGAATTTCAAATATTTTTAAAATATTACCAAATTTCATAGAGGAAACATATTATTAGTAAGATAATATCTCATTTATAGATTTTAGTCAACAGATTTGATAAATGAATTTTTCAAATAAAAATATTTTTTTCTAACTTCAATGACTCAATTAACAATAAATACTCCTCATAATATTATGTATATTCATTATATAATATGAACTACAATTATGATGTTTACGCAGAGTGTGACAACTTTACACTTGCGCGGGTGAAGCCTTTACGGGGGCGCTGTTAAAATATATTATTGTAATTCTATATTAAACAATTTAGTTGCGTGTAAGGGACAATAAATAAGACTAGATGGTGATTGTACCAAAATCCTACCCCTTCTATCGCTAACAGTTCTTCTTGAAAACCTGTTTTTTTTTTTATTCTAAACATCAAAACCATAATGAAACATTTATTGTGATCAATAATAAAAACCATGTACTTTCAATGAAATGGGACTTCTATGTATTCATATAAACATTTATCTGGCAATACTGTTAGAATCTTGACTAATAATATCAGATGTCGGTTTTATGGAGGAAAGCTAGAAGAAGAAGCAAAAACAAGGATTTGTTGTATCGGGTTTTTTGATTTCTTTGCTATATAAATTCCTCATTCTAATAAACACATTTATGTAGTTTTATACCCCATGTTAAGCTAAACACATACAGCAGTATAATCTCACACAATTTGGTTGCTAACAACCAGTATCACAATGATGGACAATTTAGCCTAGAGAGACAAGACGGAGCTTATACTTATAAACATCATCACCATGAAACCAACACATACAGCAGTATAATCTCACACAATTTGGTTGCTAACAACCAGAATCATAATGATGGACAATTTAGCCTAGAGAGACAAGACGGAACTTATACTTATAAACATCATCACCTTGGAACTCACACATACAGCAGTATAATCTCACACAATTTGGTTGCTAACAACCAGAATCATAATGATGGACAATTTAGCCTAGAGAGACAAGACGGAACTTATACTTATAAACATCATCACCTTGGAACTCACAGATACAGCAGTATAATCTCACACAATTTGGTTGCTAACAACCAGTATCACAATGATGGACAATTTAGCCTAGAGAGACAAGACGGAACTTATACTTATAAACATCATCACCTTGGAACTCACACATACAGCAGTATAATCTCACACAATTTGGTTGCTAACAACCAGAATCATAATGATGGACAATTTAGCCTAGAGAGACAAGACGGAGCTTATACTTATAAACATCATCACCTTGGAACTCACACATACAGCAGTATAATCTCACACAATTTGGTTGCTAACAACCAGTATCACAATGATGGACAATTTAGCGTAGAGAGACAAGACGGAACTTATACTTATAAACATCATCTCCTAGGAACTCACACATACAGCAGTATAATCTCACACAATTTGGTTGCTAACAACCAGTATCACAATGATGGACAATTTAGCGTAGAGAGACAAGACGGAACTTATACTTATAAACATCATCTCCTAGGAACTCACACATACAGCAGTATAATCTCACACAATTTGGTTGCTAACAACCAGTATCACAATGATGGACAATTTAGCGTAGAGAGACAAGACGGAACTTATACTTATAAACATCATCTCCTAGGAACTCACACATACAGCAGTATAATCTCACACAATTTGGTTGCTAACAACCAGTATCACAATGATGGACAATTTAGCGTAGAGAGACAAGACGGAACTTATACTTATAAACATCATCACCTTGGAACTCACACATACAGCAGTATAATCTCACACAATTTGGTTGCTAACAACCAGTATCACAATGATGGACAATTTAGCGTAGAGAGACAAGACGGAACTTATACTTATAAACATTATCTCCTAGGAACTCACACATACAGCAGTATAATCTCACACAATTTGGTTGCTAACAACCAGTATCACAATGATGGACAATTTAGCGTAGAGAGACAAGACGGAACTTATACTTATAAACATCATCTCCTAGGAACTCACACATACAGCAGTATAATCTCACACAATTTGGTTGCTAACAACCAGTATCACAATGATGGACAATTTAGCGTAGAGAGACAAGACGGAACTTATACTTATAAACATCATCACCTTGGAACTCACACATACAGCAGTATAATCTCACACAATTTGGTTGCTAACAACCAGTATCACAATGATGGACAATTTAGCGTAGAGAGACAAGACGGAACTTATACTTATAAACATCATCACCTTGGAACTCACACATACAGCAGTATAATCTCACACAATTTGGTTGCTAACAACCAGTATCACAATGATGGACAATTCAGCCTAGAGAGACAAGACGGAACTTATACTTATAAACATCATCACCTTGGAACTCACACATACATCAGTATAGTCTCACACAATTTGGTTGCTAACAACCAGTATCACAATGATGGACAATTTAGCGTAGAGAGACAAGACGGAACTTATACTTATAAACATCATCACCTTGGAACTCACTCATACAGCAGTATAATCTCACACAATTTGGTTGCTAACAACCAGTATCACAATGATGGACAATTTAGCGTAGAGAGACAAGACGGAACTTATACTTATAAACATCATCACCTTGGAACTCACACATACAGCAGTATAATCTCACACAATTTGGTTGCTAACAACCAGTATCACAATGATGGACAATTCAGCCTAGAGAGACAAGACGGAACTTATACTTATAAACATCATCACCTTGGAACTCACACATACATCAGTATAGTCTCACACAATTTGGTTGCTAACAACCAGTATCACAATGATGGACAATTTAGCGTAGAGAGACAAGACGGAACTTATACTTATAAACATCATCACCTTGGAACTCACTCATACAGCAGTATAATCTCACACAATTTGGTTGCTAACAACCAGTATCACAATGATGGACAATTTAGCGTAGAGAGACAAGACGGAACTTATACTTATAAACATCATCACCTTGGAACTCACACATACAGCAGTATAATCTCACACAATTTGGTTGCTAACAACCAGTATCACAATGATGGACAATTTAGCATAGAGAGACAAGATGGAACTTATACTTATAAACATCATCACCTTGGAACTCACTCATACAGCAGTATAATCTCACACAATTTGGTTGCTAACAACCAGTATCACAATGATGGACAATTTAGCCTAGAGAGACAACACGCAACTTATACTTATAAACATCATCACCTTGGAACTCACAGATACAGCAGTATAATCTCACACAATTTGGTTACTAACAAACAGTATCACAATGATGGACAATTTAGCCTAGAGAGACAAGACGGAGCTTATACTTGTAAACATCATCACCTTGGAACTCACAGATACAGCAGTATAATCTCACACAATTTGGTTGCTAACAAACAGTATCACAATGATGGACAATTTAGCCTAGAGAGACAAGACGGAGCTTATACTTGTAAACATCATCACCTTGGAACTCACAGATACAGCAGTATAATCTCACACAATTTGGTTGCTAACAAACAGTATCACAATGATGGACAATTTAGCTTAGAGAGACAAGACGGAGCGTATACTTGTAAACATCATCACCTTGGAACTCACACATACAGCAGTATAATCTCACACAATTTGGTTGCTAACAAACAGTATCACAATTATGGACAATTTAGCCTAGAGAGACAAGACGGAGCTTATACTTGTAAACATCATCACCTTGGAACTCACACATACAGCAGTATAATCTCACACAATTTGGTTGCTAACAACCAGTATCACAATGATGGACAATTTAGCTTAGAGAGACAAGACGGAGCTTATACTTGTAAACATCATCACCTTGGAACTCACACATACAGCAGTATAATCTCACACAATTTGGTTGCTAACAACCAGTATCACAATGATGGACAATTCAGCGTAGAGAGACAAGACGGAACTTATACTTATAAACATCATCACCTTGGAACTCACACATACAGCAGTATAATCTCACACAATTTGGTTGCTAACAACCAGTATCACAATGATGGACAATTTAGCCTAGAGAGACAAGACGGAGCTTATACTTATAAACATCATCACCTTGGAACTCACACATACAGCAGTATAATCTCACACAATTTGGTTGCTAACAACCAGTATCACAATGATGGACAATTTAGCGTAGAGAGACAAGACGGAACTTATACTTATAAACATCATCACCTTGGAACTCACACATACAGCAGTATAATCTCACACAATTTGGTTGCTAACAACCAGTATCACAATGATGGACAATTCAGCGTAGAGAGACAAGACGGAACTTATACTTATAAACATCATCACCTTGGAACTCACACATACAGCAGTATAATCTCACACAATTTGGTTGCTAACAACCAGTATCACAATGATGGACAATTTAGCCTAGAGAGACAAGACGGAGCTTATACTTATAAACATCATCACCTTGAAACTCACACATACAGCAGTATAATCTCACACAATTTGGTTGCTAACAACCAGTATCACAATGATGGACAATTTAGCGTAGAGAGACAAGACGGAACTTATACTTATAAACATCATCACCTTGGAACTCACACATACAGCAGTATAATCTCACACAATTTGGTTGCTAACAACCAGTATCACAATGATGGACAATTTAGCCTAGAGGGACAAGATGGAGCTTATAATTATGAACATCATCACCTTTTAACTCACTCATACAGCAGTATAATCTCACACAATTTGGTTGCTAACAACCAGTATCACAATGATGGACAATTTAGCGTAGAGAGACAAGACGGAACTTATACTTATAAACATCATCACCTTGGAACTCACTCATACAGCAGTATAATCTCACACAATTTGGTTGCTAACAACCAGTATCACAATGATGGACAATTTAGCGTAGAGAGACAAGACGGAACTTATACTTATAAACATCATCACCTTGGAACTCACTCATACAGCAGTATAATCTCACACAATTTGGTTGCTAACAACCAGTATCACAATGATGGACAATTTAGCGTAGGGAGACAAGACGGAACTTATACTTATAAACATCATCACCTTGGAACTCACACATACAGCAGTATAATCTCACACAATTTGGTTGCTAACAACCAGTATCACAATGATGGACAATTTAGCATAGAGAGACAAGATGGAACTTATACTTATAAACATCATCACCTTGGAACTCACTCATACAGCAGTATAATCTCACACAATTTGGTTGCTAACAACCAGTATCACAATGATGGACAATTCAGCGTAGAGAGACAAGACGGAACTTATACTTATAAACATCATCACCTTGGAACTCACACATACAGCAGTATAATCTCACACAATTTGGTTGCTAACAACCAGTATCACAATGATGGACAATTTAGCGTAGAGAGACAAGACGGAACTTATACTTATAAACATCATCACCTTGGAACTCACACATACAGCAGTATAATCTCACACAATTTGGTTGCTAACAACCAGTATCACAATGATGGACAATTTAGCCTAGAGAGACAAGACGCAACTTATACTTATAAACATCATCACCTTGGAATTCACACATACAGCAGTATAATCTCACACAATTTGGTTGCTAACAACCAGTATCACAATGATGGACAATTTAGCCTAGAGAGACAAGACGCAACTTATACTTATAAACATCATCACCTTGGAACTCACACATACAGCAGTATAATCTCACAAAATTTGGTTGCTAACAACCAGTATCACAATGATGGACAATTTAGCGTAGAGAGACAAGACGGAACTTATACTTATAAACATCATCACCTTGGAACTCACACATACAGCAGTATAATCTCACACAATTTGGTTGCTAACAACCAGTATCACAATGATGGACAATTTAGCCTAGAGAGACAAGATGGAACTTATACTTATAAACATCATCACCTTGGAACTCACTCATACAGCAGTATAATCTCACAAAATTTTTTTGCTAACAACCAGTATCACAATGATGGATAATTTAGCCTAGAGAGACAAGATGGAACTTATACTTATAAACATCATCACCTTGGAACTCACACATACAGCAGTATTTTCTCACAAAATTTGGTTGCTAACAACCAGTATCACAATGATGGACAATTTAGCCTAGAGAGACAAGATGGAACTTATACTTATAAACATCATCACCTTGGAACTCACACATACAGCAGTATAATCTCACAAAATTTGGTTGCTAACAACCAGTATCACAATGATGGACAATTTAGCCTAGAGAGACAAGATGGAACTTATACTTATAAACATCATCACCTTGGAACTCACACATACAGTAGTATAATCTCACACAATTTGGTTGCTAACAACCAGTATCACAATGATGGACAATTCAGCCTAGAGAGACAAGACGGAACTTATACTTATAAACATCATCACCTTGGAACTCACTCATGCAGCAGTATAATCTCACACAATTTGGTTGCTAACAACCAGTATCACAATGATGGACAATTCAGCCTAGAGAGACAAGACGGAACTTATACTTATAAACATCATCACCTTGGAACTCACTCATACAGCAGTATAATCTCACACAATTTGGTTGCTAACAACCAGTATCACAATGATGGACAATTTAGCCTAGAGAGACAAGATGGAACTTATACTTATAAACATCATCACCTTGGAACTCACTCATACAGCAGTATAATCTCACACAATTTGGTTGCTAACAACCAGTATCACAATGATGGACAATTCAGCCTAGAGAGACAAGATGGAACTTATACTTATAAACATCATCACCTTGGAACTCACTCATACAGCAGTATAATCTCACACAATTTGGTTGCTAACAACCAGTATCACAATGATGGACAATTTAGCCTAGAGAGACAAGATGCAACTTATACTTATAAACATCATCTCCTTGGAACTCACACATACAGCAGTATAATCTCACACAATTTGGTTGCTAACAACCAGTATCACAATGATGGACAATTTAGAATAGAGAGACAAGATGGAACTTGTACTTATATACATCATCACCTTGGAACTCACTCATACAGCTGTATAATCTCACACAATTTGGTTGCTAACAACCAGTATCACAATGATGGATAATTTAGCTTAGAGAGACAAGACGGAACTTATACTTATAAACATCATCACCTTGGAACTCACACATACAGTAGTATAATCTCACACAATTTGGTTGCTAACAACCAGTATCACAATGATGGACAATTTAGCCTAGAGAGATAAGATGGAACTTATACTTATAAACATCATCACCTTGGAACTCACTCATACAGCAGTATAATCTCACACAATTTGGTTGCTAACAACCAGTATCACAATGATGGACAATTCAGCCTAGAGAGACAAGATGGAACTTATACTTATAAACATCATCACCTTGGAACTCACACATACAGCAGTATAATCTCACACAATTTGGTTGCTAACAACCAGTATCACAATGATGGACAATTTAGCCTAGAGGGACAAGATGGAACTTATACTTATAAACATCATCACCTAGGAACTCACTCATACAGCAGTATAATCTCACACAATTTGGTTGCTAACAACCAGTATCACAATGATGGACAATTTAGCCTAGAGAGACAAGATGGAACTTATACTTATAAACATCATCACCTTGGAACTCACACATACAGCAGTATAATCTCACACAATGTGTTTGCTAACAACCAGTATCACAATGATGGACAATTTAGCCTAGAGAGACAAGATGCAACCTATACTTATAAACATCATCACCTTGGAACTCACTCATACAGCAGTATAATCTCACACAATTTGGTTGCTAACAACCAGTATCACAATGATGGACAATTTAGCCTAGAGAGACAAGACGGAGCTTATACTTATAAACATCATCACCTTGGAACTCACACCTACAGCAGTATAATCTCACACAATGTGGTTGCTAACAACCAGTATCACAATGATGGACAATTTAGCCTAGAGAGACAAGATGCAACTTATACTTATAAACATCATCACCTTGGAACTCACTCATACAGCAGTATAATCTCACACAATTTGGTTGCTAACAACCAGTATCACAATGATGGACAATTTAGCCTAGAGAGACAAGATGGAACTTATACTTATTAACATCATCACCTTGGAACTCACACATACAGCAGTATAATCTCACACAATGTGGTTGCTAACAACCAGTATCACAATGATGGACAATTTAGCCTAGAGAGACAAGACGGAACTTATACTTATAAACATCATCACCTTGGAACTCACACATACAGTAGTATAATCTCACACAATTTGGTTGCTAACAACCAGTATCACAATGATGGACAATTCAGCCTAGAGAGACAAGATGGAACTTATACTTATAAACATCATCACCTTGGAACTCACTCATACAGCAGTATAATCTCACACAATTTGGTTGCTAACAACCAGTATCACAATGATGGACAATTCAGCCTAGAGAGACAAGATGCAACTTATACTTATAAACATCATCACCTTGGAACTCACTCATAAAGCAGTATAATCTCACACAATTTGGTTGCTAACAACCAGTATCACAATGATGGACAATTTAGCCTAGAGAGACAAGACGCAACTTATACTTATAAACATCATCACCTTGGAACTCACACATACAGCAGTATAATCTCACACAATTTGGTTGCTAACAAACAGTATCACAATGATGGACAATTTAGCCTAGAGAGACAAGACGGAGCTTATACTTGTAAACATCATCACCTTTGAACTCACACATACAGCAGTATAATCTCACACAATTTGGTTGCTAACAACCAGTATCACAATGATGGACAATTTAGCCTAGAGAGACAAGACGCAACTTATACTTATAAACATCATCACCTTGGAACTCACAGATACAGCAGTATAATCTCACACAATTTGGTTACTAACAAACAGTATCACAATGATGGACAATTTAGCCTAGAGAGACAAGACGGAGCTTATACTTGTAAACATCATCACCTTGGAACTCACAGATACAGCAGTATAATCTCACACAATTTGGTTGCTAACAAACAGTATCACAATGATGGACAATTTAGCCTAGAGAGACAAGACGGAGCTTATACTTGTAAACATCATCACCTTGGAACTCACAGATACAGCAGTATAATCTCACACAATTTGGTTGCTAACAAACAGTATCACAATGATGGACAATTTAGCTTAGAGAGACAAGACGGAGCGTATACTTGTAAACATCATCACCTTGGAACTCACACATACAGCAGTATAATCTCACACAATTTGGTTGCTAACAAACAGTATCACAATTATGGACAATTTAGCCTAGAGAGACAAGACGGAGCTTATACTTGTAAACATCATCACCTTGGAACTCACACATACAGCAGTATAATCTCACACAATTTGGTTGCTAACAACCAGTATCACAATGATGGACAATTTAGCTTAGAGAGACAAGACGGAGCTTATACTTGTAAACATCATCACCTTGGAACTCACACATACAGCAGTATAATCTCACACAATTTGGTTGCTAACAACCAGTATCACAATGATGGACAATTTAGCTTAGAGAGACAAGACGGAGCTTATACTTGTAAACATCATCACCTTGGAACTCACACATACAGCAGTATAATCTCACACAATTTGGTTGCTAACAACCAGTATCACTATCATTGACAATTTAGCCTAGAGAGACAAGACGGAACTTATACTTATAAACATCATCACCTTGGAACTCACACATACAGCAGTATAATCTCACACAATTTGGTTGCTAACAACCAGTATCACAATGATGGACAATTTAGCTTAGAGAGACAAGACGGAGCTTATACTTGTAAACATCATCACCTTGGAACTCACACATACAGCAGTATAATCTCACACAATTTGGTTGCTAACAACCAGTATCACAATGATGGACAATTTAGCCTAGAGAGACAAGACGGAGCTAATACGTATAAACATCATCACCTTGGAACTCACACATACAGCAGTATAATCTCACACAATTTGGTTGCTAACAACCAGTATCACAATGATGGACAATTTAGCTTAGAGAGACAAGACGGAGCTTATACTTGTAAACATCATCACCTTGGAACTCACACATACAGCAGTATAATCTCACACAATTTGGTTGCTAACAACCAGTATCACAATGATGGACAATTTAGCCTAGAGAGACAAGATGGAACTTATACTTATAAACATCATCACCTTGGAACTCACACATACAGCAGTATAATCTCACACAATTTGGTTGCTAACAACCAGTATCACAATGATGGACAATTTAGCCTAGAGAGACAAGACGGAGCTTATACTTATAAACATCATCACCTTGGATCTCTCACATACAGCAGTATAATCTCACACAATTTGGTTGCTAACAAGCAGTATCACAATGATGGACAATTTCGCTTAGAGAGACAAGACGGAGCTTATACTTGTAAACATCATCACCTTGGAACTCACACATACAGCAGTATAATCTCACACAATTTGGTTGCTAGCAACCAGTATCACAATGATGGACAATTTAGCCTAGAGAGACAAGATGGAACTTATACTTATAAACATCATCACCTTGGATCTCTCACATACAGCAGTATAATCTCACACAATTTGGTTGCTAACAAGCAGTATCACAATGATGGACAATTTAGCCTAGAGAGACAAGACGGAGCTTATACTTGTAAACATCATCACCTTGGAACTCACACATACAGCAGTATAATCTCACACAATTTGGTTGCTAACAAGCAGTATCACAATGATGGACAATTTCGCTTAGAGAGACAAGACGGAACTTATACTTATAAACATCATCACCTTGGATCTCTCACATACAGCAGTATAATCTCACACAATTTGGTTGCTAACAACCAGTATCACAATGATGGACAATTTAGCCTAGAGAGACAAGACGGAGCTTATACTTATAAACATCATCACCTTGGATCTCTCACATACAGCAGTATAATCTCACACAATTTGGTTGCTAACAACCAGTATCACAATGATGGACAATTTAGCCTAGAGAGACAAGACGGAGCTTATACTTATAAACATCATCACCTTGGATCTCTCACATACAGCAGTATAATCTCACACAATTTGGTTGCTAACAAGCAGTATCACAATGATGGACAATTTAGCCTAGAGAGACAAGACGGAGCTTATACTTATAAACATCATCACCTTGGATCTCTCACATACAGCAGTATAATCTCACACAATTTGGTTGCTAACAAGCAGTATCACAATGATGGACAATTTAGCCTAGAGAGACAAGACGGAGCTTATACTTATAAACATCATCACCTTGGAACTCACACATACAGCAGTATAATCTCACACAATTTGGTTGCTAACAACCAGTATCACAATGATGGACAATTTAGCCTAGAGAGACAAGACGGAGCTTATACTTATAAACATCATCACCTTGGATCTCTCACATACAGCAGTATAATCTCACACAATTTGGTTGCTAACAAGCAGTATCACAATGATGGACAATTTCGCTTAGAGAGACAAGACGGAGCTTATACTTGTAAACATCATCACCTTGGAACTCACACATACAGCAGTATAATCTCACACAATTTCGTTGCTAACAACCAGTATCACAATGATGGACAATTTAGCCTAGAGAGACAAGATGGAACTTATACTTATAAACATCATCACCTTGGAACTCACACATACAGCAGTATAATCTCACACAATTTGGTTGCTAACAACCAGTATCACAATGATGGACAATTTAGCCTAGAGAGACAAGATGGAACTTATACTTATAAACATCATCACCTTGGAACTCACACATACAGCAGTATAATCTCACACAATTTGGTTGCTAACAACCAGTATCACAATGATGGACAATTTAGCCTAGAGAGACAAGACGGAGCTTATACTTATAAACATCATCACCTTGGATCTCTCACATACAGCAGTATAATCTCACACAATTTGGTTGCTAACAACCAGTATCACAATGATGGACAATTTAGCCTAGAGGGACAAGATGGAGCTTATAATTATGAACATCATCACCTTTTAACTCACTCATACAGCAGTATAATCTCACACAATTTGGTTGCTAACAACCAGTATCACAATGATGGACAATTTAGCGTAGAGAGACAAGACGGAACTTATACTTATAAACATCATCACCTTGGAACTCACTCATACAGCAGTATAATCTCACACAATTTGGTTGCTAACAACCAGTATCACAATGATGGACAATTTAGCGTAGAGAGACAAGACGGAACTTATACTTATAAACATCATCACCTTGGAACTCACTCATACAGCAGTATAATCTCACACAATTTGGTTGCTAACAACCAGTATCACAATGATGGACAATTTAGCGTAGGGAGACAAGACGGAACTTATACTTATAAACATCATCACCTTGGAACTCACACATACAGCAGTATAATCTCACACAATTTGGTTGCTAACAACCAGTATCACAATGATGGACAATTTAGCATAGAGAGACAAGATGGAACTTATACTTATAAACATCATCACCTTGGAACTCACTCATACAGCAGTATAATCTCACACAATTTGGTTGCTAACAACCAGTATCACAATGATGGACAATTCAGCGTAGAGAGACAAGACGGAACTTATACTTATAAACATCATCACCTTGGAACTCACACATACAGCAGTATAATCTCACACAATTTGGTTGCTAACAACCAGTATCACAATGATGGACAATTTAGCGTAGAGAGACAAGACGGAACTTATACTTATAAACATCATCACCTTGGAACTCACACATACAGCAGTATAATCTCACACAATTTGGTTGCTAACAACCAGTATCACAATGATGGACAATTTAGCCTAGAGAGACAAGACGCAACTTATACTTATAAACATCATCACCTTGGAATTCACACATACAGCAGTATAATCTCACACAATTTGGTTGCTAACAACCAGTATCACAATGATGGACAATTTAGCCTAGAGAGACAAGACGCAACTTATACTTATAAACATCATCACCTTGGAACTCACACATACAGCAGTATAATCTCACAAAATTTGGTTGCTAACAACCAGTATCACAATGATGGACAATTTAGCGTAGAGAGACAAGACGGAACTTATACTTATAAACATCATCACCTTGGAACTCACACATACAGCAGTATAATCTCACACAATTTGGTTGCTAACAACCAGTATCACAATGATGGACAATTTAGCCTAGAGAGACAAGATGGAACTTATACTTATAAACATCATCACCTTGGAACTCACTCATACAGCAGTATAATCTCACAAAATTTGGTTGCTAACAACCAGTATCACAATGATGGATAATTTAGCCTAGAGAGACAAGATGGAACTTATACTTATAAACATCATCACCTTGGAACTCACACATACAGCAGTATTTTCTCACAAAATTTGGTTGCTAACAACCAGTATCACAATGATGGACAATTTAGCGTAGAGAGACAAGATGGAACTTATACTTATAAACATCATCACCTTGGAACTCACACATACAGCAGTATAATCTCACAAAATTTGGTTGCTAACAACCAGTATCACAATGATGGACAATTTAGCCTAGAGAGACAAGATGGAACTTATACTTATAAACATCATCACCTTGGAACTCACACATACAGTAGTATAATCTCACACAATTTGGTTGCTAACAACCAGTATCACAATGATGGACAATTCAGCCTAGAGAGACAAGACGGAACTTATACTTATAAACATCATCACCTTGGAACTCACTCATGCAGCAGTATAATCTCACACAATTTGGTTGCTAACAACCAGTATCACAATGATGGACAATTCAGCCTAGAGAGACAAGACGGAACTTATACTTATAAACATCATCACCTTGGAACTCACTCATACAGCAGTATAATCTCACACAATTTGGTTGCTAACAACCAGTATCACAATGATGGACAATTTAGCCTAGAGAGACAAGATGGAACTTATACTTATAAACATCATCACCTTGGAACTCACTCATACAGCAGTATAATCTCACACAATTTGGTTGCTAACAACCAGTATCACAATGATGGACAATTCAGCCTAGAGAGACAAGATGGAACTTATACTTATAAACATCATCACCTTGGAACTCACTCATACAGCAGTATAATCTCACACAATTTGGTTGCTAACAACCAGTATCACAATGATGGACAATTTAGCCTAGAGAGACAAGATGCAACTTATACTTATAAACATCATCTCCTTGGAACTCACACATACAGCAGTATAATCTCACACAATTTGGTTGCTAACAACCAGTATCACAATGATGGACAATTTAGAATAGAGAGACAAGATGGAACTTGTACTTATAAACATCATCACCTTGGAACTCACTCATACAGCTGTATAATCTCACACAATTTGGTTGCTAACAACCAGTATCACAATGATGGATAATTTAGCTTAGAGAGACAAGACGGAACTTATACTTATAAACATCATCACCTTGGAACTCACACATACAGTAGTATAATCTCACACAATTTGGTTGCTAACAACCAGTATCACAATGATGGACAATTTAGCCTAGAGAGATAAGATGGAACTTATACTTATAAACATCATCACCTTGGAACTCACTCATACAGCAGTATAATCTCACACAATTTGGTTGCTAACAACCAGTATCACAATGATGGACAATTCAGCCTAGAGAGACAAGATGGAACTTATACTTATAAACATCATCACCTTGGAACTCACACATACAGCAGTATAATCTCACACAATTTGGTTGCTAACAACCAGTATCACAATGATGGACAATTTAGCCTAGAGGGACAAGATGGAACTTATACTTATAAACATCATCACCTAGGAACTCACTCATACAGCAGTATAATCTCACACAATTTGGTTGCTAACAACCAGTATCACAATGATGGACAATTTAGCCTAGAGAGACAAGATGGAACTTATACTTATAAACATCATCACCTTGGAACTCACACATACAGCAGTATAATCTCACACAATGTGGTTGCTAACAACCAGTATCACAATGATGGACAATTTAGCCTAGAGAGACAAGATGCAACCTATACTTATAAACATCATCACCTTGGAACTCACTCATACAGCAGTATAATCTCACACAATTTGGTTGCTAACAACCAGTATCACAATGATGGACAATTTAGCCTAGAGAGACAAGACGGAGCTTATACTTATAAACATCATCACCTTGGAACTCACACCTACAGCAGTATAATCTCACACAATGTGGTTGCTAACAACCAGTATCACAATGATGGACAATTTAGCCTAGAGAGACAAGATGCAACTTATACTTATAAACATCATCACCTTGGAACTCACTCATACAGCAGTATAATCTCACACAATTTGGTTGCTAACAACCAGTATCACAATGATGGACAATTTAGCCTAGAGAGACAAGATGGAACTTATACTTATTAACATCATCACCTTGGAACTCACACATACAGCAGTATAATCTCACACAATGTGGTTGCTAACAACCAGTATCACAATGATGGACAATTTAGCCTAGAGAGACAAGACGGAACTTATACTTATAAACATCATCACCTTGGAACTCACACATACAGTAGTATAATCTCACACAATTTGGTTGCTAACAACCAGTATCACAATGATGGACAATTCAGCCTAGAGAGACAAGATGGAACTTATACTTATAAACATCATCACCTTGGAACTCACTCATACAGCAGTATAATCTCACACAATTTGGTTGCTAACAACCAGTATCACAATGATGGACAATTCAGCCTAGAGAGACAAGATGCAACTTATACTTATAAACATCATCACCTTGGAACTCACTCATAAAGCAGTATAATCTCACACAATTTGGTTGCTAACAACCAGTATCACAATGATGGACAATTTAGCCTAGAGAGACAAGACGCAACTTATACTTATAAACATCATCACCTTGGAACTCACACATACAGCAGTATAATCTCACACAATTTGGTTGCTAACAAACAGTATCACAATGATGGACAATTTAGCCTAGAGAGACAAGACGGAGCTTATACTTGTAAACATCATCACCTTTGAACTCACACATACAGCAGTATAATCTCACACAATTTGGTTGCTAACAACCAGTATCACAATGATGGACAATTTAGCCTAGAGAGACAAGACGCAACTTATACTTATAAACATCATCACCTTGGAACTCACAGATACAGCAGTATAATCTCACACAATTTGGTTACTAACAAACAGTATCACAATGATGGACAATTTAGCCTAGAGAGACAAGACGGAGCTTATACTTGTAAACATCATCACCTTGGAACTCACAGATACAGCAGTATAATCTCACACAATTTGGTTGCTAACAAACAGTATCACAATGATGGACAATTTAGCCTAGAGAGACAAGACGGAGCTTATACTTGTAAACATCATCACCTTGGAACTCACAGATACAGCAGTATAATCTCACACAATTTGGTTGCTAACAAACAGTATCACAATGATGGACAATTTAGCTTAGAGAGACAAGACGGAGCGTATACTTGTAAACATCATCACCTTGGAACTCACACATACAGCAGTATAATCTCACACAATTTGGTTGCTAACAAACAGTATCACAATTATGGACAATTTAGCCTAGAGAGACAAGACGGAGCTTATACTTGTAAACATCATCACCTTGGAACTCACACATACAGCAGTATAATCTCACACAATTTGGTTGCTAACAACCAGTATCACAATGATGGACAATTTAGCTTAGAGAGACAAGACGGAGCTTATACTTGTAAACATCATCACCTTGGAACTCACACATACAGCAGTATAATCTCACACAATTTGGTTGCTAACAACCAGTATCACAATGATGGACAATTTAGCTTAGAGAGACAAGACGGAGCTTATACTTGTAAACATCATCACCTTGGAACTCACACATACAGCAGTATAATCTCACACAATTTGGTTGCTAACAACCAGTATCACTATCATTGACAATTTAGCCTAGAGAGACAAGACGGAACTTATACTTATAAACATCATCACCTTGGAACTCACACATACAGCAGTATAATCTCACACAATTTAGTTGCTAACAACCAGTATCACAATGATGGACAATTTAGCTTAGAGAGACAAGACGGAGCTTATACTTGTAAACATCATCACCTTGGAACTCACACATACAGCAGTATAATCTCACACAATTTGGTTGCTAACAACCAGTATCACAATGATGGACAATTTAGCCTAGAGAGACAAGACGGAGCTAATACGTATAAACATCATCACCTTGGAACTCACACATACAGCAGTATAATCTCACACAATTTGGTTGCTAACAACCAGTATCACAATGATGGACAATTTAGCTTAGAGAGACAAGACGGAGCTTATACTTGTAAACATCATCACCTTGGAACTCACACATACAGCAGTATAATCTCACACAATTTGGTTGCTAACAACCAGTATCACAATGATGGACAATTTAGCCTAGAGAGACAAGATGGAACTTATACTTATAAACATCATCACCTTGGAACTCACACATACAGCAGTATAATCTCACACAATTTGGTTGCTAACAACCAGTATCACAATGATGGACAATTTAGCCTAGAGAGACAAGACGGAGCTTATACTTATAAACATCATCACCTTGGATCTCTCACATACAGCAGTATAATCTCACACAATTTGGTTGCTAACAAGCAGTATCACAATGATGGACAATTTCGCTTAGAGAGACAAGACGGAGCTTATACTTGTAAACATCATCACCTTGGAACTCACACATACAGCAGTATAATCTCACACAATTTGGTTGCTAACAACCAGTATCACAATGATGGACAATTTAGCCTAGAGAGACAAGATGGAACTTATACTTATAAACATCATCACCTTGGATCTCTCACATACAGCAGTATAATCTCACACAATTTGGTTGCTAACAAGCAGTATCACAATGATGGACAATTTAGCCTAGAGAGACAAGACGGAGCTTATACTTATAAACATCATCACCTTGGAACTCACTCATACAGCAGTATAATCTCACACAATTTGGTTGCTAACAACCAGTATCACAATGATGGACAATTCAGCCTAGAGAGACAAGATGGAACTTATACTTATAAACATCATCACCTTGGAACTCACTCATACAGCAGTATAATCTCACACAATTTGGTTGCTAACAACCAGTATCACAATGATGGACAATTTAGCCTAGAGAGACAAGATGCAACTTATACTTATAAACATCATCTCCTTGGAACTCACACATACAGCAGTATAATCTCACACAATTTGGTTGCTAACAACCAGTATCACAATGATGGACAATTTAGAATAGAGAGACAAGATGGAACTTGTACTTATAAACATCATCACCTTGGAACTCACTCATACAGCTGTATAATCTCACACAATTTGGTTGCTAACAACCAGTATCACAATGATGGATAATTTAGCTTAGAGAGACAAGACGGAACTTATACTTATAAACATCATCACCTTGGAACTCACACATACAGTAGTATAATCTCACACAATTTGGTTGCTAACAACCAGTATCACAATGATGGACAATTTAGCCTAGAGAGATAAGATGGAACTTATACTTATAAACATCATCACCTTGGAACTCACTCATACAGCAGTATAATCTCACACAATTTGGTTGCTAACAACCAGTATCACAATGATGGACAATTCAGCCTAGAGAGACAAGATGGAACTTATACTTATAAACATCATCACCTTGGAACTCACACATACAGCAGTATAATCTCACACAATTTGGTTGCTAACAACCAGTATCACAATGATGGACAATTTAGCCTAGAGGGACAAGATGGAACTTATACTTATAAACATCATCACCTAGGAACTCACTCATACAGCAGTATAATCTCACACAATTTGGTTGCTAACAACCAGTATCACAATGATGGACAATTTAGCCTAGAGAGACAAGATGGAACTTATACTTATAAACATCATCACCTTGGAACTCACACATACAGCAGTATAATCTCACACAATGTGGTTGCTAACAACCAGTATCACAATGATGGACAATTTAGCCTAGAGAGACAAGATGCAACCTATACTTATAAACATCATCACCTTGGAACTCACTCATACAGCAGTATAATCTCACACAATTTGGTTGCTAACAACCAGTATCACAATGATGGACAATTTAGCCTAGAGAGACAAGACGGAGCTTATACTTATAAACATCATCACCTTGGAACTCACACCTACAGCAGTATAATCTCACACAATGTGGTTGCTAACAACCAGTATCACAATGATGGACAATTTAGCCTAGAGAGACAAGATGCAACTTATACTTATAAACATCATCACCTTGGAACTCACTCATACAGCAGTATAATCTCACACAATTTGGTTGCTAACAACCAGTATCACAATGATGGACAATTTAGCCTAGAGAGACAAGATGGAACTTATACTTATTAACATCATCACCTTGGAACTCACACATACAGCAGTATAATCTCACACAATGTGGTTGCTAACAACCAGTATCACAATGATGGACAATTTAGCCTAGAGAGACAAGACGGAACTTATACTTATAAACATCATCACCTTGGAACTCACACATACAGTAGTATAATCTCACACAATTTGGTTGCTAACAACCAGTATCACAATGATGGACAATTCAGCCTAGAGAGACAAGATGGAACTTATACTTATAAACATCATCACCTTGGAACTCACTCATACAGCAGTATAATCTCACACAATTTGGTTGCTAACAACCAGTATCACAATGATGGACAATTCAGCCTAGAGAGACAAGATGCAACTTATACTTATAAACATCATCACCTTGGAACTCACTCATAAAGCAGTATAATCTCACACAATTTGGTTGCTAACAACCAGTATCACAATGATGGACAATTTAGCCTAGAGAGACAAGACGCAACTTATACTTATAAACATCATCACCTTGGAACTCACACATACAGCAGTATAATCTCACACAATTTGGTTGCTAACAAACAGTATCACAATGATGGACAATTTAGCCTAGAGAGACAAGACGGAGCTTATACTTGTAAACATCATCACCTTTGAACTCTCACATACAGCAGTATAATCTCACACAATTTGGTTGCTAACAACCAGTATCACAATGATGGACAATTTAGCCTAGAGAGACAAGACGCAACTTATACTTATAAACATCATCACCTTGGAACTCACAGATACAGCAGTATAATCTCACACAATTTGGTTACTAACAAACAGTATCACAATGATGGACAATTTAGCCTAGAGAGACAAGACGGAGCTTATACTTGTAAACATCATCACCTTGGAACTCACAGATACAGCAGTATAATCTCACACAATTTGGTTGCTAACAAACAGTATCACAATGATGGACAATTTAGCCTAGAGAGACAAGACGGAGCTTATACTTGTAAACATCATCACCTTGGAACTCACAGATACAGCAGTATAATCTCACACAATTTGGTTGCTAACAAACAGTATCACAATGATGGACAATTTAGCTTAGAGAGACAAGACGGAGCGTATACTTGTAAACATCATCACCTTGGAACTCACACATACAGCAGTATAATCTCACACAATTTGGTTGCTAACAAACAGTATCACAATTATGGACAATTTAGCCTAGAGAGACAAGACGGAGCTTATACTTGTAAACATCATCACCTTGGAACTCACACATACAGCAGTATAATCTCACACAATTTGGTTGCTAACAACCAGTATCACAATGATGGACAATTTAGCTTAGAGAGACAAGACGGAGCTTATACTTGTAAACATCATCACCTTGGAACTCACACATACAGCAGTATAATCTCACACAATTTGGTTGCTAACAACCAGTATCACAATGATGGACAATTTAGCTTAGAGAGACAAGACGGAGCTTATACTTGTAAACATCATCACCTTGGAACTCACACATACAGCAGTATAATCTCACACAATTTGGTTGCTAACAACCAGTATCACTATCATTGACAATTTAGCCTAGAGAGACAAGACGGAACTTATACTTATAAACATCATCACCTTGGAACTCACACATACAGCAGTATAATCTCACACAATTTGGTTGCTAACAACCAGTATCACAATGATGGACAATTTAGCTTAGAGAGACAAGACGGAGCTTATACTTGTAAACATCATCACCTTGGAACTCACACATACAGCAGTATAATCTCACACAATTTGGTTGCTAACAACCAGTATCACAATGATGGACAATTTAGCCTAGAGAGACAAGACGGAGCTAATACGTATAAACATCATCACCTTGGAACTCACACATACAGCAGTATAATCTCACACAATTTGGTTGCTAACAACCAGTATCACAATGATGGACAATTTAGCTTAGAGAGAAAAGACGGAGCTTATACTTGTAAACATCATCACCTTGGAACTCACACATACAGCAGTATAATCTCACACAATTTGGTTGCTAACAACCAGTATCACAATGATGGACAATTTAGCCTAGAGAGACAAGACGGAGCTTATACTTGTAAACATCATCACCTTGGAACTCACACATACAGCAGTATAATCTCACACAATTTGGTTGCTAACAAGCAGTATCACAATGATGGACAATTTCGCTTAGAGAGACAAGACGGAACTTATACTTATAAACATCATCACCTTGGATCTCTCACATACAGCAGTATAATCTCACACAAT
This sequence comes from Prosapia bicincta, assembly GCA_036971475.1. Classification (NCBI taxonomy): domain Eukaryota; kingdom Metazoa; phylum Arthropoda; class Insecta; order Hemiptera; family Cercopidae; genus Prosapia; species Prosapia bicincta. The sequence goes on along the minus strand of JBAIZL010000002.1, from coordinate 85,398,998 downwards.
TTGGTTGCTAACAACCAGTATCACAATGATGGACAATTTAGCCTAGAGAGACAAGACGGAGCTTATACTTATAAACATCATCACCTTGGATCTCTCACATACAGCAGTATAATCTCACACAATTTGGTTGCTAACAAGCAGTATCACAATGATGGACAATTTAGCCTAGAGAGACAAGACGGAGCTTATACTTATAAACATCATCACCTTGGAACTCACACATACAGCAGTATAATCTCACACAATTTGGTTGCTAACAACCAGTATCACAATGATGGACAATTTAGCCTAGAGAGACAAGACGGAGCTTATACTTATAAACATCATCACCTTGGATCTCTCACATACAGCAGTATAATCTCACACAATTTGGTTGCTAACAAGCAGTATCACAATGATGGACAATTTCGCTTAGAGAGACAAGACGGAGCTTATACTTGTAAACATCATCACCTTGGAACTCACACATACAGCAGTATAATCTCACACAATTTGGTTGCTAACAACCAGTATCACAATGATGGACAATTTAGCCTAGAGAGACAAGATGGAACTTATACTTATAAACATCATCACCTTGGATCTCTCACATACAGCAGTATAATCTCACACAATTTGGTTGCTAACAAGCAGTATCACAATGATGGACAATTTAGCCTAGAGAGACAAGACGGAGCTTATACTTGTAAACATCATCACCTTGGAACTCACACATACAGCAGTATAATCTCACACAATTTGGTTGCTAACAAGCAGTATCACAATGATGGACAATTTCGCTTAGAGAGACAAGACGGAACTTATACTTATAAACATCATCACCTTGGATCTCTCACATACAGCAGTATAATCTCACACAATTTGGTTGCTAACAACCAGTATCACAATGATGGACAATTTAGCCTAGAGAGACAAGACGGAGCTTATACTTATAAACATCATCACCTTGGATCTCTCACATACAGCAGTATAATCTCACACAATTTGGTTGCTAACAACCAGTATCACAATGATGGACAATTTAGCCTAGAGAGACAAGACGGAGCTTATACTTATAAACATCATCACCTTGGATCTCTCACATACAGCAGTATAATCTCACACAATTTGGTTGCTAACAAGCAGTATCACAATGATGGACAATTTAGCCTAGAGAGACAAGACGGAGCTTATACTTATAAACATCATCACCTTGGAACTCACACATACAGCAGTATAATCTCACACAATTTGGTTGCTAACAACCAGTATCACAATGATGGACAATTTAGCCTAGAGAGACAAGACGGAGCTTATACTTATAAACATCATCACCTTGGATCTCTCACATACAGCAGTATAATCTCACACAATTTGGTTGCTAACAAGCAGTATCACAATGATGGACAATTTCGCTTAGAGAGACAAGACGGAGCTTATACTTGTAAACATCATCACCTTGGAACTCACACATACAGCAGTATAATCTCACACAATTTCGTTGCTAACAACCAGTATCACAATGATGGACAATTTAGCCTAGAGAGACAAGATGGAACTTATACTTATAAACATCATCACCTTGGAACTCACACATACAGCAGTATAATCTCACACAATTTGGTTGCTAACAACCAGTATCACAATGATGGACAATTTAGCCTAGAGAGACAAGATGGAACTTATACTTATAAACATCATCACCTTGGAACTCACACATACAGCAGTATAATCTCACACAATTTGGTTGCTAACAACCAGTATCACAATGATGGACAATTTAGCCTAGAGAGACAAGACGGAGCTTATACTTATAAACATCATCACCTTGGATCTCTCACATACAGCAGTATAATCTCACACAATTTGGTTGCTAACAAGCAGTATCACAATGATGGACAATTTAGCCTAGAGAGACAAGACGGAGCTTATACTTGTAAACATCATCACCTTGGAACTCACACATACAGCAGTATAATCTCACACAATTTGGTTGCTAACAAGCAGTATCACAATGATGGACAATTTCGCTTAGAGAGACAAGACGGAACTTATACTTATAAACATCATCACCTTGGAACTCACACATACAGCAGTATAATCTCACAAAATTTGGTTGCTAACAACCAGTATCACAATGATGGACAATTCAGCCTAGAGAGACAAGATGGAACTTATACTTATAAACATCATCACCTTGGAACTCACACATACAGCAGTATAATCTCACACAATTTGGTTGCTAACAACCAGTATCACAATGATGGACAATTTAGCCTAGAGGGACAAGACGGAGCTTATACTTGTAAACATCATCACCTTGGAACTCACAGATACAGCAGTATAATCTCACACAATTTGGTTGCTAACAAACAGTATCACAATGATGGACAATTTAGCCTAGAGAGACAAGACGGAGCTTATACTTGTAAACATCATCACCTTGGAACTCACAGATACAGCAGTATAATCTCACACAAGTTGGTTGCTAACAAACAGTATCACAATGATGGACAATTTAGCTTAGAGAGACAAGACGGAGCGTATACTTGTAAACATCATCACCTTGGAACTCACACATACAGCAGTATAATCTCACACAATTTGGTTGCTAACAAACAGTATCACAATTATGGACAATTTAGCCTAGAGAGACAAGACGGAGCTTATACTTGTAAACATCATCACCTTGGAACTCACACATACAGCAGTATAATCTCACACAATTTGGTTGCTAACAACCAGTATCACAATGATGGACAATTTAGCTTAGAGAGACAAGACGGAGCTTATACTTGTAAACATCATCACCTTGGAACTCACACATACAGCAGTATAATCTCACACAATTTGGTTGCTAACAACCAGTATCACAATGATGGACAATTTAGCTTAGAGAGACAAGACGGAGCTTATACTTGTAAACATCATCACCTTGGAACTCACACATACAGCAGTATAATCTCACACAATTTGGTTGCTAACAACCAGTATCACTATCATTGACAATTTAGCCTAGAGAGACAAGACGGAACTTATACTTATAAACATCATCACCTTGGAACTCACACATACAGCAGTATAATCTCACACAATTTGGTTGCTAACAACCAGTATCACAATGATGGACAATTTAGCTTAGAGAGACAAGACGGAGCTTATACTTGTAAACATCATCACCTTGGAACTCACACATACAGCAGTATAATCTCACACAATTTGGTTGCTAACAACCAGTATCACAATGATGGACAATTTAGCCTAGAGAGACAAGACGGAGCTAATACGTATAAACATCATCACCTTGGAACTCACACATACAGCAGTATAATCTCACACAATTTGGTTGCTAACAACCAGTATCACAATGATGGACAATTTAGCTTAGAGAGACAAGACGGAGCTTATACTTGTAAACATCATCACCTTGGAACTCACACATACAGCAGTATAATCTCACACAATTTGGTTGCTAACAACCAGTATCACAATGATGGACAATTTAGCCTAGAGAGACAAGATGGAACTTATACTTATAAACATCATCACCTTGGAACTCACACATACAGCAGTATAATCTCACACAATTTGGTTGCTAACAACCAGTATCACAATGATGGACAATTTAGCCTAGAGAGACAAGACGGAGCTTATACTTATAAACATCATCACCTTGGATCTCTCACATACAGCAGTATAATCTCACACAATTTGGTTGCTAACAAGCAGTATCACAATGATGGACAATTTCGCTTAGAGAGACAAGACGGAGCTTATACTTGTAAACATCATCACCTTGGAACTCACACATACAGCAGTATAATCTCACACAATTTGGTTGCTAACAACCAGTATCACAATGATGGACAATTTAGCCTAGAGAGACAAGATGGAACTTATACTTATAAACATCATCACCTTGGATCTCTCACATACAGCAGTATAATCTCACACAATTTGGTTGCTAACAAGCAGTATCACAATGATGGACAATTTAGCCTAGAGAGACAAGACGGAGCTTATACTTGTAAACATCATCACCTTGGAACTCACACATACAGCAGTATAATCTCACACAATTTGGTTGCTAACAAGCAGTATCACAATGATGGACAATTTCGCTTAGAGAGACAAGACGGAACTTATACTTATAAACATCATCACCTTGGATCTCTCACATACAGCAGTATAATCTCACACAATTTGGTTGCTAACAACCAGTATCACAATGATGGACAATTTAGCCTAGAGAGACAAGACGGAGCTTATACTTATAAACATCATCACCTTGGATCTCTCACATACAGCAGTATAATCTCACACAATTTGGTTGCTAACAACCAGTATCACAATGATGGACAATTTAGCCTAGAGAGACAAGACGGAGCTTATACTTATAAACATCATCACCTTGGATCTCTCACATACAGCAGTATAATCTCACACAATTTGGTTGCTAACAAGCAGTATCACAATGATGGACAATTTAGCCTAGAGAGACAAGACGGAGCTTATACTTATAAACATCATCACCTTGGATCTCTCACATACAGCAGTATAATCTCACACAATTTGGTTGCTAACAAGCAGTATCACAATGATGGACAATTTAGCCTAGAGAGACAAGACGGAGCTTATACTTATAAACATCATCACCTTGGAACTCACACATACAGCAGTATAATCTCACACAATTTGGTTGCTAACAACCAGTATCACAATGATGGACAATTTAGCCTAGAGAGACAAGACGGAGCTTATACTTATAAACATCATCACCTTGGATCTCTCACATACAGCAGTATAATCTCACACAATTTGGTTGCTAACAAGCAGTATCACAATGATGGACAATTTCGCTTAGAGAGACAAGACGGAGCTTATACTTGTAAACATCATCACCTTGGAACTCACACATACAGCAGTATAATCTCACACAATTTCGTTGCTAACAACCAGTATCACAATGATGGACAATTTAGCCTAGAGAGACAAGATGGAACTTATACTTATAAACATCATCACCTTGGAACTCACACATACAGCAGTATAATCTCACACAATTTGGTTGCTAACAACCAGTATCACAATGATGGACAATTTAGCCTAGAGAGACAAGATGGAACTTATACTTATAAACATCATCACCTTGGAACTCACACATACAGCAGTATAATCTCACACAATTTGGTTGCTAACAACCAGTATCACAATGATGGACAATTTAGCCTAGAGAGACAAGACGGAGCTTATACTTATAAACATCATCACCTTGGATCTCTCACATACAGCAGTATAATCTCACACAATTTGGTTGCTAACAAGCAGTATCACAATGATGGACAATTTAGCCTAGAGAGACAAGACGGAGCTTATACTTGTAAACATCATCACCTTGGAACTCACACATACAGCAGTATAATCTCACACAATTTGGTTGCTAACAAGCAGTATCACAATGATGGACAATTTCGCTTAGAGAGACAAGACGGAACTTATACTTATAAACATCATCACCTTGGATCTCTCACATACAGCAGTATAATCTCACACAATTTGGTTGCTAACAAACAGTATCACAATGATGGACAATTTAGACTAGAGAGACAAGACGGAGCTTATACTTGTAAACATCATCACCTTGGAACTCACAGATACAGCAGCATAATCTCACACAATTTGGTTGCTAACAACCAGTATCACAATGATGGACAATTTAGCCTAGAGAGACAAGACGGAGCTAATACTTATAAACATCATCACCTTGGAACTCACACATACAGCAGTATAATCTCACACAATTTGGTTGCTAACAACCAGTTTCACAATGATGGACAATTTAGCCTAGAGAGACAAGATGGAACTTATACTTATAAACATCATCACCTTGGAACTCACACATACAGCAGTATAATCTCAAGTATAATCTAAAATGTCCATTCTTAGTTTTTTGTGAAAGATTGTTTACAAGATTGTTCATATAAAACAGTCCCATTCTAATTACTATATTCTTGGTTAATTTTATTACAAAAATACACAATTGAAATCACATTTTTTCATAAGTATGCAGATGCACATAATCTTAGGTGTAACATAGTCCTTACTCATTTTTGTCCATCGTAACACCGAAAGACATACACAATTTTTCTGTCAGAAAAAAACATCTCATAACCTTAAAAGTACTGAACAACTTGAATCCTAAGATTTGCAAGAATATACGTTTAACCAAATACATATCAAACATTTTCTCTACATACGGATTATCTTCCATCTTACAAGCGGGTGAAAATGAATGAGCGTAGAAAAATGATATTATGCAAAACACAAAACATTTAAACTATTTTTTGATACTCATCTATAAAATGGTGGCATCTTGGAACCCGGTTTAGGAGGTAGAGACTATTATTGCGAAAAGAGATTAAATAAAATAAAAACGTAAAATAGAACACACATTACTATCAAACTTGGAAACATACCGCTTGTGGACTTTTCAAATATGTATAGCGAAACAAATATATCAGATTTTAAAATTAAAATGAAAGTATATTAAAAACGAAATATTAATACTATTCAACATCTTTTTACAATTTTATTACCATATTTATATCTGTAAAAAAATAAACCTTCAGAAAATAATTTTGAAAATTGTCCAAATGTTGCTTCCAAAATGCTTCTATTGCAATTTATAACTACCTAAACATGCCTAACATATCGACCTACCAACATATGAAACAGTTAAAAAAAGGAGGGGTTCAGAAGAAAAGCTTAAAAAAAGGGGCGCTCAGAACAGAACATCTCTTGATAGATAATAATATTGGGAATTTAAATTAAACCTGTAATATGCCAAAAAAAGTTGAAGAGACGCTGAATCTTCGAGACTGCTCTAACCTAATTAAAGGCTGAAGCTTAACTGACAACTGTGTGTAAAGCTCCGGTTTCGTATTCCTAGAAGAATTGTGATGACACCAGCTAATAGTAGTGTAGCAAATGATTCCGTCTCTGGAGGTCATATTTGAAATTCAACCTTAACGACTTCCTAATCAACACGTATTCGATTGTAATATAATTTTTTTTATTGCACATAAGTTGGATATAATTATATTATATTTCATATGAATTGCGCTAAATGCAATTATTTCAATAAAGTTAATACTGTATACCTTTTATTTCAATAAAATTTCAAAATTGTTTCGAGTAGTTTAAAAAAATGACAATTGAAAGCAGTTTCTGATAATAACATTTAAATAAAATAGGAATTTAGGACTAGACGTTATAATAAAGTTTTTTTCAATTAAATGCAAATGTAATGTTCTGTTTTGTAGAACGACTGCAACCTGTAACCGGAGACGCTTGCAATGCCTGCGTTTGGTAAAGCTGGGGATCTCGCGTCGCTTCGTATTGCAATAATTGAAATCGCACACACACACACACGCAGACACACACACTCATGCAGACACACACACGCAGATACTCACACACGCACACACATGCAGACACACACACACACACACACACACACACTCATGCAGACACACACACGCACGCACAAACAAACACACACACACGCACACAAACACACACACATACACACACACATACACACACGCACACAAACACACACACACATACACAAACACACACATATGTTTGTAAATAGTATATATAGATAGATAGATAGATATAAAGATATATATATATATATATATATATATATATATATATATATATATATATAAATGAGAGAGAGAGAAAGAGGAGAGTTTGAACTAATATAATAGACGGAATTGACATATAGTTTATTGCAATAAGAGTCCTTTTAACGGATTTTGTTTAAATTTTAAGCTACAATGAACCCACTTTATTAAAACTTTTAAAAACTCAAATTAAAATATATATATCATTATGGCTCTAATATCATACATGTTTCGAATGCTGACATCATCAGTAACGCATAGACACGGGATTAATTATTACTGATATCTTTTTTAATAGAATTATTGTAATATTCACTGCGGTATTATATTACAATAACCATCTTTAAACATTTAAGATTTAATCGTACTCTCTAAAATTACATGATGACGTAACCATACGTAGTTCTTACTGCAATGTATGAAAGGTTTTCGTTATAAACATATTTTAAAAGCAGATTCTGACGGTGTCAAATCAATTTTTCTCCTTTAAATCATTGTGATTCTGTAAATAAAAACAAAGAGTATTGGAATTAATTCCATGATAAGAAAATTAAATCAATACAGTTTAAATTAAATTAATTCGTAAAACGAATGACTGGTAAATATCCGAATTTTTAATTAAACCTCCTTTGTAATCAGTATGATTAAACAATAATTAGCATTTCAATATTCTGCAATTACATCACGGACATTATCATACACAAAGGTTGGACGCCGTACCGTAACTTTCAGTGCTTATTTATTTAGCAAATAATATTATATACGTTGATTATTATTTTCAGCGTAATCGAGTGTGATGTTTACTTGATGTGTGGCGTCACAGAGGCGGCCGGGATCAAATTTAAATGGAAATTATGTTCCCAGAGAGACCGAGTGCGGCCCCATTCATAAAGGGCTAGCTGTGCCCACCTCCCACCACTTTGCCTAACCAAGCCCCGGCTCTAAATAGGTTAAACCAATCATGATTGGAAAACTGTTTTGTTATATACACTTTAAAAAGTGGATATATTTGTTAGAGAATCTTGGAAGATACGAAACTTTGAAATATTTAGTACTTTATTATTATTGCGTGTTATTTGATATTTTTATGTTTCTGTTATAATTAATGGTACTTACGTATTATACGGAGGCCACTAATAGAGTACGTAGTAATGTTGTAAAAAATTACATCCAAGTCGACCCTGACTGGATACTTCATAGGTACTTAAATTCAAATAAATTAACTTGAACGAAAGGGCAAATTAACTGCGGAAACACGCTAAAGTTAGGTTTTGTTAGGTTTATTTATTCACTTTTTAGTTGGGACTACGTTTTTGTGGGCGAGCAGTAGTAACGGCGTACTGCACTACGTCTAGACATGAATATACTTACAAAGCATCCAGTTAGGATAGATTTGGTTGGAATTTTATACAACATTGCTACGTACCTATGTTAGTCCCATCCGAATAGTACGTAACTACCTAATTTATTTATATAGTAATATTTTCAAAGATTTTATAGTTTTAAGGCCACCTACGGAATATCGGAAGGTGAGTAGAGACAAAGAGTATCGAGAGTATATGATGGATTGAGTAGAGATAAGATTACAGGAAGAATATTCCCCTTGTAGAGAATATTGGAGGGGTTACAGCATCAAGAGTACCTGACGTAAATGTTTTCATAAAGATTTGTCTACCAGTTAGGCCTTCGTGTAAACTAGGATAAAGAAGCGTACTAAATTAATTAGAACTGACGAAAGAGCATTATATATTCAGATACGGGCGAGAATTTAGGGTCGCATACGTAAAATAGAACCTCATACTCTCTATCGAAGTCATGAAGAGGTGCATACGTCATACACTCTGGTATAGCTGTTCACTCGTAAGCTGGCGCGCGATTGATCGATAGAACACAAAACGCTAGCACTATTCAAAAAACATTGATTCTTGTAGTGCGTGTTGCATCAAAGATCATCGCTAAGAAATTGTAGGCGTTGCGGTTGTTTAGAAAACTGATATAAGTAAATTTGTTCAAAACTTTATGTAAATGATCTGGTTAATATGGCAAATGAAATAAAGTAATATTTATAGTGGCTTTTCGGCCTTGTCAAATCTATATTATTGCAATGTAAATACTAAACTCTTAATATAATGTCTGTGGAACGGTCTTTTGGTTCCTCTACCCTTCCCCTCGCCTATGCTCGTCCTTCGAGGTCACGCGCCAGCTTACGTGTGACCAGCTATACAGGAGGTGTTACTAGGACATCATATTTCAAGGTCGTGTATCTGAGGCAGGCATACCTTCTATCGGGGTTATAATGAGTTGTCTCCCCGATAACCCATGGTACAAAAGTGACAGGAAATGGTAGATGGGATTAGGTTTGACTAAGGGAAAAACTTTATGATCTCTTGGTACATGGAGTGATGGAATGTAAAGATAGCTTACGTGAAATAGATCTTCACACTTTCTAGCGTAGTTATAAACTCCTGTACAAGTTACATACTGTTGTTCAGATTAGAGGGTGTTATTACGTCTTGTTTCAGGCCCGAGTATTGAAGAAGACCTCAGAAACCTTCTATCGGGTTTATAAATAGTTGTCTCTCCTTTAACTCTCTTATAACAAAACTGACAAGGAATGATAGTTGGGTCCATGTATGACTAAGTGGATATCTTTATGATGCCTTGGTACTTGGCACTTGAGAATCCTAAAACACTGGATAGGTAGAGTTGCTTAGCTGAAGTACCCTTAGCGATGTGTACACACGCTACTTGCTTTTATTTTATTCTTTTTATTTATTTTTTAGGTTTAATAACTATAGGAGAAACTTTATGTAAAACATGGCCAGGGTTTGTGGAGAGGTTGTTTTGAGATCATTAGTGAATATATATATAATCTGATGATAGGATAAATTTTGAATGAGATGGTAACGTGGTCATTTGCTGAATCTTAGTTGTTATTCTGGAGCTAAATGCAAGGTAAGGCAGCCTTAGAAAGTATTTTTGTATTGCATTCCCCTTCTGCCCAATACAAACTGGCCGTGAATGTGAAACACACTGCCTGCATAGCCACTGTAGAACTTTTACCTTTCATTTTAACCCCATATGTAGAAATCATGTATTAAAATATATAATTCAATATATATTTGAGTACATTTTCTGCCTTTATTAACATTACAATATTTTCCTCTGTTGACGCGTTTCGGAATAACTTCAAAACACTAACTTTACTGCTCCTGCAGTCAGTCAGAGAAGGAGGGGGTTTGGTGGACCCCAAGGTTATGCAGCGTTTGTCACCGATCAGTCAGTCAGTCAGAGAAGGAGGGGGTTTGGTGGCCCCCAAGGTTATGCACCGTTTGTCACCGATCAGTCAGTCAGTCAGAGAAGGAGGGGGTTTGGTGGGCCCAAAGGTTATGCAGCGTTTGTCACCGATCAGTCAGTAAGTCAGAGAAGGAGGGGGTTTAGTGGGCCCCAAGGTTATGCAGCGTTTGTCACCGATCAGTCAGTAAGTCAGAGAAGGAGAAGGTTTGGTGGGCCCCAAGGTTATGCAGCGTTTGTCACCGATCAGTCAGTCAGTCAGAGAAGGAGGGGTTTGGTGGTCCCCAACGTTATGCACCGTTTGTCACCGATCAGTCAGTCAGTCTGAGAAGGAGGGGGTTTGGTGGGCCCCAAGGTTATGCAGCGTTTGTCACCGATCAGTCAGTAAGTCAGAGAAGGAGAAGGTTTGGTGGGCCCCAAGGTTATGCAGCGTTTGTCACCGATCAGTCAGTCAGTCAGAGAAGGAGGGGTTTGGTGGTCCCCAAGGTTATGCACCGTTTGTCACCGATCAGTCAGTCAGTCTGAGAAGGAGGGGGTTTGGTGGGCCCCAAGGTTATGCAGCGTTTGTCACCGATCAGTCAGTAAGTCAGAGAAGGAGAAGGTTTGGTGGGCCCCAAGGTTATGCACCGTTTGTCACCGATCAGTCAGTCAGTCTGAGAAGGAGGGGGTTTGGTGGGCCCCAAGGTTATGCACCGTTTGTCACCGTCAGTCCGTAAGTCAGAGAAGGAGGGTGTTTGGTGGGCCCCAAAGTTATGCGCCGTTTGTCACCGATCAGTCAGTCAGTCAGAGAAGGAGGGTGTTTGGTGGCCCCCAAGGTTATGCACCGTTTGTCACCGATCAGTCAGTAAGTCAGAGAAGGAGAAGGTTTGGTGGGCCCCAAGGTTATGCAGCGTTTGTCACCGATCAGTCAGTAAGTTAGAGAAGGAGGGTGTTTGGTGGGCCCCAAGGTTATGCAGCGTTTGTCACCGATCAGTCAGTCAGTCAGAGAAGGAGGGTGTTTGGTGGGCCCCAAGGTTATGCACCGTTTGTCACCGATCAGTCAGTCAGTCAGAGAAGGAGGGGGTTTGGTAGGCCCCAAAGTTATGCACCGTTTGTCACCGATCAGTCAGTCAGTCAGAGAAGGAGGGGGTTTGGTGGCACCCAAGGTTATTCAGCGTTTGTCACCGATCAGTCAGTCAGTCAGAGAAGGAGGGGGTTTGGTGGGCCCCAAGGTTATGCAGCGTTTGTCACCGATCAGTCCGTAAGTCAGAGAAGGAGGGGTTTTGGTGGGCCCCAAGGTTATGCACCGTTTGTCACCGATCAGTCAGTCAGTCAGAGAAGGAGGGGGTTTGGTGGGCCCCAAGGTTATGCACCGTTTGTCACCGATCAGTCAGTCAGTCAGAGAAGGAGGGGGTTTTCGTGGGCCCCAAGGTTATGCAGCGTTTGTCACCGATCAGTCAGTCAGTCAGAGAAGGAGGGTGTTTGGTGGGCCCCAAGGTTATGCACCGTTTGTCACCGATCAGTCAGTAAGTCAGAAAAGGAGGGGGTTTGGTGGGCCCCAAGGTTATGCACCGTTTGTCAACGATCAGTCAGTCAGTCAGAGAAGGAGAGGGTTTTTTGGGCCCCAAGGTTATGCACCGTTTGTCACCGATCAGTCAGTAAGTCAGAGAAGGAGGGGGTTTGGTGGGCCCCAAGGTTATGCAGCGTTTGTCACCGATCAGTCAGTCAGTCAGAGAAGGAGGGGGTTTGGTGTGCCCCAAGGTTATGCAGCGTTTGTCACCGATCAGTCAGTCAGTCAGAGAAGGAGGGGGTTTGGTGGTCCCTAAGGTTATGCAGCGTTTGTCACCGATCAGTCAGTCAGTCAGAGAAGGAGGGTGTTTGGTGGCCCCCAAGGTTATGCACCGTTTGTCACCGATCAGTCAGTCAGTCAGAGAAGGAGGGGGTTTGGTGGGCCCCAAGGTTATGCAGCGTTTGTCACCGATCAGTCAGTCAGTCAGAGAAGGAGGGGTTTGGTGGTCCCCAAGGTTATGCACCGTTTGTCACCGATCAGTCAGTCAGTCTGAGAAGGAGGGGGTTTGGTGGGCCCCAAGGTTATGCAGCGTTTGTCACCGATCAGTCAGTAAGTCAGAGAAGGAGAAGGTTTGGTGGGCCCCAAGGTTATGCAGCGTTTGTCACCGATCAGTCAGTCAGTCAGAGAAGGAGGGGTTTGGTGGTCCCCAAGGTTATGCACCGTTTGTCACCGATCAGTCAGTCAGTCTGAGAAGGAGGGGGTTTGGTGGGCCCCAAGGTTATGCACCGTTTGTCACCGTCAGTCCGTAAGTCAGAGAAGGAGGGTGTTTGGTGGGCCCCAAAGTTATGCAGCGTTTGTCACCGATCAGTCAGTCAGTCAGAGAAGGAGGGTGTTTGGTGGCCCCCAAGGTTATGCACCGTTTGTCACCGATCAGTCAGTAAGTCAGAGAAGGAGAAGGTTTGGTGGGCCCCAAGGTTATGCAGCGTTTGTCACCGATCAGTCAGTAAGTTAGAGAAGGAGGGGGTTTGGTGGGCCCCAAGGTTATGCAGCGTTTGTCACCGATCAGTCAGTCAGTCAGAGAAGGAGGGTGTTTGGTGGGCCCCAAGGTTATGCACCGTTTGTCACCGATCAGTCAGTCAGTCAGAGAAGGAGGGGGTTTGGTAGGCCCCAAAGTTATGCACCGTTTGTCACCGATCAGTCAGTCAGTCAGAGAAGGAGGGGGTTTGGTGGCACCCAAGGTTATTCAGCGTTTGTCACCGATCAGTCAGTCAGTCAGAGAAGGAGGGGGTTTGGTGGGCCCCAAGGTTATGCAGCGTTTGTCACCGATCAGTCCGTAAGTCAGAGAAGGAGGGGGTTTGGTGGGCCCCAAGGTTATGCACCGTTTGTCACCGATCAGTCAGTCAGTCAGAGAAGGAGGGGGTTTGGTGGGCCCCAAGGTTATGCACCGTTTGTCACCGATCAGTCAGTCAGTCAGAGAAGGAGGGGGTTTTCGTGGGCCCCAAGGTTATGCAGCGTTTGTCACCGATCAGTCAGTCAGTCAGAGAAGGAGGGTGTTTGGTGGGCCCCAAGGTTATGCACCGTTTGTCACCGATCAGTCAGTAAGTCAGAGAAGGAGGGGGTTTGGTGGGCCCCAAGGTTATGCACCGTTTGTCAACGATCAGTCAGTCAGTCAGAGAAGGAGGGGGTTTGGTGGTCCCTAAGGTTATGCACCGTTTGTCACCGATCAGTCAGTCAGTCAGAGAAGGATGGGGTTTGGTGGGCCCCAAGGTTATGCAGCGTTTGTCACCGATCAGTCAGTCAGTCAGAGAAGGAGGGGTTTGGTGGTCCCCAAGGTTATGCACCGTTTGTCACCGATCAGTCAGTCAGTCAGAGAAGGAGGGGGTTTGGTGGGCCCCAAGGTTATGCACCGTTTGTCACCCATCAGTCAGTCAGTCAGAGAAGGAGGGGGTTTGGTGGGCCCCAAGGTTATGCAGCGTTTGTCACCGATCAGTCAGTCAGTCAGAGAAGGAGGGGTTTGGTGGTCCCCAAGGTTATGCACCGTTTGTCACCGATCAGTCAGTCAGTCAGAGAAGGAGGGGGTTTGGTGGGCCCCAAGGTTATGCAGCGTTTGTCACCGATCAGTCCGTAAGTCAGAGAAGGAGGGTGTTTGGTGGGCCCCAAAGTTATGCAGCGTTTGTCAACGATCAGTCAGTCAGTCAGAGAATTAGGGTGTTTGGTGGCCCCCAAGGTTATGCACCGTTTGTCACCGATCAGTCAGTAAGTCAGAGAAGGAGGGGGTTTGGTGGGCCCCAAGGTTATGCTGCGTTTGTCACCGATCAGTCAGTAAGTCAGAGAAGGAGAAGGTTTGGTGGGCCCCAAGGTTATGCAGCGTTTGTCACCGATCTGTCAGTAAGTCAGAGAAGGAGGGGGTTTGGTGGGCCCCAAGGTTATGCAGCGTTTGTCACCGATCAGTCAGTAAGTCAGAGAAGGAGAAGGTTTGGTGGGCCCCAAGGTTATGCAGCGTTTGTCACCGATCAGTCAGTAAGTCAGAGAAGGAGGGTGTTTGGTGGGCCCCAAGGTTATGCAGCGTTTGTCACCGATCAGTCAGTTAGTCAGAGAAGGAGAGTGTTTGGTGGCCCCCAAGGTTATGCAGCGTTTGTAACCGATCAGTCAGTCAGTCAGAGAAGGAGGAGGTTTGGTGGGCCCCAAGGTTATGCACCGTTTGTCACCGATCAGTCAGTCATTCAGAGAAGGAGGGTGTTTGGTGGGCCCCAAGGTTATGCACCGTTTGTCACCGATCAGTCAGTCAGTCAGAGAAGGAGGGGGTTTGGTGGGCCCCAAGGTTATGCAGCGTTTGTCACCGATCAGTCAGTCAGTCAGAGAAGGAGGGTGTTTGGTGGGCCCCAAGGTTATGCACCGTTTGTCACCGATCAGTCAGTAGGTCAGAGAAGGAGGGGATTTGGTGGACCCCAAGGTTATGCACCGTTTGTCACCGATCAGTCAGTAAGTCAGAGAAGGAGGGGGTTTGGTGGGCCCCAAGGTTATGCACCGTTTGTCACCGATCAGTCAGTCAGTCAGAAAAGAAGGGGGTTTGGTGGGCCCCAAGGTTATGCACCGTTTGTCACCGATCAGTCAGTCAGTCAGAGAAGGAGGGGGTTTGGTGGGCCCCAAGGTTATGCACCGTTTGTCACCGATCAGTCAGTCAGTCAGAGAAGGAGGGGGTTTGGTGGGCCCCAAGGTTATGCACCGTTTGTCACCGATCAGTCAGTCAGTCAGAGAAGGAGGGTGTTTGGTGGGCCCCAAGGTTATGCACCGTTTGTCACCGATCAGTCAGTCAGTCAGAGAAGGAGGGGGTTTGGTGGGCCCCAAGGTTATGCAGCGTTTGTCACCGATCAGTCAGTCAGTCAGAGAAGGAGGGTGTTTGGTGGGCCCCAAGGTTATGCACCGTTTGTCACCAATCAGTCAGTAAGTCAGAGAAGGAGGGGGTTTGGTGGGCCCCAAGGTTATGCACCGTTTGTCACCGATCAGTCAGTCAGTCAGAGAATGAGGGGGTTTGGTGGACCCCAAGGTTATGCACCGTTTGTCACCGATCAGTCAGTAAGTCAGAGAAGGAGAGGGTTTGGTGGGCCCCAAGGTTATGCACCGTTTGTCACCGATCAGTCAGTCAGTCAGAGAAGGAGGGGGTTTGGTGGGCCCCAAGGTTATGCACCGTTTGTCACCGATCAGTAAGTAAGTCAGAGAAGGAGGGGGTTTGGTGGCCCCCAAGGTTATGCAGCGTTTGTCACCGATCAGTCAGTCAGTCAGAGAAGGAGGGGGTTTGGTGGGCCCCAAGGTTATGCAGCGTTTGTCACCGATCAGTCAGTCAGTCAGAGAAGGAGGGGGTTTGGTGGTCCCCAAGGTTATGCAGCGTTTGTCACCGATCAGTCAGTCAGTCAGAGAAGGAGGGGGTTTTGTGGCCTCCGAGGTTTTGCAGAGTCTGTCACGCGACCCTGGCTGCGGATTGGGATTTGGGATCAAGGCTTTTGGTCAATTGCAGAATCTCAGGAGGGGTTTCTGCATTGCATAACGTTTTATTTGGTGGGACGTTAGATTTCGTCTTTATATACTGTTAGCCACGCCCACCACTTGCAGACCTCGCTTCCTATTGGTGCACGTCTAGTTTTGCGCCTCGCGTCTTACTACTTAATAATTTAAATCAAATACAGTAAACTCCCTACTATCCGTGGAATAGGGTGACCCGGCAACGCCGGATAACGAATTCCCCGGATAATCCGCTATGAACAAAGAATACGCAAAACTATATCGATAATCGATTATTATACCATAAGTTACTCAAATAATGACCCCGGTTAATGCAATTTACAAATAATCTTCAGAGGACAAACTAAATACAGAAAATAATTTAAAATGTCGATGTATTTGACGGATTATAACAAGTACATTTATATGTCTAACTATTTACAATACGTACATAAGTATATGTCAAAAGTAAGTATGTATGTACATATGTTATTTCCGTTAAACATAATACTTTCACTTTTTAACAAAAAAATCTGTCACTTTCGTCTGTTTTTTTGTGAGCATTAATTTAGCTTTAATGTGCGATCTAAGTTTCTTGAGAACCATTTTGTCGCACAGTGTCTACTTGTGTCACGTGTGTCACAAAGCCATAAAGATCGATAATATATATGACAGACATGGATAATGCATATGTCATGTCCTAGACTATTTATAGCCGAGATTAGCTGACATTTGTTTACAATTTTATGATACACATTAAGTTTTCGGGCGTCCAAGAATTTTGTCATTGTCTCTTATATACAGTAGTCTGCTCGCCCTTTTATTTCGCTCGCCCGTTTCGGGATGCTTCCCTTTCAATGTAAAAATTTGTACGTACATATTTACATATATATTCCCTTCATCTTAACTTCTATTAAGCCTTATATGTATTTACGTCGTAATTCACCGTTTGGAAATTTAAACACATGAATCTGATTGGAATAAAAATTGGATATTTGTAAAACAATGGCAGACCCCGGATAATCCGCAAACCGATTAATCCGCCCACGGATAATCGGGAGTTTACTGTATCTGTAAGCAAAACTATTTACTCTACTGTTGATTCTTACATGTGAACCACGCTATTCAATATACATTGTTTGTTGAACTATATATTGGCTATCGTCTTGTGTAATTTCCTATTATTAAACTCCAATTTTTTAAGTATCATCGTCCGGCTAAGTTGAAATTCTTAATATACTCCTCTTCATTTCTGTTAGGAATATTTGTATACATTTAAGTACATTTTTCTGCCTCTTCTAACATTACAATAGAGGAAAATATTGTAATGTTAGGAAAGGCAAGAAAATGTACTCAAAAATATAGATATATTTCTAAAAGAAATGTAGATGAGTATATTAATAATTTATATGATTCAACATTCTCTCAACAACTTTTGATTTATAGTTACTCAGACTATATAAAGATGGTTGTTTTTGTCACTTTGAGTTTGATGTTATTTTTTTAAATAATTGTTTTATACTAAGTGAAATATATATCAGCATTGTGCTGACGTGCTTGAATAGGATGCTTCGTCATTGAAACGACCTTTTGGAAACGCCTCAACACAGCAGGTTGTTATAATATTTCCTAAGTTATAAAATAATTATCTTTGAATCCCACATTTCACGCAGCTTTGAAAGAAATGACAATTACATTGCACGCATTAATATATTCTTCACCTTTCCATTTGAAAAATAAAACCTATTTTCCGGACCATACCTCTAACCAGAAGCCTATTTTAACAAACGTATAAAACATTATTTGTTCTTGGATTTCATTTAAAAATTTATCTACTTCCAAAACAGATCTAAATTTTGTCAAGTTAAAAACAAAATACCACCACTGGCGTATTAAATCTGAAAAATAAGTTAAGCTCATTGCGAAAACTTGCGGCGTTTTACGAGCGGTTTGAAAAAGGAGATGAAAAGTGCCCCCTTGTGGCTCAATTATCCCCTCGACATGAGCCCCGAAGCATACAATGGTCGTATATCTTTGCGTAGCGCGACCAATTAATTTAAACCAACACTTATTAACTCCCACAAGTTTGTTTATTTTGTTCTTAAAGAAATAATGTTACATTCAAATTAAAGGTTTGAAATTAATAATGTAAGCATAAAGCAACTTTAAGGTGTATAAAATGAAATATAATGAATCTCGTACTTGTAACTGTATTCACTAAATTGTAGATTATAAACAAAAGTTTAACTTTCTTTAAGAAATTTAAAATGTTTTTTTAAACATTAAAGTAAAGAGCAAGACAAA
This sequence comes from Prosapia bicincta, assembly GCA_036971475.1. NCBI lineage: Eukaryota > Metazoa > Arthropoda > Insecta > Hemiptera > Cercopidae > Prosapia > Prosapia bicincta. Next base: position 85,380,239 of record JBAIZL010000002.1, on the reverse strand, counting down.
ATTTTTATTTTAATAGTTTTTTGTAACAACTAACAATAGCCTATACGGTTATGACTATATAGTACAATAAATGCTGGTATTATTAAAACTGTGCATAATTATATACGACTGAAATAGAATCTTTATATATGAGCATGTTAATTTGGCTTTGTACGCTTCGAAACCTCAATTTTGACACACCATACAGCCCTCTCCAGAAATTATGTTTATCTATTTTTCATGTAAGTAATATACCCATGGCAGCGGGATACAAACTTGTTTTAACAGTCACCTGTATACATACAACCGTGCCATCTGCTCCAAGCCAAACGTTCACTTGCCATACTGGCTAACGACAATTAAACATGCGAAACCTTAATTGCACCCAAATACTTTGTTTATTAACAGAAATAAACGTATCCACTTGCATCCCATTTAGATTATTATACAATCTGAAATAAATATTCATCTTAATCGAGGTACTTTTGTGAGATCATGTCGTGAATGAACTGCGCCGTTCGCCAAATAATGAGTAGAGGTTATTAGGGAATGTCAGCACAATCCCGAGCTGCAACTGCTTTATTCGCTGTGGATTTGCGCTGAGCATAGAGTTACAAAACGGTGATCTCCAGTCATATGTCCAATCAAGAATTTGTTAATTAACGTGTGAACATTAACGTGTGTTATCATAATTTATGGTCGAATAAAGCAAATGATGAATGATGGGGCTGGGGGGAACTTGTACTTGGATTCGCCAGGAGGAACTGGGATATCTTGGCAACTCGGTTGTCAGATTTGTTCTGGCAACGATATTATAAGAAATGACATAGCTTTAGCCTCTAAAACATTGCAAAATTAAACTTCTATAAAACTTATGCTTTGTTTTGTTCCTCATTTCTCATCCATGCAACCACAAAGTGCTGTAGCAAAAGCATGGCAGGGTACTTCTAGTATTACATAATAATAAATACACACCATCTTTTTCAAATCAAAGTCTCATGAGTTTAGAAAAAGAAAAAACCTACAACTCCCAGTGTCTTTAGTTTTATTAATATTTTGCTCCTGGTTTTAATTTTGTATTTATTTGTTTAAAACATTTAAATAATTGTCATATTGTATGTACTGACATTGTAAAAAAAGTTTCAACAAGCGGTAAGTAAATTAAATTGAAAAGCATTATTTGACTGAAAGAAATTTCAATGATTTCATTTGGAAACGTGTAAAAAGTCCTTATTTCTAAAGATTTGTTGTTTATGTAACCAGTACTCATAGAAATTATAAATACATTTCCACCCCAATACATTAAACATCCCCCATTGGGCATGAAGACAGTAAAACAACAACCCGTATAGTAAGCCAATTATTCTATTGCGACACTGACAAAGATCGCTTGGTGGGATTAAAAACTTTTTTTCTGGAAAGTTTTGGACGCGAAAGTTCATTCAGAACCTAGTTTGTTTAATATAAAGAAATAATAAAATTATTTTGTGACAACCTACCAAACCTATGCTTTGTTTTTTTTTAAAATTATTTTTACATCTATTTTGAGCCATATTTAACTGCAGTCTTCTTAAAACGCTTCTGTCAAACTAATGTCACTTTTGTTTATGTTTCTGACACTTCTATATTATGCTTCTTGTAGGAAAGTTAATGTTATTATTTTTTATATTGTTTTCTATTGATGCCTTATTAATTTCCTTCTATTAGTTCTCCCTCTCCTTATATATATTTTGTTTAAATTTTCAATCGTTAAAAATACTTTTTATTTATCCACTCAAGTTCAAATACATTTTTTAAAACCCATAGTGGATGACGTTTGATATTAATACAATTGTTTTCAATTATTTGAATTTAATTTAGTTATTTGAATTAATTTTAGTTTTATATGAGAGAAACGTTTCACAAAAGGGGCAAGATATGCAATATAATTACTTCGTCCCATTTTCCTTAGAATAAATAATGACATATGATTTCATAAAACAGCTGACTTAAAGTTGTAGTTTATGTGGTAGAACAGCTGTTTTAACGCATAGGTTATGTTACTTGATTTAAATTAACTGTAACTATTTAATAAAAGAACACTAAGATAAAACAAAATATTTTGACCAAAGTAGTAATTGACATTAAAATTGTTTATTTATATTGCTTGTTTTAGTTGTACCTTATGAAAGCACATTTTAAACTTATGAATTAACAATACGTGAATGAATTAACCTACATACTTATGTTAAAAAATTTACCTATCGTTAAGAAACCATTAATAATGGAATTAATTGTAATGAAACAATAAATATTGTAGTTATTGTAATTGCAAATTTATAGATTTAAATTTCCATATCATAGAAAATAAATAAAACATTTATTGATTACCCTTTTTTTGTATTTTGTAGATATAAACAAAACTGCAAAGGATGCACAAAGAAAAGCAATTGTAATATTAAATTAGGTAGAAAATCTTTTAACACAAGAAAATGTAAGTAGATTAAAAGATCATTAAAGTTTTTAGTTACAGTATTTCGAAAAGGGTTGCTTTGAAAATTTACAACAAAGTATCAGAATGAACTGTCTGTCTCTTGGTGCAATCAATACTGACTTCCCGGAGCAGTTTTTAGTATAATTAGAAACTCAATAAAATCTTAGTCATCTAGAATATGTCTTTACACAATACGTTCAGTCTATTAGTTTTTAATATTGCCTTGGAGCAAGTATGGGATATTAAATAAAATGTAAAGATGTTAAGAGGAGCAATTTTTTTCTTTCAAATATTATTAAAACATGTGTTTTAATACTTAAATACTGTAATACTTAAAATTTATTTTAACTAAGAATTTATAATAATTTTTTACTTCTGACAATTATTAAAAGTTTTATTTTAGTTACTTTTTTACTGAACAGTTACAATTAATATAAATATACATACATATGACAGTATCACAATACTAAAAAATAAATTAGGAAGCGAAAATAATTATTAAAATTATTTAATTAATGAAATATTATTTTAAAACAAAACTGTATCAAGTGTCAGTTTTTAACATCAAGTGACATTCACTACAACCATAAAAAATCTATATTTAATTTTGATTGGATAGATACAAAAGTATTTTTATTAACGATTGATAATAATTATTAATATATACAGGGAGAGTGTGATTTAATAGGAATTGAAATATTAGGCTACGTTTCTAAAATACTTTTAACACCTAATATAAAGTGAACAGTTTTAAAATAAATTCTATAAAATATTAATATCAAGCAATTTATTCTATAAAAAAATTTTCAAGGTATCATTGATAATAATCAATGAGTATAGTAAGCCTACGTACCCTAGCAAAAACAGTAATCTTATGCCAGTGTTAATGACTATGATGATGATGAATAACACACTATCCGAACAAGAAAGTTTTAAATAAAATACATTGAATACAAATTTCGAAAAAATGAAAATGTGTAAATACTAACGAATACAACACACATTAAAATTATATGTTCCCTTACGCATTTAAATGTCAAATTCGCTGTCATCAGGAGTATAATAATAGAAATTGTAACCTATAACTGAAAGATATTCAATATCTTTGTTTTCAATTGTTATAGATTAATATTTTTATTGTAATAAACAATATCGATGACAACCATCTCACTGGAAGGAGTAAGAGGGAAATAATGATTGCAACTGGTTTCTGTATTATTTAATTATTACAAAATAATTAACAAACGACAAAACCTTGTTACATTCAATAACTTTAAGATTTTAAATACAAAATTAACTGAACAGTTTAGAGATAAGTTCTATAATAGGCTAAAATGAAGCAATTTGGTTCTATAAAACAGAAATTACCAAGCTATATTTAAATCCCTTCTGTTAGCTTACACTCTTCTGATATATATCTTGTACAAATTTACAATCGTTAATAAAATACGGTTTTATTCATACAATCAAGTTCAAAAACATTTTTTTTAACCTAGAATAAAAAACAATTGACGTTAATACAGTTTAAAAAAAATATTTATTCAATAATTAAATTATAAAACTTGTGCGATCCAGGAAGTCTAGCGCACCTTGGGACTGCACCGACTTTCCAATACCTAGAAATGCATTTCTCAAATATGTATATGCATTTTTTCTTCCATCTGGTTGTCGTCGAAACCTTCACGGTACAACCTTAACTGTTGCCATGGTTACCACGCAATATCATAAATAGTGCTCAAGGGTAACTAAAATAAAAGTTTTCTTGATTAACCTCAGTAGGAATTTACTTAAACATTTGTTTTTATATTAATAGTTGACAATAAATATAGCAAGTACTCTAGCAGTAACAGTAATCATATTAACAATGTTAAAGTCTATGAGGATGATGAATCACACTATTCGAACAAGAAATAATTAAATTAAATGTATTCAATACAAATATGAAATAATTAAAATATGTAAATACCAACGAACTCCAAGTCAGAATAAAATAACATGTTCCCTAACGCGTTTCAATGTCAATGTCACCATCATCAGGGGTATAAATTTAAAAATTGTAAACTAACAAATAAATATGTTATAACTCTTTTTTGTTCTTAATTTTTGTAGATTAGAATTTTTATTGTTATTACCAATGACATTCTCATTAACAATGACTAAGATTTGTTTCTTTATTATTTAATTATTACAAACTAATTAACAAACGAAAAACATTCTTTTATTTACAAATTATAAGTACAAAATATTCTACGATAACTATAAAACTAGTTAGATAAGACGGAAGGTATAAGGAAATAACAATGCATTGAGAGGTTAAATAAAATCCCCGTAGCCTCGGTCAGCTGTTACAGTCTGTTTCCCTAGGGTCAGATATTACCGCAATGTCCCGAGTCCAGTGGCTACGTAATTGGTATCCACAAATTGCAGATAGGTAATTGCATATGTTCGATTTGCTGTGCCAATATGGAGTTCATTGCAAGGTCTCTTCGTGTGGTGGAATTTATATACTGTATTTAAGTTTCATGTAATAAAATGTTTAGGTGGGTAATAAAATACTAGTTGTGTAATGAAGTATTTTTACTTAATGATTATGTTATGTACTAGGTTTCCTCTTACTTTCTGTAAACTTTCTTACAAGTGTTTCAGGGAAAGAGATATTTCTATGATACCTATAGATTCTAGGACTACTTGAGATAGGTTGGCTTGCCGCGAGATAGTATGATCACCTACTACGTCACGGTATGACCCTACCTTAGTGTTATTTATATTCCTAATCCTTAAACTCCATCGTCCTTTGTAAGCAGTTATATGTGTAATGAATGATCACCTTAAATCTTTAACCTCTTTCGTAGGCATTATTAGGCGTTGTGAACTATTGCCTTAAATTATAAAACTCCTTCGTAGTCATTGATAAGCGTAGTGACATTTATAGCCATTATTAGGAGTAATGTACGATTGCCTTATATCCTGAAACTCCTTTATAACCATTAATTAGGCCTACAGTACGTTTCAAAAAATCCTCAAACCTCTTCGTAGCCATTAATAAGCGTAATGTACGATTACCTTAAATCCTTAAACTTCTTCGTTGGCATTAATAGGCGTAGTAAACTAATGCCATAAATTATAAAACTCCTTCTTAGCAATTAGTAAGAGTATTGTACGATTGCCTTAAATCCTGAAACTCCTTCATAGGCATTAATAGGGGTACTGTGCGATTGCCTTAAATCCTTAAACTTCTTCGTTGGCATTAATAGGCGTAGTAAACTAATGCCATAAATTATAAAACTCCTTCTTAGCAATTAGTAAGAGTATTGTACGATTGCCTTAAATCCTGAAACTCCTTCATAGGCATTAATAGGGGTACTGTGCGATTACCTTAAATCCTTAAACTTCTTCGTTGGCATTAATAGGCGTAGTAAACTAATGCCATAAATTATAAAACTCCTTCTTAGCAATTAGTAAAAGTATTGTACGATTCCCTTAAATCCTGAAACTCCTTCATAGGCATTAATAGGGGTACTGTGCGATTGCCTTAAATCCTTAAACTTCTTCGTTGGCATTAATAGGCGTAGTAAACTAATGCCATAAATTATAAAACTCCTTCTTAGCAATTAGTAAGAGTATTGTACGATTGCCTTAAATCCTGAAACTCCTTCATAGGCATTAATAGGGGTACTGTGCGATTGCCTTAAATCCTTAAACTTCTTCGTTGGCATTAATAGGCGTAATAAACTAATGCCATAAATTATAAAACTCCTTCTTAGCAATTAGTAAGAGTTTTGTACGATTGCCTTAAATCCTGAAACTCCTTCATAGGCATTAATAGGGGTACTGTGCGATTGCCTTAAATCCTTAAACTTCTTCGTAGGCATTAATAAGCGTACTGAGCTATTGTCTAAAATCCTGAAACTCCTTCGTAGTCAATGATATCTAAACTGGATGATCACCTTAAATGTTTAATCTCGTTCGTAGGCATTAATTAATAAAGCACTAAATTATAAAACTCCTTCGTAGATATTAATAGGCGTTCTGTACGATTGGCCTAAATCCTAAAACTCCTTCGTTGTCAACGACTTGTCTACTAAAAAATCGCCTTAAATCTTGAATCTCCTTCGTAGGCATTCATAGGCTTACTGAACTATTGCCTTAAATCCTGAAACTCCTTCGTAGTCAATGATATCTATATTGGATGATCACCTTAAATGTTTAATCTCGTTCGTTAGGCATTAATTAATAAAGCACTAAATTATAAAACTCCTTCGTTGTCAACGACTTGTCTACTAAAAAATCGCCTTAAATCTTGAATCTCCTTCGTAGGCATTCATAGGCTTACTGAACTATTGCCTTAAATCCTGAAACTCCTTAGGCAATGATATGTGTATTGAATGATCGGATTATGTCATTAATAGGCGTAGGGAACTATAGTTTAAAATAATACAAAAAATTACTGCTGAATGCTGTTATGCTGGGTTTTGACATTAGCAAAACAAAAAAGCTTTGTAAAGCGCCAGGAATTTGGTCGCATTTAGAGCGACCAGGTTTTTGACATAAGCCGAAGCTCTGCTAACAACGAGTAAGGGAGAGTTACAGCGGTGGACTTTTGCTATGCTCACACGTAATAATGAGGGGTGGGTTTGTTGCTACCTCCTTTGAATGCGGCCCTTGATTCATACGCCTTTCTATGACTGCCATGTAGACCGTGAGATTCGAAGCGTGATATCAGGCGAGTACTATGAGCAAACCTTTTGGGAACACCCAGTAAAAGGTGGCTGATAGGAAGGATCGTAACAGATAATACATGTAAACATTTTACTCTACCATAGTGTAGTTACGTATTTTCTTAGTTTATATAATTCAAATGACCTATAAATGTAAACAGACCCCTGGCAATACTGAATTTTATGATACTGAATAAGAAAGCCGATTAGAAGAACAATATACACTCGTGATAATATTCATCATTTAAAAACATATGTTTAAAGCTATAGAGACCATACTAGATAAATATGTCTTCACAAAGTAGAAAAGTTTATGTTTTAGTTGTTCCGCTGTCTTTCCTAACTAAATTTCAGTGAAACAATAATTATTTTATATATAAGTGCAGCTACTCGATTTATAGGTAGAAAAACGTAAATAGGAGCTTCCTACAGAGTAATCTATATTAACTTTTAGCATCATACTTAATATTAAACTTATAATTTACATGATAAAGTACGTTATAGGCAATTAAATGTGTATAGCATTAAAATTATTTTTAAGTTCCTTCTTTTAATTATTATTCTCCTTATTAATATATATATATATATATATATATATATATATATATATATTTATTTATATATAAAGAACTAAGTCAAAATACAAATGCAAGAATTATAATTGAATTTACAATTCAATTGTAAATCGTCTTATTTTGTATTTTGACTTAGTTCTTTATTAATACACAAGAATACATATTGCGATATTTATAAATATATTTCAAATTTTCAATGGATAATAAAATACGTTTTATTCATCCACTCAAGTTCAAATACATTTTTTTTAACAGGCGGACGACAATTGATGTTAATACAGTTTTTCAAATATTTATTCATTAATTAAATGAAATAGTTTTAGCTTGATATGAGAGAAAAACTTTCCACTAAACGGGAAAGGTATGCAATGTAGTTATTTCATCACATTTGCTTTAAAATAAGTGTAACACATGATTTCATAAAACAGCTGATTTTGTGTTACAGGTTATGTGGCAGAACAGCTGTTTTAAAGGATAGGTTATGTTATTTTATTTATCTTCTTGTAATTATTAATTAGGAAGTACATGGAAAATATCAATTAAAAAACACCTTAAAGGGAAATTATTCTAAGGAAACAGTTTCCATCGTTTAAGAATTATTAAAAATACACGGATATTGTTAAATATGTTTCAGTTAATATCTAAATATTCACGTGTATAATATCTGACGTGTATCAATATGAAAGAAATAATCATTAAAGACTTGAGTTTTAAAGCAAGATAATGAAATTTCGAGTAGCTGCTTTTCAATTTGCCTCGAGTAAGTTTTAACACCGGTCCTAATAAAGGAAATATTTCTTACACACTTCGCCTGCAGAAGAGTGTCGGGTGACTCCAATTAAAAGTCTACTCTCGCAAGATGCTCCCGCCGCTTCAGGCAAACGTATAGTCTAGCTGTACAACTTGCGCCGTGTTTTCACATTGCCTTTTTCTTAACTTTTTATGTGAATTTATTTTAAAATCAGAGATTTTTGTTTATAGTTATACTGGGTCTTTTTTAAATTGCAAACGCCTACAAATTATTATCGCAAATAAAAAAAATAAAAATTTTAAAACAAACATTGTTTTCGTTACTTTCATGTCTTGGTTTATTCCTCCTAATATATTAATTTACTCTCCTCCCTCTCTCTCTCTCTCTCTCTCTCTCTCTCTCTGTTTATATATATATATACATATATACATATATATATATATATATATATATATATATATATATATATATATATATATATATATATATATATGTGTGTGTGTGTGTGTGTGTGTGTGTGTGTGTGTGTGTGTGTGTGTGTGTGTGTGTGTGTGTGTGTGTGTGTGTGTGAAGTTATTATTATTACTTGTAAATAATTTTTTCCACCACTAAGTGCGATGTATTGACAATATGTGATGAGGTACCTTTCGGTCACTTAACCATTGTCGAATCACTGATTGTTTTTTTTCTGTTGTGAATGTTCGGTCCGTGATGTTGGTATTTGTTGACGTGATACATGTTTCTTCTTGAGCCGCGTGTATAAGGTTTTGAAATAGTTCGTCGTCTGCATATGTTGTCTGTAGGTTCATTAAATTGTTGTGTATGTTTTTATAAATGTTGTATTTTTCTAATGAGTTTAGTTCTATTGGGTTATTATTTATTTCGAGTATGGTTAGGTTATTTTCGTACTTTGTTTTTTCATGTTTATATGATATTAGGTGTGCTGCAACATTTGATGCTATTGTATATATATATATATATATATATATATATATATATATATATATATA